>BLXT01007646.1:1501640-1534878 GCA_019648995.1 Plakobranchus ocellatus | reverse complement strand
AAAAAACATAGTGAAATCAATGTTTTTTTAACAAGAAAAATCCCATACCATGGGTCAGGACTAAGATAGCACTTTTGTTTTTTCACCATTGCTAAGCTCAAAGAAAAACCCTTGAGGTGATATTGATAGCTCAAAATATGAGTTCCAACTCATTTAGATCAGTCAGTATGACCAAAGCATAGTACAAACCAGCTTGAATGAATATGAAGAAAGCACACATAAATGCGCACAACACTCAGCATGATAGTTTATGCTGTATAAATGATCATAAAAATTACTTTCCGATCAAGACCATTCTTCGGATAAAGTAGTTGACTTAAACTTAAAGCTATGGAATGATTTCGAAATTAAATAACCTCCTCTACTTGCTCATAGACAACTTGCATAATTTTAAAATTAATAAAATGGCCCAACAATACAGTGTTAATATCAATAGTTATTTTTTATGTTGAATTTTTGATATGTTTCCTTCATTTATCATTAGTAAAATCTTGTCAGGGAACCTGCTTGATCTAAAATAATTGCATTTGTTTTTAACAGTGAAAACATTTTTTTCTTAACTCTAGGGGAATATGTTCCAATATTATGATCAAACCCATTTAACATTCCGATGGGCTAAAGTTTTTTGCTTTCCTTTTGAGTTTAGCACCTTGCATGGCAACATTCAAAACATTTACCAGAAATACTTTTTTCCTAATCATGCAAAAAAATATATTCCATGTATATCTTAGGTGCAATTAAAGTTAACCTTCTCCGTACCTTGCTATTTCTACACATTGTACGTTGTGAGCCATTTTCGACCCATACTTTTGTAAAGAAAACAACCGATTTCTGGGAATAATGCATTTTGTTTGATAAGCCGATCAAGGCCATTTCTTGCTTAGTCCACAAAACAACTGTTGAGAACAGAGAAAATAGATTGACATTTATGGAGTAAAAATGCTTACATTGACTATAGGCCTACTCAATATTTATAATTGGTGTTAAAGGAAATTACATTGAGTCCATTAGATTTTGAGTTTTTCTTGTGCATGTGATGTGACTGATATTTAGATCTAGGTACATGTATATTAGGCCTAGTGTAACTAACTCCCCACCAAATGTGCTGCATTCAGTGGGCTGGTATAACTATAATGCTTGTGTGGATGTGTGAAATCTATACGGCAAACACAATTATTTAGAGTCTTTATCTTTTGTTTATCAAAAGTTTGAATTATTTTCTGCAGAAAAAAAAAACTTTACTGTTGATTACAACAATGGAAAATAAATGCTTGGAAACCTTCCATTGGATAATCAAATCTTAAGCTTTTCTTGTACGCTAAGCATGGCTGATATTTAGATTAGGATCTAATAGGCCAGGCATAACAGAAACAGCATTCAGTAGTTTGATATTTACAAGACTATAGTGCTCTTGTGATCGCATGAAAACTATGCCACAAAAGTGTAGGCCTACATTTAGTGTGCTTGTCTTTTGCATATGTTTGAATTATTATCTGCAGGAAAAAAAAGTTGGTAAGCCTTCAATGCCTGGTAGGGTACTTGGTTGCTGTGAAAGGTTTGTACACCTAAGGATGATTATTATGTGATGTGAATGATGGTGAAAATCACCACAATGGTGATGAAGGAGATGATAATGATGATGATGATGGTGGTGGTGGTGGTGATGACAATGGTCATGACGGTGGTGATGATAATGATGTTAATGAAGTGGTGATGATAATAACAATGAAGGTGATGGTGATGATGTGGATTAAGATGATAATGAAGATAATGATGATGATAAAGGGAGTTATGAAGACAGTGGTGACGGTGGTTATGATGATAAAAATGGAAATATACATGCTGTAGTTGGTCCAATGAAATAAGTCTAATGAGCAGTGATGAAGAACCAACAAAGCAGGGCTGACAAGGTCACAAGGTGACTGTACCTGCCTGAGCACTGGTGAGCAGCTTGGTGGAAAAAGTCTGAAGAGGCAAAGGATGACAGCTAGCATAGGTCGAATTCTAGGTGCAGTAATTGTGGCAGTGATATGAAGCTTTAAACAAAATAATTAGCTTAGAGACGATTTCAGGCTTATGAAATAGTAAGCAGTAATGATGATATGGAATTGTATTGATGGAAGGATGAACGAAGCTTACTGGTCAACTCTGTGCATCTTAAATAGTAATAGCTTGGCAATAGTTGAGTTGCTTTGGATTGAGAGGCTGTTATATTCTTGATGGTGTCCCCTCCATGTCATGATAGGGGGATAACTAAGAGGGACGACGTGGAGTTAGACGTGTGGACGACGAAATAAGAGCAATATGCGCAGTAAAACAGAGGACTGCAGCAATCTCTTTTTGGGCCAAGCCCCATTTATTTTTCATATACAATGATTAGGCGTAGATATAATATAATGTAATACAGCTCAGCCCACTCCCTTTTGGATACAATACAATGTCCAATCCATTCAAGGAATATACTTAGAAATATTAATTAACTTCGGTCCACTCCAGACTCCTTTAAAACGTAATTTAACTTCCAGTCTATTCCAGAACTGCCCCTGTAAAATTCAATAACAGGAGGAATTCTTAATACAACATTTCCATTCATTAAATTCTCATTTATGTATTTCGAACTCATAATTCAACATAATTTCTATTACTTAACAAAAATGCATGTATCGTTAACTCTTAAACACTTAGATTTACAATTCATTAATATTTCAAGCATTTTACACTCAGATATATATATTTAATTCATGTAAAGTTTCAACATTTAATCGTTTTTAATATTTAATGATTTTGACCATTTAATTTTCCAATCACTCTAATGCAAAGCCAATAACAGCAAATATCTGCTTACCAAAATACACATCATTTAATTAAATTTATGGTTAGATCATAGCCCATAGGGCTGCTATAAAGGCAATGCGTTCGAACATAGGCAATATTTTACATACCCAGTTACCAGCTGTCTATGCTCCAATAATTGATTGAGTGAAGAGTGAAGATGGTATGTCCTTTCTTAAAGGCGTTTGGACTGCAAATGAAGCTAAAACACTCTCAAGTGTCTAGCAATCACCAACTGTTCTTGCAATGTGCCTGTTTTGACTTTCAACATACGGGGAAGGGTACTTTTCAAATAATTTTTTTTGGTATTTTTAAAATTTGTGTAAAAGCTGATTTGCATTTAAAAATGGTCGATTAAAGCAGTTTGAGAGCCTCAATATCTAGGGTGACCTCGATTGAAAAATGTTATAAAAGTAGGAGTCACTCTGTTGTTTTTCGCACATGATGAATGGCAAAGATTAAGATATGTTTACGCCAGTTTGGCTTAGTTGAATGAAAAAATTGTGTGCATAGAGTCTACTTTCTCATTGTAAGCAACCCAAAAAAAATTGTGAGAAAAAAAAAGGAATGGAAAAGTTGCAATTAATAGTTCAGCAAATTACCCAACACACACTCAACACACAAGTCAAAGAAAGCAAGGCATTGTGTTCTGTGTAAATTTTAATTATTGATCTTAAATTCAAACCTTTATAAGACCCATGCCATCTTCACTTAATTTGCCTTCCTTACTGTTAAATCTAAAATTTGAAGTTTCAGGTGTAAGTCTTACAAAAGCAAGATAGAGCTGTATTCCATAGGCTATGTACTCATTGCGCTGTGAAATATCCTGTTCACCTGTTAGACACAGCTAGTAAAACACAAATCTATGGTCACAAGTGCAAAATCTAGTTCTAGGAATATAGTTTAGATGCTTAGGTGAAAAAGCATGTTAACTGGCACATATTCTCCAAGTGCTGCAAATATATATGCTTTATATTATATTAAAATAAATTATGATCTATAAGCAATCGCAGCTTCATCAGTTTATAATTTCACATTGTTTGTCAAAGTTGTAAGGGCTTTAGAGATTATAACTTTAAGTTCGCAGAGAAGTTTATGTATTCATTACAGCAACTAATTAACTGTTGCTATTTTGAGCCAGTATCTTTAATATTTCAACTTCACTTTCATTCATTGATTTTTGCTCTTAGGTGATGGAATTTGAAGGAGATTTTCACATACCACAGTGCAACAAATCTAAATGCACCAAACGTCTTGAGGAACTGGCCCAGACATTCATCAAGCAATATGCTAAGCTTAAGCTTGTCACAGAATACCCATGTAATTATAAAATTAGTTTTACAGATTTGAATGCTTGCAATATTGTCTTTTTTGCAAACTCATTAGAGATATAATATGCCTTCTTTACACAACCCAACATTTACTTTCCTAAAATTTAGCCATCATAAGTTTCAAAAGCTGTAGCCTAAAAAATATCATGGAATAATAATAATTTTTCAATTCAAGTAAGTATGATTGAACATAAATTAGGGACAAGTGATTTAAATCTGTTGCATTTTCCAGAACATAGACATTCGTTTCGATCTCTGTCTGTCCTATTTAGTTTTGTTCACTTTTAATTATGACTTGCAAGTGCCAAGTCAACTTGATCAAGGGTATTTATATTGTAAAAGAATATTATATCAGGAAACTTGATATTTAGCAGTAGCTTTACACATCATGTTTGTCCAACTTTGAACATATCTATTTTGTGGCATGATCATATTTTTACCTATCAATAGATTATATTGGTATTAACATCTTTTGAAGTTACAATACCAAAGAGAAGGCCAGAAGGACAAACAGATAGATGGATAGAAAGCCAGACAAGAAGATAAATGGATGGAGAGAAAGATAAATATATATAGGAAGGAAAATAAACATTTAGGAAGGATGGAATTTTAATTAATCAGGCAAGCAAACTGTTTGTTATATAATACCTCAGTAATGTAGGCAGAGACAAGACTGAAATCTTGTGGATGACTTCCATGAGAAAAGTAATTTTTGAGGATAAAGGCAATGCTGTTTAACATAAGCAGCAACCAGAAAACTACAACTGTGCTATCAGGTCCTATTGAGCAATGAGAAAACATTAATTTTTGTCATTCCAGTGACAAATAACCCAAACATGAATTTGGTCCCACAGGAAATGTCTGTAACAAAAATATTAGACCTTGCCTCTTTGAAGGCTGGGCTCAGCAATATTGTGGTTGATAGTATCAAATTGTAAGTTGACAGAAAGAGTGCAAAAAATTTCACCTCCCCAAAAAAAAATTTGGAACAGTTTCATACCATGTGAACAAAACGCTTAATATAAAACATATTGTATTTTCATTTTATGCCTATAATCCATAGCAAATATTATTACAATTATAAATAATCATGATTATTATCAATACACTATTTTTCATGATCCTCATCCTTTTGCTTCTCACCTTCATAATATTTTCCATCATGATCATCATCTTCATGATATTTTTTCTGATTCGTCATCATCATCATCATGTTAAGAGCATCCATCCACTTCTGTCCCCTCAAAAAACTTACTTAAGTGTAAAAATCTCAGATATAGTCCCAAAAACTAAATTCTTTTTGTTTCAAAAAGATCTCTTTGAAGTAATTCAATAGGTCTATTTGTGTTTGAAATTTTGAAAAATCTACTTCCTAAGATTTCTTTTTCACATTTCATTTTCAGATGGTGCCTATGAAGAAAATTTTAAAGAGGCTTACAATAAATGTAATTTTACAATACTTCACAAATGTCATGTCCTCTGGGAAAAGGTATCTTCACATTTTACATCATCAGAGTATTTCAAAAGTGTATTCTCACAATTATTCTGAAAAAAAAATAAAATAAACAAATCTGAATAATCAAAATGTTTATTCAGAGGTGTCTTTTTTAAATTGTTTATATAGGAGCTTTAAAAAAATATTAGTGCAGTAGGAAACAATTAGAAAAGTTTATCATGAGACTTCCTATAAGGTTTTAAAAAATTATTTTGAAAATATAGACTGATTACCACACCATCATCTCAGCTGTAAACATATAAAAAGCTATAATGCTCCATATTGGCACAAATTCACATTTTCTTTACATTTATTATTAGTTTATTGTGCCCTAACAACAATAATTATTCTTCATAAAAAGGGTATAAATAACAAGTGTTTAGCATTTTTGTATATACACATATGTGTGTATGACCTGACCATACAAAATGAGTCTTTTGTAGGTCTCTTTCAGTTATGAGATTTTGATATTGGAAGGGCTTTCAATTCCCTTTGAAATGGTAAAAGAATTTTCCCCTGGCACATTTTAAGCAAAGTAAAGCCTGTTTAAATATCAAACTAGGCAGCCTCAAAATTTGAAAGTTTTGAGAAAAAAGCAATTTTCAAAATGAAAAAGTTCTTAGCAAGCAATCTCTGCCTTTACTTTTACAAAAGGTTTATAACCATAAATTCAATGCTTCATTCATTTTAAAATATTTAGGAATAGATAAACTTTTCTAAAATGAAAAAAAAAAAAAACATTTCAATATCCCCAATCTTGGTCAATTATTTCGTCTATATCTCAAATCGCTGAGTGCCTACAATTGCTTCAGTTGTGTGGAAATGACGTATATGTTTTAGTAAGCCTTAGCATTTTTATAAGACTGGTTTGTAATGGCTTTTCTTTCTTTGTTTTTTTTTTCCTGCATACTTTAAAAGAAAATATCAAATAAATCTCTCCGAGTTCCAAATTATTTCAGCTTTTTTATGTTTACAGCTAGTTAATTATTTAAAAAGCCTTCTAATAAAAACATAATTATTTTTACATAAGTTGAGCATGCAAACCTATAATGCATATAATTTTCAGCAGGTGATTCAACTTTTTTGGGTGAAAATACTTTTGATGTGATATTATTCTTTTTTTTTCTTTTTAATGCAGTAATCAAAGTGTGACAAGTTTTGTGTGATTAAAGAAAAAATCTTTTTTTTTTTCTTGTGGCATTTTAAGTAATGTACATTTTTTTTCAGTATTAGCTTTAGATTACTTAATTACAGTTTATTTTTAATATGCTACACAATGATGTTTCTGATTGTATCTTGTTAAACCAGATAAGTTCTCTTGAGAGTTTTGTGCTAAAAAATCCAAGACGAGTAAAATGTGTTACATTTAGAAGTGATAACAGGAAACCTTGGGAAATGAAAGAGAAACACCATGCCTTCTTCAATAAATTGCAAGTGCAGTACATTTCTTCAATCAATGAATATAAGTCGTTTGCAAAGACCGCAGTGCAACATTTGCATCAAGAAAAGTATGGCACAATTGATCAGTCCTTATCAGAAAAGGTAATGAAGATCTGCATGTTTTAATTTTCATATATTTCTCATCATAGGCTTGTTCTGCCATAGCGAAATGAAAAGCCCTATCGTTAGTGTTAACTAAATGGACAATACTGCTTTTAAATTGGCTACGGCAGTGTTCAAAGTAATTGAATATGTTTGGAAATTTATTTGCGTTAAATTGAGGATTTGGTTTAAAATTTTAAAAGGATTATAATTCTTAAAAACATTTCTAAATAACACCTTTTTAATTTATAAAATTATATTATGAAACAAGCATGTTTGCCTGTTCAAATGAGAAAATGAATTATTTTAAGTGCATTATTTCATGTGCCTAACAGTTGATTCTCAAAACTTTTGTGACCAAAAAAAATTGGTAAATTACACAGGTTTTTTAAATACTTGCCTATCCTATCAACCCAGTCAGTGACAGCATGAAAATGAGGCGCCACAATATAAAATATTTTGTATTGAAAATTTTTCCATCAAATAAAATGTTAAGAGATACTAAAAATGTCATCTGCTTCAATAATTGGCATATTGTCACCACAGAAAAAAAAAATTTTTTTTGTAGCCTTATAAGTGTAATAGATAAATATACACTTGTCATAGTTGTCATTTTCCCACGCAGATACCTACAAAACCTTTGATCAAATCTTGTTCAGGGCATAGAATTGTACCTCCTAAGCTTTACACTTTAGTTAGACAAACCATCTCTGGGCAAAGCGGGCCCGGCCACCTCTTTTCACAGCCATATTAGTCCCTGAGGACAGACTAACTTGCGGTCAGCCACATGCATTGTTATCTGAGAATATACCCATGAAAAACAAATTTAGTGCTAGTTGTACATATTTATTTTATATACCTTTGACATAAAGTTTTTATATTGATATTTTGTGAAAACTCTCCATTTCTAATTTTGTTAATAAAAATAGTAAATGATTTAGCTCATGTCTTACTTTTTGCCTCTTAGCAAATTTTTGACTTGTCTACTTTTCTTAACTGCTGTATATGATAATAGAAAAGATAGAAAAACAAAATTTCTCGTATGCTTTACCTTTAGTTATTGCTCTTATTGATACAGTAAGTTTTGTGGCCTCAGGCATACAGAATCCAGAATTAATTTCTAAATTTAATTTTTCTCAACCACCCAATCAACTAATGGGAAGCACGCCATAGGAAATTTGTGTGCAATCTCTCATTTCCTCATGAAGCGTATTATAATATAATTTATATCACTGGGGAAATCAGAATTGTATCATGCTTTATAATGTTTATGGCTTTTGAGAAGTATATTTCACTTACAATTAAAAAA
The DNA here is from genome assembly GCA_019648995.1 of Plakobranchus ocellatus. Lineage (NCBI taxonomy): Eukaryota > Metazoa > Mollusca > Gastropoda > Plakobranchidae > Plakobranchus > Plakobranchus ocellatus. Next base: position 1,526,369 of record BLXT01007646.1, on the reverse strand, counting down.
AAACTAATGTTTATGATTTTCAAAACCCCCAAGTCAAAGTGTTTTAAATAGTCTCCTGAGAACAGTGGGTTACATGATTCAACTTCTACAAGGTTTACTTCAGGTGCCATGATATCAAGCTTTTGAGAGTGATGCAGTTAATATATCGTTGAGTCATTATCTCAAGATTGAAAGATATCTATCATTTAGCAAAGATATCATTATTGATTGAATTAAATTGCTTCACTTTTCAAAAATTTATCCTGAGCTTTAAGACTATCCTACTTTAGACGTATCATATTTAGGGTGTTCTAATTTTTCAAGTCTAATCGTATAAAAGCATTTCTTTTGTTCAGGGAAGTTTTGTACAGTTACCATGGTTAACACTATCACAACAAAGCAACAAAAACGATGAGTGATAATCCTAAAATAGGTGCAACAATTGCGCCAGGCCCAAGCTACCTGCATTTCTGGGTTAGTGACCCCAGCCTGTCACCAGGTCACAGTAACAGACCTAACTAGCATAGTCCTGGTACTACGCCATGTGTAGTGTTTAATACCACTTATTATACAGTTGGTGCTCTCTAGTGAGCATAAACCTTTTTTTTTTGCTCGGCAGATTTTTCTGCTAAAGGTCTCATTGTATATGGCACTAGACATATTTAAATTTTGAGACAAAAAAAAATATTGTTATATTTCTAAGCTAGTTCTGTGCAGATTTTTAAAATGGATGTCATGAACGTCAGATGTTTGTTATTTGCTGGCAGTACTAGCTTGTATTCTAGGAAGGAAGAGTTGATTTCATTTCCCATCAGTAAGCTTTATCATTTAAGCTTGGATGATTGGGTTCCTGAAGCTCACATGAAAATTCAGTTGTTTTTTTTTCTTCATTATTTTGAGTGATTGAGAAAATTTGGACACGCCAGCAATTGCAAAGGATATTTCCTCTGTTCTTTTTTACATTCTTTTCTCTCTAGGTGGAAAATCTTTGTGCTGTTGATATTGAGGAAGAAAGACAAGACATATTTGTATCAATGCCTAGCTTGTATGATGATGTGATTCATACTGATGTATTTGTCCACAAGAATTGTCTCAAGCTTTCTGATGACTCAGGATTATTATGTAAGTGCTAAACTTTGTTAGTATTTTTTTCTATTAAAGATGTCTCTTCAGATTTTGTGTTACTTGATTGATTTTTTTTTTTCCGAAACGAACAAACATGTAAACAGAGAGGCATTATGGCTTTGATGAGCTCTGTTTATGAGAACCTATGAGCACTTGTAAAGTAAACTTTTTCATAGCAAAGAGATACTTGCATATCTTAAAAAGCACTTTTCTAGACTTAGAAGGGTGAAAAACTAATGAGCAATCTTTGTAAGTAAAAAGGTTCTTCTCTCCCAAAGAAATGTATCATGCATACTCTAACTCTTGCCAAAAATCGAATTAAAAGTTTATTAATTTGAATCGAGAACAATTTCTGAAGAGTAGTATAATTTACATACTGTGGTTTATCTTTCAGCAATCTCTGCAAGTTATCTTCAACAATCTCACAGCGCTCTTTTTTATACCAACTGCCTACAGCATGTAGAAAATACTAGTTGTGCAATGAAGAGGCTTATTTCGATCAATATTAAACAAACAACTTTTTCTAGAAAAGGGTAGAATTTACACTTATGTAATCAAGGTTACTAAAAATATTTACCAATCAAATAATCTCATTTATCCCCTCTTACAGATAAACATAACACGCCTATCATGTACTCGAGATATGATCTAACAATTTCTTGTAAACAATGTCTTACACCTTCGAGAACCTTCTAGAAATCCCAATTTTGAAAAGGTAAACAAAGCTACAGTAATAATAGTACTGTTAAACTAAGATAAACCTAGCCAGCCAGATAACAATACCTAAGGCTAGAGCATTAGAAAGATCAGCTTTCTGAGTCTAGATCTAGATATAAATCTAATGTCACACAAAGCATAATATATCATTTATTGTTAGAAAGACAATTTTCTCACAATTTCAGGAAGATAAAGGTTTGAGCTACAAGATCCTAATTTTGTGCCAAATTCTATTACAAATGATCTCTCTTTTGATTTTTTTAAAAATTGAATTATCAAAATAAGTCAATTCTCTCATAAATTTGAATTTTCTATTCACAATTCTAATGGTATTTAATGCACTGTTAATATTTATGTTGAAGTAAAATTAAAAAGCAAAGCAATCCTCTGTTTTAAAAAAGAAATGAAAAAAAAATTTTTATGCATTAAACTTGTTGCCAATGCTTTATCTTAAGTGAACCATAACATAAAATGAAGCAAAATATGTCATACTGTACATCATTGGAACGAGGATTCTTTATATAATCCAGAACTGATTAAATAATTGGGGCTGCATCTCCGCAGTTCTATGAAAAGAACAACCACAAGATAGATCAAAATCTATCAAAACCTCAGATCAAAATTTGATTTCAGCAACTTTTCATCTTTGAAAAGGTTTAAAGTGCTCTGGTAGCCCATTTACGTAAATAAAAGGCTTCAACTATGTCAGGAGAGTATTTAAATGCAAAAAAAGTCAAGACACTTTTAATTTTGAACAATTTTAAGTGTGTAAAAGAAGAAGACAAGACAAGATCAAAGGCTTGTGGGTTTTTAAAAAGTTCTCTTGAACAGGTCAATCACAGGATCATTAAAGTCATGTTATTAATGTCCAGGCTGATATAGACTCGTCAGGAACGGGGAAGGACTCTTGTAAAATAATGTCAGTGTGTAGGACTATGTGAAACCTATTAATATCTCCACACTGCTCTCTCACTTACCATTTGCTCTTCCATGGCTCTTGTGTGTACTTCCTCCTCCCATTTTCTTTTCTTTTCATCTCTTTTTGGTTATTTATGAATGTCTGGTAGTTATTATCTTTTTCAAGTTCATGCTCTTTTCAGTTGTTCTGTAGCTTAGTGCTTGAATAAGCCATTAGGAAGCTTGACTTTGAAGATATTTACCTAATAATAGTAATAATAATAATAAGATCTTCATAATGATGACAACAACAACAACAATAATAATAATAATCAAAGACAGTTCATTCCACAAGCCAGATCTAATCTGGTGCTCTTGTGCAGCAATTTTCTATAGGTCTTGATCTAATAAAAAAGGAATTTGTTCGTCAGGATCTAGAGAGTCAAGATCTATCTGGTTCTTGATCTACATCTTTCACTTAAAAAAAGAAAAATTTTACAACTAAGACAAATAAAAGGCATTAATGAATAAAATCACAACGATTGTCATTGTAAAAGATATTTTTGCTTTGGTTAATAAGGTTTATCATCAACGGTATTTTCTTTTGTTTACAAAAAAAAATTACAAGCATGGATCACATTTTCAGGAGTTCGGAAATATGGCAATGGACAAAAACATCCACCAAAACTTGCTGACAATAGTAATTGTTAGGGCATAATGAGTTTGTTCAAGTGGATTTGTGTGAATTTAGTTGCTTGGAGTTTTGTCCAGTTTAATTTGTTTGTTATTTCATGTTGAGAAGCCAATGCTGTGTTGTGTTAAGTTGTCCTGGGTTGTGAGTGCCATGATTGCCGGTCCTGATTGGTACGTGTGTCCTTGTGCGGTGAAAATGAATAGTGTTATGCTCATAACGTTGAATGTTAATGTTCGCGAATTTAGTCAGTTGTATTTTTGCTGTGCTATTGTCCAGATGTAGCGAGCGGAGGGTTGCATTTTGTTCTTGATTAGCCTACATTTCTTTTGCTGCAATTTTGAGGAGTTCCATTTTCAGGAACTCAGAAAGTTGTAATTTGTTTTTTCTATCTAAATTTATTTTTAATTTCTAAGGAAACAGCCCCTGGATATATGGGCATTCAGTGAGATTTTTTAGCAATGCATTAAAGCTGTAAGAGTTATGATAAACAGATGCGATAGTAAGAGAATGATTTTCAACTTGTTTTATGACACCCTCACGCATTTTGTAATTTAATAAGAATCATAGTCTGGATTGTTGTATTAAGTACGCCACACATCTATTTGAAAAAGAAGATCATATTTTACTAAGCAGGACATTAAATACTATATTGAGAATGTCAAGTTTTTGAGCAACCACCATGCTATTGACTTTCTGCTGCCCCTGTTGCTGCTGATGCGGATATTGCTGATACGGATATTGCTGATCCTAGTATAGCTGATCCTATTACTGCTGTTCCGGTCACTGCTGATCCGGGTACTGCTGATCCTGTTGCTTCGTTCCTGTCGCTGGTATTCCTGCTGCTATTGTCGTCCTGGGACACTGGTTTCTCCATGTCTGTGCGTTCGCCGCTGACCCTTCATCGTTGGATATAATCAACTTGTCATTGTTGGACTTTCACTGAACTGGTTTCTTTTATTATTATTATTATAACAATTTAATTTGCTGCTTGATATTAGTGAGTATTGTAAATCTATGTTTCGGTGCTGTTTTAATGTTATCGTCTGTACATAGTGTTAATTAAATGTAGCCTTGTAGCTTCTTTCTTTTCAACCTGGTTTTCCCATCTTCTTTTTTTTACATCCCTCTTGTCAGTCGTTTGCTTTGGATTTGTTTGTATATCTTAGTTGTGGTTCAGCACACAGCTTGACGGCCCTTAGGGTTTGGGGCTCGTAGCAGTAATCACCGCCCTTTGGTATTCCTAGCAATTTGTGTTATGTTGCATATTCTCAACACGTTGCTATCTAAATTTTGCTTTTGCAACTAAAAATGTCAAGACTCATACTTTTTTTTTCTTCTGAATAGCTTAGAGCTTAAAGTACAATTTAGAAACATTATTATTGATCAGTAGGGAGAATATCAACCCATAGAGAATTCATAGACTTCTGTTCATCTTTTTTTATTGATTATCCCTTGGCATAAAAATAATTTTTCTGTTGGCCTTTGAAAATTGCAACATTATAAAATAAACTATCAAATCTACATCATCCTGAAAATATTGATGTAGATCCATGTCCATTGTCCCCTAGCTTTTCATAAGCTTTCCCTCTTAAATTGGATATAAACAAGATAAACATTTTTAGTGCAACATGGGTAATTTTAGTCTTGTCTTAGACTGGGCCTAGTCTTTGAGATGAAAGCACTCTAATTCTATATGTATGTTGTTATCTATAATAGTTGACGTGTTAAAGATCTTTTCTTTAATGATCAGTTGAAGACAATGCATGCTCTTTTTTCCACTTTTTTTTTGACAGTCACAAATTAAATCAATTGGATTCTTATTAAATCTATCAATATTTGAATTAATAATCAAAAAGTTTTTGAAAATTTTTGCAGATGGTTTGGGCATAGGAGCATATTTAAAATTATCTCCAGAAACCAAAGACAGGGATCTATTACCCAAACTTAAACATCTTGTTTTGAAGGTGAGACATTCTATTAAATGTAAAACCATTCACTTGTATCCCATTATGTAAAGAGCTAATAAGGCACTGAATTGTGTGCTCTGACCTCAGCAGCAACTTCTGGCAAAAATGCCCTTTTTTAGTTTTTGTTAATTCTTTTGCCTGGCATGTAAGGGATAGACAGCATGGTTCATCAAACAGCACCAAATAATCATCAGGCTTCAAAAAACTTATATTTTTTAAATAAAACATCGAAAATAGTAATCGTAGAATACAGTTTTAAGCTATCTCTGGACTTTGAAGGTGAAATCTGATTCATTATGGTGGTTCCAACTTATTTTTTTTTTAAATGTTTTTTTCTCATTAAAAACAAATATTGATAACAAATTTGCAGGTACTGCCCAACATGTTTCGTGAAAATGATGTCAGAGGCTTGGCTCATTTCTCAGTGTGTGGTCACATTCAGGTTGCCCATTCAGCAGCTTTGCTGCTTCTACTAAGATTATTGAAAAATGATTCCTCTAAACCATCCCAGAGGATTAATGAACTGGTAAGTGCTCTAGGCCAAAAAATTTTGAAATAAAAGGGTCAAAATGCATTATTATCCCTTTCCAGCTTCTGCTCTTGTAAAGCTCATGAAATGTAGTTTTTGATTGCATCAATGACTTAAATATTTCAAAGTATGATTGGAATATTTTGGAGGCCTATAAACAAATTTAATTTCATCTCTACATACGAAAAATGAAAATGAGCGTTCAATATGCTCGTGGTGTGAATTAATTTGGATTTTGAAAAGTGCAAAACAAATTACATTTTTTAATGAAATATGGTCTCAATCACCAGATCATGTAAGAAATTGGTTCCCCCTTGATTTTCTCTTAGTCTCTGTCTTTTTTCTATTTTTTTTTTTCAGATTGTGGTAGAAAGCCTTTTGTGGGGTTGGCTTCTCAACACAAGGCAGGATGATTCTGGTGGAATAAATCAGGAGAATTCAGTACTTTTTTTCAGACTTGCTGTCTCATATGTCATTGTACTCTGTGATTTTATACTCACTGGCGTCACAAATGATCAGCTTCATTTTAAAGTTGATACTCACTTAGATACTATAGAGTAAGTTAAGGATGAGTGGCTCTCTCATCTACATGCATTAGTTTTTTATCCTTACTTTATGTTTTTTTAAACAAATGTTGTGTTCTTGTAACCTGAAATTATGCACTGTAAATAAATTTTATTTTGCAGACTTTTGCATGAGACATAAGTTTTAATCCAAGCAGGCCTAGATTTAATTGTGTACCAAGATCTTTATTCGTCTAATTCATTTTTCAGAGAGAAAAACATTTTTAATTAGCTCCTTTCTATCAAACTAAGTAAATAAATGATGAGCATCTTAGACTTAAAGAGGCATGCTCCAACAAGAATAATACAAATGTTATTTTCGTCTATTTTATAGAGTTTTTTTGTTAAATGTTTATGTTTGGTAAAAAGCTTTATTTAAAAAAAAATACTTTTATTTTTTGGAGAAATACAAATGCGTTTTGGTGCTCTTAGAATAAAATGAAAACAATATGATTTAAATAATGATCTGAATGTATTTAGAGAAAAAAAATCGTAATACCTTTGCCGTGCAAAAGTATATTGTGACCTGAATGACAGTCATATTTAGGCACAGTTTTGAACTTTACTCACTTTATTTTCAGTGGGAGGTCATTACCAGAAGGCATGCCCAAAGATGATGACAGAAGAAAGGTCTATGAGTGGTTAAACAATTTTGTGAGGGACACAGCCAAAAGAAAGAGTAAGAAATATAAAGAAATGTTGCTCAAACAAGAAACTGAACAGCAAGAACTTACTGAAAAGGCCAGATGTATTGCTGCCAAGCCTCTTACTCTTCAAGCACTTGTGGCATACCAGACTGTGAAAGAGGCAATTCTTTTTTTCTTTCAATCTTGCTTATAATATAACATTAACAGTACTTTCTACACACAAAAAATGTATTTCTGAAGCCAGCCAGTGCATATTTACAATTTCATGAAAAAAAAAATCATAATAATAGGAATACCAATTCAATTGTGGATGAGTTTTCTTTACACATTTACTTTTTAAACTCTATATGTAGTGTCATCACATAATGAGATATTTCGCTGCAGGAAAAAATGTTACATGCCCATTCTTTCGCTCTCTAAAACTAAAGTGTCCAAAAGTTTTTGGAGTTCTTCATGAGACTGTTATTAAAACTGTATGCATACAAGAGATAATTAAGATTTTCCCTATTTGCTTTTCAACCTGAAATATCACCAAGATTCCCTAAGATTATTTCACTCTATAGGTTAAAAAGATCAGGAGACATTACACATCTCTGCATCACACCTCTTCTCATGGATTTGAAATCGCTGTGTTTTCCTGCTATTCTTACAGATGCAGTTTGATCCCTGCATAGATTTCTAATTACTCTCAGATCCTTCGACCAATGTCTAATTTTTCTAGCATACAAAACAGCACTGTATGTTTTTCTTTGTCATTCTGAACGTATGCCAATATATTGGTGCTAATTTTCAGCCCCATCTAAACGTATGCCGATGTATCGGCGCCAATGAGTCTCTCAATTCTTGTTTCTTGGGATGAATTCTGCCTGCATACCAAAAAAATCTGTCTTGAAAGAGTTAAAATTAATTAATGAAGCAGAGATGGAGTCCATTTGCATTTCTATACACCTTTCGTTAAGCATTGGCAAAGTGAATATTGGGCTTCTAGTCTTTTTATCCAGCATAAGACCAAACTGTTTTGTGGATACTTCTGGTCTTAGACTCTGACGCATTCTACGCATCAAAATATGTATCAGGATTTTGTAAAATGGCTCATTAAATTGATTGTTCTATGAAGTTCACATTCTTTTGCTCCTTGTATTTTAGGCAGTACTATAAAAACAGATTTGCAAAGATCTTCTGGAATTGTGCCACTATCGTATATTGCATTAAGGACTTTTGTTGTCAGATCTGTTCCCAGATTATCGAAAGCTGTAAAAATTTCTATTAGTATGTTATGTGGTCTTGTGGCTTTTCCATTTGTCATTTATACTACACAATTAGATAACAAGAAAAAATGCATTTGCAACAGCCAGTAGTATCTTAGCAGCAGCTTTCATACCAGGAGATTCCACTATTCACATTTTCACAATATTCTCTCTCTCTCTCAGATTTCAAGGTCCATTGAACTTTGTAAAATTTGACATGCCAATAGGTTCAGTAAAAAAATTGGGGTCTCACACAAAAAATCATTAAAAAATGCTGAGCAATCAGAGTGGTTGAAGCTCCCTGGGTAAAAAAATTGCATATAAAGCCTTAGACAGATCTATTTGTGACATTACAAGCAAAGATGAGACAGTTGGAAGAATTGCAACCCCTTCTCTATGAAGACTTCAGACAAATCTTTCCTATGGTGCTTGGTGGAGCATTAGCAAACAGTCTTAACTCATGTGTGAGAATGATTTTTAGACCGCTTCATCTATGATGTGTGATGCTCATGGAATAATATAAATATAGATCTGGACAGGTTGACATTAGGTATGGTTGAGGCCTATGATAGAATAAAAATTACTTGTAAGGCATAAACAAACAGGCATGAATAGGGTCCCACCGGGTCGGGAAATCAGGAAAAAGCCGGGAATTTTGTGATGGGTCAAGAACTGGAGGAAAAAGTCGAGAAAAACAAAATTAACCCACCAAAATCCGATTTTCATTTAACTTTTTTCTTATTTGTTTGGCCGCATTTGGTAGTTTTTTTTCTTTTTGATAGGCCTTGTGCCTACTAACGAGATATCATAGCCGATCCTACAATACCTATAACTTTCAACTCCTAATCTATGCAGCTCTTCCAAGTGCTATCATTCGTCTTGAGCTGTCCCTGCATATTGCTGGGCTAGCTTAGGAGACAATACAGGCGTGCGTTTTGACACAATTTGACTGTCCACTCTTCCTTTGTGGTGGCTGGCAGAAAGCTTTGTGTCGCTGCGTGAATGAAAATGTTTATTATTATTATTATTATTATTATTATTATTGTTATCATATTATCATTATTATTATTTTTAGCACCAGTAGCAGATCTGCCTTATTACACCGACGCGAAAAAATTACACCTTACGCTCAGTACCAAGAAAATTATGCTGAGTTGTGAGCAGACTCAACAAATCTCCTGTGTCCTGATTTCATTTGCTGTGATTTTCTTTTTCATTACATGATACAAAAAAAAAAAAACAAAACAGCGTGGTATGATCAAAAGTCCATCGTCATTATTTTTTTTTTCCAGCTGCCAGTATTTGTGTGGACAAATAGGCCTACTTAGATTGTATAGCCTTGAATCAGAGTTCTGCTAAGTGTACCGCAATTAAATAAACCTTCTATCCCATAATCTCGATGAAAATCTTCTAGTATTTTTAAAATTTTTTTTTTTTATTTAGCCTGTGCAACTCAATGGATCTTGGATATCAGTGAAAATCAACAATTGATGTTGCACCAATATTAACAGTCAGCACAGCTAATAATTACCTCTAATGTCTGATCTTAACCTCATGTTTGTGAGAGGATGGATAACTAAAGAACTGCCTTTAATTCACTTCTGTATTCGGTGTTCAAAAAATATGTAAAACACTTGCATCTTGTTATGATAGACAAAAAAGTAAGCTGTGGTAATATTTGCATGATGCAGTACCAATTCAAGTCTATTAAGCCACCACGACGGCAAGAGATCAAAGAAATGAGGGGTTGGTTGTTTGCAGGGAGTCCAACCTTTGAGACAACTCAATACAGTATTATCAAAAAAACTTGAGGGACCGACTATATATTCAGCAGGATTAAAACAGTTAAAAGATCGTCTACACAAACTAACATATGCTAAAGCATTTTTATATTTTCCATAATACTCGCCGAGGTGCCTGGGTCTACATTTTAAAAACCTTAATTGATAGGTCTACATATTGGTATGTTAAACCAATGCAGTAATGTTTACTAACCTTATTATTCTCTCTCTTTCTCTTTCTTCCTTTCTCTCTCTTGCTCCCACTCACTTTTATCATCCTTTAAAAAATGTAAGTTTAGTTCTCTTATTAATATTATTATTAGTTATAGGCATCAAAGTGAATTTTTCTTTTCATAAACGTTTCCCTGAACTTTTCGTATGCCTCTCTCTTAATCAGTCTGTCTGACCGTCCCCCCTCTTTCTCTCTCTCTCTCTCACTGCCTTTTGTTCTCTCACTCTCTCTCCACTTGTCTCTCTCACTTTCGGTTTTTCTCTCATTCTGTCCTTCAGTCAGTCTGTCTGACTGTTATTCTCTCTCTCTCTCTCCTTCGAAGATTAAGATTCAGAAGTATTTCGATTTTGTATCTTGATATTGTCAATATCAGTTAAATATTTTACAGGAAAAATTTTAATGTACCGTTCTTAATTACAGTAATGGCGGAAAGGAAAAAAATAATGAATGCTGTTTAATGAAGATCAAGGAGGAAAGATACTCAAGTATTCATTTTTGTCTTTATTTTTTTCCACTTCAACAGTTTATAACGCTGATATGATAGTTATGATCTAGGGAACCATTTATATAGTTAGGTCAAACCGATAATTAATGAATATTGCACAACCAAACTTTTTTGTTCAATATTAATATTAATTGGTTTTCTATCAATTCTTTTTTGCAGGTTTTCAAATCAATGAGTGAAAATGATCTTCATTTTGCAAAATGCTATGTGGAGCAGAGATTCTCAAAAACTTGTGAAGAAGATGCAGTCACAGCGATCATCTTTCAAGGATTTGCAATGTTTGTAGTGTTTGAATTGAGTAAGTGATAAATCTTAAGTCTTACCAGTTCAAACAAGTGAGATGGCTTGGTCAGGTATTTTTAGAAGAAAAAAAATCTTAACATTTTTTTTCTCTTTATAACTTCGCATATAATCAACCTATATTTATCACAGTTTTCACTATTCTGGAATAAAGTTCAAGTTATATCAATAATTAATGATGTTTCCAATGCAACTTTTGACTAATTTGTACTCTTTTAAAGACATACAGTTGGGCATGGGCCCCTCAAATTTAATGGAAAAAATCTTTGTATTTGAGGATGCCATTAAAAAAAATGATAGTATTTGTGGTTACTCTCTGATTGCTGCAAACGCAGACATCACCAAACTTTTTTTTTAAATTAAAGACAGTTTCATTGTTATTTTCCTTTTTTATTTACATTTCTTTTCATATTGAGAGACAATAAAATAAATTAAATGGGTTTTTTCATGAGGGAGTGCCTTATCTTCATGGGTGCTAGACAATTTTTTAGACTTGGATAACTTCATTCATGCGTGTTTAAAGAAACCTCGGATTTTGTTTGATTTGTTTGTTGTTGTCTTTTATTTTATTGTCATCACATCCCACTGACTGCAAACCGGCATTTGGACATTTAAAAAGGCCTCTATATTATGCTCTTAAGAAATCACTTTTATAATAATGGCTGAAAGCTTGAGTTATGGTATTTTTCAAAGTTATATATGAAGAAAAAATAACCTATCAAGCCAGTCCATTTGATGCCTAGTATATCATTCATTACATTGTTTATGTATCACCTCATAAGTGTCAGTCCCACCAGTCCTGTGTTGACTAGCATAGCTATCCCAAGCCAAACCTGTACATTGTAGGCTGACACTGATATTTCCAATACATATACTTTTGTCTCTAAGACTAGTCTTTATGGGCCTAAAAGTACACTGTCGTTGACCTTGATTGTTGTGTCAACTGTAGTCTGTTGTCTATACCTTGTCAAATCAAATAATGTAACAAGACTTGGGGGCTTTGATCTAACAATCTGGAAACATGAGAAAGCAAGAGAGGGAGCCAGGGGAATGGGCAGGACTCTTAAGCTGTGACCTCGAATCCTGTACATTGCTAGCTTCAAGGCCTGTAGTGGTATGCCTAGAAAGAGAGGGGTGCAGTTTGAGAAACTTTAAATAGATGTAGTGCTAAACTTATGATCTCTTAAGGCAAGGCCCAAGGGTAGAGAGGGTTGATTTTTTTTTTGGCAACTCCTCACTTCAAGCTTGTTTGTTTGAAAGGTAATTAGTATTACTACTTGGATCCGTAGATGACTGATCTGCTTGGATTGAACTTTGGGAGAACAATGGATTGAGCTAATATGCACCACAGATTATTTACATAAGCCGACATATTATTCTATTCAAGTGATGTTAAACTATACAGATGCAGAAACAAATACAATATTCATGGTCGTTTGCTAAATTTCTTGTCAGTGCCGATGTGTTTTTGATAAAATCAAAAGGCAAACAGTACATTGAATTGGTGCATAGTGTGTGCAAGTTTAACCAAAGGATTGAAGTTTTAATGACACAAATATGGAATTGGCAGGGAAAAATAGATTTGTTTGACAATTTTGTAATTTTTAGGGTTCTGTGTTTTACTTAATCCTGTGTTTTGTTTTGATATAGGAAACAAACTGTATGGGGGTTTCTTATGATTTAAACTTTAAATTATGATTTTTTTTCTCAATAGCTTCAAAGGTATCAACTGCGTCTTAATTAAAAAAAAAACTAGTCTCAAGAAACTCTGCTAGTTCTTCAATGAATATGAATGTCTAAATATTGTTGCATCCTTGAAAGAACGTGACAGAAAATAATCCAAATGTTGGGTTTTGAGTTGAGATAAGGGCTGTATCTTAAAAAAACTTTTTAAGCTGACACTATGTTTGTTGGTCTTAACATTTTTTTATCAATCTTTTGTACTTCCAGAGTTATTCAATTTTACTTATCACAGCAAAGTTTTAAAAAAAAAAAAACAGTTTTATTTTAGACAAACTAAAGCATAAAGTTGAAGAACATTTCAATCCTGAACAGGAAGATTGTTTATTAGAAGACACATAGCCTTTGTTTGGCTGCCATCATAGAGAAAAAAAAAGAATGTGATCTGCCTAAAGCAGAAACGTAATGGGTGGGATTTGGCCAGTTCCTTGAGAATCATTTTCGTCGTAAAATGGCAGGGCAAATTTTTTCATCGCTTGTGATTGAGTCTGCTCATAATGTAGTGATTGATACCAAATTTTTATCTACCTCTACTCTGACAAAGGAAAAAGAAAAGTAAAGCACAAAATTTCATCTTGTCCATGCTTCATCCTTTTTTTTTCAATAACCAAAGACACCACAGGATGGCAAATTTTGTTTTTATTTCAGAGAGATATGCCCAAGATTATGTGGAGAGCTTCTGCAAACAAACTATGGATGTGTTAAAATTTAGACTATCGACAGAATTTAAAAAAGGATCAAAGGTAAGAACAACATGCATCAATCATTACATTTCTCTCCAATTTCAGTATTTTTATATGTTTTGAGGCAGTCCTAATGATTTGAATAACTCATACAATGTTTTTGAGAACATGAAATTGTAAATTATTCCTTTTTCTACAGCTCTTTTCAAACAGTAAATTTCCAACATATCAGCACACTCTTTCAATTTATCTATGCAGTTTTCACCTTTGCAAAGTTTGATAAATGCAGTTTGTATCTGTTTCAGCAGCTTACAATGTTCAAAATCTAACTTTAGACTCATTGTGATCTATCTTCAGACACATCTCTCCAAGCCAGTCTGAATGAGTTGCACGTGTAGTTTAAAGTTTTAACTTTTTGGCATTTTCCAAGAATTGTAATGTTTGTATTGTTGAAAACTACGAGATGCAAATACTTGTACGTGTTGAGTGGCAAGATATATGAGCTTGTGACAAAAGTTGATTACCAAAGGTTGCAAAGTATGATAAGAACCATGAAAATATAACTTGCGAGCATAATTTATTATACCCCATTAAAATGTTTATGGATATATCTATGTATTCCAGTGTAGGTGGTTGGATAGTTTTTTTCATAGGATTATGTCAAATAACATTTTTGTGATGGAAACCATAATAGGCCATGTAATCTAGGATATGAAAGTAATATTGGTAGTTGTAAAATGATAGAATTGTTTATTCACAGCACCATAACTAAAACACTTACACTAACACACACTTTGTAAATTATGGATATTTCTTACAGTAAAATGAGTAAAACCTTTCAGATGAGTAAACTTTAATGTCTTCTTCAGTCACATGTGAAATCCTGTAACTTCTTTAAATGTCATACAGGAGATGATTATATTTAGTAAGACAGGCTTGAACAAACAATTAGATTTTAACTTAAAACATTATTTCATTCGCCAATATTGGATAGATCTTTCACGGAGCTTATATAAACATAAAGAAAAAATGGAAGTGTGTGATAAAATTTGATAGGCACAAGATCAGCATTTAAGATTCAATTCCATACAGACAAAAAAAAATGACTCAAGAAAGACTTAATGCGCTATGCACATATTATAATATAAATTATAGGTAAGCACTGTAAATAAATATCAAAAGGCTTTTATTCATATACAATATTAGCACAGGTAGTTTTTAGTCAAGTGTAATGATTTTCCTAAGATATGAAAGGAGAAAAAAAAAGATGCTCAAGGTTAGATGTCACATGACAACATTTGAATAAGACAATAGTTATTACAACCACCACTTAGTGAAAGATATTCCCAATATTCCTGAACTATTTTTGTAATTCAGTGCACTTGATGAGCAGCCTTAAGTAGTAGAAGTAGTATTAGTAATAGTAGAAGCGTTAGGCCTGTAGATGTGGGAGAGAATTAAGTCACAAACTACAATTTAATGTCCCTTAAGTTCCTGTGAGATCTCATCCAGAGATAAAATGACATTGATAAAGGAAAAAAGGTAGGCAAGAGGCAAGAGGCTGGGCGCAGCCTGACAGTTGGTCAGGCAACTAGGTAGAGGGATAAGATTAGCTTCATTGAGGTCAAAAGATTCAAGAAAAGAAAAAAATTTATTGCTATTATCATTCAACCATAAGCAAATGATGAGGAGAAAAAGAATAAACACTATAGTGATAGATCTGGCTGTCATCATAGAAATGGAGATAGAGTAAAAGAGCACTGGTTGCAATATTTATGGAAATGGTTTGAGTTTGATCATTAATCTGGTTCAAACTAAGTATATGAATATATTTGTAATATAGTTATATTTTAGACCTTTTAGCTACTTCTACTTGGGGTGACTTCAGAACAATATTTTGACATCTTACCTCCGCATTTGAGGGAAGGAAGCTGTCCAGCAAGAGGATGATGAACGGGAGAGAGGGGCTAAAAAGTGGAAGGGTAGAAAAGGTGGAAAGCGGGGGGAGGGGGGGGGAGGCAAGTGCTTAATTAGAAGAAGGAAGAGAGTGAGGCTTTTCTTTTATGTTAAATTTCAGAGGTTTCATCTAGGGGGAAACTGGCAACATGGTTGCTTTTCTTTAGAGGTGTAGGATTTAATTTAAGTGCCTTGGAGGAGAGTCTTGTAAGTGTTGAACCCAGCAAGGAGTTCTATCTAGGGCCAGTTTTTCCTTTGATTGTTGATTGCTTGATAAAAGGGAGTAAATAATGTCCTGGAAGAGCAAAGTTTTCTAGTAGAACAAAAGGATTTTAAAAGTATTAAAATTGGATATGACAGGGATAAGAGCAATAAAAGTGCTACTGCTACTGATGATATCCCGTCACTACTAGCACTATCACTTGTGCAACCACCACCATTGTTTATATTTATACCACTAATACTACCAATGGCAAGAGAAAAAAATAACTCTGAGGGACAGTGTTTTGGCTGCAAGAGTTTTCACAATTGATTATGGTGGATTTAGGGTCACTGATTTCAAATGTGATGTTGATTTTTTTTTCTATCGAATCAAGTTTTTTTGCACTTAGTTACCTGCAATTTACTAATGATATATTGTGAAAATACAATATACAGCTTTCAAAAGTCCTAACCAGTACACAGGTGAGAAGTCCAAAACATGCTAATTATATTTACTTAGATTGGGAAACATATCAGCTGTTCCTGTGAAACTTTCAAGAAGTTTCAGAATTATTCAGGTCCAAATTGGTGTTTAATTGACTATCTGGAATGTCTTCCAGTACATTCATGCTGAATGTTCCAGCAATCGTCTATTGATATTCAAATTATCTTTTGAAAATTAATTTTGCTAGTTCCTATTGTTGGGCCAAGCAAGTAGAAAAATTAGCTTTTAGAGTCATTGGCCCTCATGTGTTCTCATTTAGATTTCATGATATGCTGATCCTTTTGTAAATTTTTTATTTCCCTAATCCTACATGTATTGGTTTGCTGTTGTTGAGCCCCTACTTTGGCCATATTGACTGCTGATTCATGTCCTTGGATGTCACGAAGGACAGGAATGCTACAAATTGATGTGCATTTGTTGAATGATTCTTCTATGATTTGTACTTTTTGGCTATTTTCAAATAGAATATCATGCCTACAGTGGTTGGGGTTGGGAGATTTTAGGGCCTGAGATGCTAAATGTGAGTCTATTAGGTTAATGACTCTTACATGTTTGTCAAATATCATTTGTTGGGCTGCATTAAATGTTAATACTGTCAAGGTGCTGCAATAGTAGGATATTCTTTCATCATCTGCTATATTAAGGTCCTTACTAAATATTCCTGAATTGACTATATTGTCAGATTCAGATTCATTTGCGTATAATTAAGTTCGTCAATGTGGTCTAATGTTAGTTGCTTCTTTTTGTGGTCTATATCGTGTTTTTTGTTGCTTCTGTGGCTAGGTGATATTTTGAGGGCTGATTGACTTGCAGCCAACATAGGTTCTCTGCTGAAATATTGTAACATGCTATTTAATCCTAAAATCCCTAATATCTGATAAGCTGTCCATATTGCACAATGTTTATTTGATTGAGACTTTTATAATTTAGCATTGTTTGCAATGAGTTTTTTCCCTTTTGATTTCAAGTGGTTCAATTTTTACAGCAATTACAGAACAATTGCACTTAGTAGCCATACTAGTTAAATCTTGCTATACATCTTCTAAGAAAGAATAAAGGCAAAAGTTGAGAACAAATTAGCAGTGGAGCAGGTTGGTTTTAGGCCTGGCAGAGGACTGGAGATATGCTATGTGCCATCCAAGTTATAGTTACTTTAAAAAAAACTCTTTGACATACACATAGAGTCATACATCATATTTATTGATTATAGCAAAATTTTAGTGAGTATTAATCACTCTGGGTTTTCCCTCTCAGTGTCACTTCTATACAATATAAATATATATATATATATTTATATATATATATATACAAACCATAAAGCAAAAAAAAGATGGAACAACTCACACACAAAGACTTTCAAAATTGGAAAAAAGGGACCAGGCAAGTTGCATTTATCATCTCACTTCTTCAACATATAAACACAGCAAGCTATGAGAGGAGCTGGCATAGATATATATGGTATACTAATTGGAGCAAGGAACATGTCAAAGTTACGATATGCTAGCAGCATCATGTTATGTGCCAGTGACAGTATAGAGGAGGGAAATGTTGTATACAAACTCAATGCACTAAGAGTAAAGGACAGTCTGAAATTAAACGCCAAGAACACGTAATTTCTGCACATTAGAAAAAATCATTACAGCCCCTATAACCATGAACAACAATTCATAGAATGTGTGAAACACTTCAAATATCTGGGATGCATAGAATATTAACAACAGAATCTCAATGGCAAAGAAAATAATGATTGAACTAAACAATGTTTGGAAAGAAAAAAATATTGGGACACAAGTAAAAATCAAGCTCCAGGCATGTCTGGTCTAGACAGTGATGACGTATGGCGCAAAGGAATGGATGCTCTACAAAAAAGAAAAAAGTGTGATACAATCTGCAGAAATGCTGTGCTATAGACGCCTCTCAATGAATAAGGAAGGAAAAAAGAATTGACAATTGCATTCTCAAATAAACACGATAACTCTTGAGCACAGTACAGAAAAAAAAAATTGTCCTTTGGACATGCCTGTACAAGCAAGTGATCACTTAGAGAGATGTTATACAAAAAAAGTTTGAAGACAAGCAAGTTGGAGGAAGACCAAAAGCAAGTTTGCATGATAAAATCAGTATTGGATAGGGAAGAACAGTAAACAAATCTTCACCACAATGGAAAAGAGAGGGGACTGGAGATGACCAAATTTGAAGCAATGCTGGAGAAAGAACAGAAAGAATTCGAAAGCTAGGGTGCTGGTGCCCTTAATGGCTCGTATCAGATTATGGAGTTCTGCTGGTTGTACAAGATTTACTTTTGTTAATTACCTTATTTGTTTTGCTTGAAGATATATTTCTTGTCTGCAAGACAGATGAGATTATTATTCCCATGATATATGACCTGTCTGGTCATTTCGGGTTAGAGCATGTTGGAATATAAAATCTTATGACTACACCTCTAGAGCCAGTCTGTATTCTACCTACTAGATTTTACAGAACTGATTTTCTTTGTACCGCACTCTTAAACTATCTTGAACTTTCCATGACAGGAAAAAAAACTTCCAGTTTCATTGGATTCCCTTTTTTTTCACCACCAAGACCCCAAAAATATGGATTGAGGACTTTCAATGTAAAAGAAAAGATAGAAGAAAAAATGTATGAAGCAAAAGATAATTTAAAAAAAAAAACCAAAAAATTTGAAATTGAAGAGTATGGGCATTTTTAAGTTCCAGAAAATTAAAGCACATGAACTTTCACTTTGATTTTTTTTTCTTCCAGTAGG
Organism: Plakobranchus ocellatus; assembly: GCA_019648995.1. NCBI lineage: Eukaryota > Metazoa > Mollusca > Gastropoda > Plakobranchidae > Plakobranchus > Plakobranchus ocellatus. Next base: position 1,507,334 of record BLXT01007646.1, on the reverse strand, counting down.
CATATATATATCATTGTGTCTATTTACTTTAAAATTGACTAAAGAAAAGCCTATTAGCAGAATACCAGAAAAATGGAATAACAAAAATTGATAGAGCTAGTAGCTAAAAAAAAAAAAAAAGTGGTTATTTGAAGAAATGTAGGAATGAAAGTACTCTTATTTTATTTTAAAAACCAATTGTTGATAACTTTTGAAGTTTCTTGTCACCACTTGAGCCTTATCTTGGCCATTAGCAAGGGCTTAATGTTAAGAACAATTTTTCTAGAATCAGTTAAAGTTAGACCTAGATCTTTACCTTGTAATGATAATTAATTTTAGGGCCATTTTATTGCCTTTGCCAAGATACCAAGGTCTAGCTTTATTGAGATCTAGATCTATGTTTATATAATCAAAAAGAAGTAGCTGTGTATGGGATTTCTTCACATAAGTAGGCCTATGGCAAGAGAGACTTATGTGATGTAAAACACAAAAAAAATAGATATTGATGGATTTGAAATAAGTGTAAATGTAGCCTGGGTCATCTATTTAAAAACTGGAGAGTTACACATGCATTGAAAACAGCATTATGGTGAAAGCATACTGGAGGCAGCAGTTTAGGTGTGCAACTTTACATATGCAACATTTTTGGAAACACTCTAGTTTTTTTGTTGTGAAAGCATACCAAATCAGTTAGGACTTTCATCTCATCTAGGTGACAGATTATCCTTTAATTGTCTGTTACATTCAAGCATTACATCAGTAACCTTCATCAAGGATTGATTGTGCATGGCTGGCCAAGGAACAAAGTACTTAATTAACGTTTCCATTGCGTTTTAGTTGCAAAAAGAGGTTCAAAGGCTAAAGGTTGTGACAGAAAATCAGATGCTAGGCCTGCCTAAAAGTCAATTATGTTATGCTGAAACTCCCATCATACACCATTGAAAATATCAACATGAATTTTGGCAAACTATCAACTGCAGAGAATCACTCGAGACTTCAGCTCTATAGAAACAATCAAGTTGGAAATGTTGAAAGACATGACTGGTTTAGCTTATTTGATGTCAAGGTGCAATGCAAGATGACCAGATGTAGCCATGTGAGGCAAATAACTCAGGGGTCCCAAATATTTTCTCAGACCAAAGCAAAACCACTGGCAGCACATAGTAACAAAAAAGAATTACTTCCAAAACATTATCAAATGATTTCATGTTTTCTGAGTTATTACATGTCCACAAACATAGGTCTGTTGATATCAATTGTGACAAAATGTGTCTAGTTTTCCTTTGCATTGATGCTATTACTGTAACAAATCGAATCATATTTTGATTCCTTTGTAAAAACCGTCCAACAGTAAATGAATATTTCACTGGATTGATTAGATGTTCAGTCATGTGTGGTAATTTTCACCAAGATCTTAAGTCAAGGATGGACATCCTCAGTACAAATTCCCAGTCTTAAAAAAATAAAGTAACCGTGCAGTTTGGAGACTTTGTTATACTTTTCATTGACACCTTTACTTCTGAGGTAAACTGCCAGAGCCTGGTCTCCTGTTTACTGCATGGCTCACCAGAGGAATTTATGCATAATTTTCGCTGCCGTGGTCATGTCAACTCGTTCCCGCGGCCAAGGGATGTCGCTCACGGCTTGTTAGGCCCCCCAGGGTGGTCAACGACCATCTCCTGGTACTCGGACAAAACTTGCAGAACCATTTCTTCTTGTTCAAAGACGACGAGCAGTGGTGGCAGCCAATCGTGTTGCGCTCGGTCCAACAGGGGGAGCGTGTGCTTTGCTCTTGTGCAAAAGATTTGTACTGTGTCACTCCTGTGTAGACCTTGTTGGTAATCACTTGCCTTGTAGGCTTCATAAAATTGGGAGAGTTGCTCATCACATGATAGTTATCATGTACTTTTGCATATTACTGGCTGGATTGTAATATTCTTGAGCCATAAGTGATGGGAATTGATTAAAACCTCCAAAGCGAATATGTACCTTCAAAATGGGGTAATGGTAGCATGTTTTAAATTGACATGAAACTGTAATGGGAATGTTATATGTGTAATTTTCTGCAGAAATCAACTTTTTTTTTGCGATAGCAAAAAGAAGTGGTCAATACAATTTGCTGACTGATGGCTTCCATGTGTAAAAATCATCCTCAAATATAGTGTGTAGTTATCAAATAACCACATTGAAATATCCGATTTTGGACATAAGATCGTAGTTTTATACATCTTGATGTCATCAAAGCGACTTTTAGTGTTTTTTACTATTTTTGCTGCACAGGCAAAGATTTGGAAAGCTACTGGCTGCTCTCAAGTTTTTATGTAGAAGAAAAGATGAATTTAGTCCCTTGATAAACAAAATACAAATTTTTTATTTAATATATTTCTGATATACTATAGTAGAGTATTATTATTTTCATCAATTTCTTTTTTTCTTTAGGAGGGCAAAAAAATATTTTCATTTTAAATGAAAATGACTCCACATCAGTTATGATGCCTTTGTTACACAAGCTCATACATTTTTAATATATTTTAAAAATCATTTGAAAAAAGGAAAAAAAAAAGATTTTAAAAATCTATATATTTTCTCAAGAGTCATGTGTGACATCTGATTCATTAGGTTAGGTGTCAAGACTTCGCCATTTAGACATAAACATTGTTGCACAATCTTTGCTTTGTTGATAGGTTTATCTTGATTGTTATTGGTAAGAAATGTCAAGTGGAAGTGCTTTTTATTTATTGATTTGTTTTGGAGGGGTGTCAAACAAATTTCAATCAATGGATCATTAAAAAAAAAATGAAGGATGTCTAAGTAAGTTGCTTTAAAGTAGTGTTTAACTTTTACATAGCTGCTCAAAAAATAACAGATGTTTAACTCTATATCAATTCAAACGCCCATATCATAAATAGCTTCCTTCAATCAGTCAAACTCCACTCTACGCTAAGGTTCTTGAAAGTCTCCTGTACTGATTGCAAACATAAGGAAAAATTATTTCTGTGCCAAAGTTGTTAACACTTCTTTTATTTCTGTTTGACATTTTTCACATTCTTTAGAAGAAAGCATGAGTTTTGGCTGAATTTTAGCAAATTGAAAGAAAAGAGAATCTACAATTTTTTCCTCAAGTGGGAAAAAATTAAAATGTTAGATTTAAAAAGATCAACTGGTGCATGGATTAAAAACTTTTAAACAAGAGAGTTTTAGGCTTGAATCTGCATTTCTATTACGTATAGGGGAAGCAGAAACTATGATTGTTTTTAGGGTTTAATCTTGTTGATTAAAAGCTTAATCAGATGCTATTTTAGCCCCTTTTTTTAAAGCATGTACGGTTTAAAACAGGATATTAGCAGAAACTTATATGTAGATTCACTTTTAAATCTGCTTAGTCTGAATAGTTTGCAGCAGAATGCTTTTTATGATTGTTTATCAAAAAGAAGAGATGAATACCCATTTGTGCATTCATTGATAGGTGGTGTATTGTATTCAAAGTTAAAAATTAATTTTTCTCCAAACTACTTTGAAACTGTCTATGGTTTCCAAGGCCTTTCACTACTTGGATTATGGGAGGGATTCAGTCAATCAGTATATTTTAGTGATGCTGCAATGTTTTTTCTCATTTTTAATATTGAGGCACGGTAAAGATGATTTTGATGACAATTTTCTCAGGCTCCAAAATGTTATGGGAACACCCAAAGCTTGTGATTATCAGGTCTTGCCATATTTCATCATAAGCCTTTCTCACCTCGCATTAGAGTAAAGAACACCAACAAAGTTTTCCATCCCACCCTATCCTGGGCCAGTGCAGTCACATATGTCCAGTTTGTTCCCATTTCTTTCAGCTCTCTTTCCAAATCCATGTAGTCTTTTTCTTCTCCTTTTTCCAATGCTTGGGGAGTTTCGTTCACCTCCTGTCTTTCTTATGATGTGCCCAAACCATCTCAACCTCTACTCTTTCCTGTCTTACCCTTCAGCCACTCTAGAATAATTCTTTTCAACACTTTACTTGAGATTGACACTAACATTGTTTGACAGTAGTTTTGGCACTGACTTAATTTTCCTTTCTTCAATAGTTTTGTAAGATCTGCTCTCATGTACTTTTGAAACTCATGTTTCATTCAGATTTTCTCAAACAATTACTTGAATATTTCCATTCTTCTGCCTTCAATACCTTTGCCTTTACATAGTATGGCTCTACTGCTTTTCTGATATTTAATTTGGGTTTGTCTTCTCGTCAGTATATCACAGTTGATGTTGAGATCAATGATAGTTGTATGTTAGAGGCTTGTCCATCAAGAAAGTCCTGGAAAAGCTACATACATCTTTGAAGTTGTGCCTCTTGTGTGATAAAGTTTGCGTTGTACTTGTCCTTGACTGGTACCTCTGCTTATCTGTTTTTATCACAGTTTCTTGTTGCTTCGCACTCTTTTTTTTTTAGTTTCTAATGCACCCGCCTGTTCTGCACCTTCTGCAAGGCTTTCAGTGACTTTGGATCTTTGCATATTCTTGGTGAGCTGCTGCTTTTGCTAGTTGCATCTGACATTCTTTTAGCTGTTTCTTCTTCTGCCATTTTGCTTATATCTAACCAAAAGATATCTTTGAGATCCATTCCTTGTAATGTTACTTTTTATAGTCTACTTTTTCCTTTTTCCTATATGAAATGGAAATTTAGTTGGATATTCTTATGATGCACACAAATCATTATAGGATTGATCCCATTTTTATATTCTTCAGTTTTTTACTTTAAAAAAATTATCCACTTAAACTGCATTTTCTGGTTTTTGTTTAAAATAATCATTGATTGTTTCAGATGGATCCATTGCTTCAGATGTTATTCTTCAATCCCAATCCTTTTATCAGAGAAGCCACCTTGGAAAGTACTGTTAAATGTGAAAGTAAATTGTTCTCTTCGAATATAGAAGGATTTTTCTTAAATGAGATGAAAAGGCTGCTCTTCCCTCTAATGAGGGCACCAGTCAAAACTAGAGATCAGGTAAATAAAATTTCTGCAGCAATTTATGCTTGAAAATATATAAATACTTTAAGCCCTGTCAAGTTGTCATAGGCTTCTTTTTACCTTAGTAAAATCGTGACTTTCTAAAATTCAAGATTTTTCTCTTCTGTATTTGCCTTTTGTTCTTTTAAAAACTTAAATATTTGTGTATTTTGAAATGGCAATGGAAACAAAAAGCTCAAGACTTAATAATTATCATAAGGAATACTTCTTGTGCAGTGATTTAATATATTGTTGCTGCCGTTCGCTGACTGCGCATAGACTGTGCAATTTAAGACAAAATTGTTTTTATTATGTTATGTGATGAAACAGCTCATTCTTTATATTCTGTTTCCATCCCAAAACATTTTGACAAGATAATTATAGTCTAAAGTCAATTTCTCTATCCGATTGTATAAAACTTTGGTCCATTTTATTCATGAAATAGCACAGAACAGGATTTTTTTCCACGCATGGATGGGTGAGAGGCAGGTGGTCTGTTGCTGAATAATCTTAACTCATGAAAACCATCTGTGGATAAATGCAAAAATTTTAAACTTTTGATGGAAAAAAAAATTTTTGATTTCATGCATTTTAGATTACTATTGTTGATTTCAATATCTATTATTTTACTGACTTTCTGGATTAGAATTATTTAAGAATGTATGTAAATTGCTTTGGGCTTTTTTTGGGAAGGCAAGTGCTTAACAAAAAAATTATTATTATTA
>BLXT01007646.1:1482896-1496440 GCA_019648995.1 Plakobranchus ocellatus | reverse complement strand
TTTTTTTTTTTTTTTTTTTTTTTGCTGATTTCTTTCAATTCCCTAATTTTTTTATTTCTCAGCTATGTAACTCTTGTAGTGACTGCTGAGACCAATAGTACTGGCAATGCTGAGATCTTACTTTGCTCACATTGTTGTCTTTATATTTTTCCTTTCAAGCATATTACACCTATGCTTTTATGTGTGAGCATTATTAGATCTGGGAGATGATACACCTTAACTTTTTTTATGTTTAGCTCTGTTATTTTCCAAGCTATCATTTGAAAGAATATGGATTGGACTTTACAAAACCAGTAATGTGGATAACTCAATTGGATGATATGCCTGGATATGAGATTGACAACGAATTTATTTGGAGTTTGTAGAATCTGAGTTTAGAATAGATTTTTCTTAGATGCATTGGCTTTTTTCTGAAAGAGATAATTTACTCATAATTCAAACTTGTTTTTTGTCTATGAGCAAATCAAGATGGGGCAGGTTGACTTGCATTTATTTTGTCGCCAGGATGTGCTCAAAAACAAGATGGACAATCAAATTTATTTTGAGAAGACTCTACTCATAAGATATCTCATTCAAGCTCTTGAAGCTCTTGAGTTTTGCCACTCTATGGGTTTTATTCACCGTAATTTGACTGCCAAAAGTCTTTTTCTGGTGAATGATGAATCTGTGAAGCTCAGTGGCTTCCATCTTTGCCTAAAGATGACAGACGGAGAGGCTACTGGCAAAGGTAACTGGTTTGCTTAATTCTAATATATTAAGTTGCCCTTAACATTGCACATGATATTGCCTAATTTAGATTTTTTTTTTAATTATATTCTTTCCTTTTTTCATCATATAGTGTGTTGACACTTAAGTTTAGTCCTTGATGGTGAGGAAAGCTTTTTGATCTAACAGAGTAACATCTTGCAAAATCTTTGAATGCATTTTGTTTTGGAGAGTGCTACCTTGAAAATTATCCTACTCTTACACTAACCTCAATGTTAATAGTGAAAGAAAAAAATAAAATGACAACAAACGGTGGAAAGATTTTTTTAAAACTCTTCATTTCAGCTCAAACAAATAATATGATACCCACTCGATGGAGTGCCCCAGAGTCTCTAAAATATAACAAATACAGTGCAAAATCAGATGTTTGGATGTTTGGCCATCTTATGTATGAAGTTCTCACTCATGGATGCTCACCATATGCTCAGGTGGCTAAGGATTCAGAGTTGATGGAACAGGTAACAATGATATGGCAAGAAATAAAAATTTGCTTTAAAAATTCAAACCTCTCAAAATGTATTGCTTAACATCCAACCTGGCACCTGAGGCTTATTTAAGATTACAAAGTTTTGAACTCGCAAGTTACTGCCACTATTATTATTTCAGTTTTGAATTTAATAGTAAAAATCGACAGAAATAGTTTTCTAGCAATGAAAGCAGAAGTGGCAATAGTAGTGGCAATGTTACTATAAGTAAATTTTTTGCCTTCGTTGTGGCAATATTAGTGGTAGGCTTAGAAGTAGTATCAGAAGTAGTGATAGCAGCAGCATTATTGTTAACTTCTTGTGTTGTTACTAATGTGATGTAGTGTACAATTAGCTTAATTAAAGAGGAGTCAGGATATTGGTGTTTATAAACCAGACCCTGGTTAGTAAGGATAGAATGAAAAATCGGATCCTGAAACTGCAAAGTTATCTTAAGCTAGTTTATTGTATGCAAACTCGACTCTATGCTCACAGCTGCTTTTGAAAGACTGTTGCACTGGTAGCAAAATACTGGGTAAACGGTGGTGACTATGAAAAATATACACTTTTGAAGATTTATTGTTTTATTCTCATATTTTTAGAGAATATGAGGCAAAGAATTGTATTTTTAGTCAGGCCTTTTAAAAATAATCTTACTTAGCCAGATGTATATTTGCAGTCAAGTCATTTAATTTTCATACTCAATGAATGCTTTGTAAAAGCTGGTTTGACTAGAGGAAATATTTAAATTGGAATCAATTTCTTTGTAGATTGAGAAAGGAGAAGTGCACCTTAGTGAACATCCCTTGATTCAAAGGACTCACCATGATCTCATCACCAAGTGCACACAAGCATTTCCACAAGACAGACCAGCTCTCTTTGATGTTAAACAGGCTTTGGAGCAAAGAGAAAAAAGTATACTTAATGTTTCTTTTAATCCTGTCACAAAATATAAAATTATTTAAAAAAATAAATTTGTAGCAAACCTGTATAAAGTAATTTTGTATCTTTAAGACAATTCTGAAATAGAGACTTAAAATTATGCATCAAGAATAATTTCCCTCTTAAAATATGGAGAAGCTAGCTAAAGAATAGTATTTATCACATTTAAATAGCAAAGTAATTATTTAACTGATACTCCCTTTTCATACTCTTATTGCAGCAGTTATGAGATCCCCAACTGAAGACCAAATTGAGTTTGACGATTTCAAGGATGGACACAAAGCCTCTACCACACATGGCAAAGTATAAAAATTGGTTTTATTTTGTTTTCATATTGGTAGCCTACAATTTTTTAATGTCCTCAATACTCGTTGGCCATATCATATAGAGCTGTCCATACATAACTTTGGCACATTATGTGAGGAAAAACTTCAGCTCTCAAAGCAATCTGTAGAGAATGAAAAAAGTCCTTAAATGATTTTTAATGAGTATTTTTTTCTTAATTGAGGTGTCTTTTACACAAAAACATGCCAAAAAGGCCAGTTTTTTTTCCAAATGCAAGACAAGTTGTGTATATATGTATAGTATGAGTGCATGCGTACGTATGTGTGTGAGAGAGAGAGTACAAGAAAAATCACCTTAGCTCATAAAGCACAAGTAACATTTTGGACATATCGAGTGTTATGTATCAGCTCATAATTTACTTTTGTATAGAGAAATACATCATATTTTTTTTTATCAAGATTTGTTTCATAGGTGTGTGAGTTTTGAAATTGTACTTTTTATCACCTTTTTGAATCAAAAAGAATTTTGAAAGGCCATAGGACAATTGTATCCAAGCCAACCTGTGCCTTGAAAATGTTTATATATATGTATATACGCTTTCATACACTTGTAATTTTGTATCTGTGATACAAAAATAGAAAATGGCCCTCTTGCTGCTGAAAAAGATTTTTTTTTTGTCAACATCTGACTTGTTTGGGTAAATTTGTGCTACATTTTCAATTGCATTCTTCTATGTACTGGTCAATAACACTAAATTAGCAGTTGGTGTTTAGAAGTGTCTCTTTTTCAAATTAAAATTTTTAATTTATTATCGCATTAAAAATTGCATATCTTAGCCTTTACAATTTTTTTTCTTCACCAGGGCATCCCAAATACTGTGGGTGAGTATTGTGGATGATGTCCATAATTTAAAAGCAAGGCATGTCAACAATTTAAATCCTTGAGTTTAAGACTAGACTTTTTTATTGTGTGCAATGGCTGTGATAACAAGAATTGAGGACATAAGGAAAGTTGTAACAGCAGCAGAAGAATAAACATATTTTAAAATGTAGAAGCAGCAGCTACAGTCATAAATTCAGCAACAAAATCTTACTGTCCAATCTTATGTACATTTCTTCATCTTATCCAAGTTAACATGACAAAACATTTCAACTCCAACACAAAATTCTAAATGTATCTTAGTCTAACTATTTAACCCACTGAATTCTTTGCCCAGAATTCGAGGGATAGCAATGTCAAGAGGGTGCCTTATGCCCAAAGCCATTCCTGGCATATGTCAACTAACTTTTTTGGAACTGTAAGAGAGAGTTCAATCATTGAAATCTTGTGCTTTTCTATAAATGATGTCCCTTTGACTATGTTCAAGAAGTTTGAAACCACCATCCCTCTTTTTTTTTTTTCTTTTTTTTGTGCGTATTGCTTCAGGCAGCTCACACTGCCAGCCTTACAGGTCTGTTTTTACAGCTTTCGAAGTCCTAGACATTTTACATGATGACTCGCATAGTGAAGACAGTGATTTAAATGAGGATTGCATTTGTTGAGATGAAGCAACCAAAATTTGCAAGAAAAATTGCCAGCTAAGCAATGGAAAGAGACTGGTGTTTCTGAAATAAAGAAATTTTTTAATCTAATTTTTTTTATAAGACTGGCAAAAATGCCTGCAATACATAAGTAAGTATTGGAATAATATGAGAAATCTTTCTTACCATCATCCAACTTTTGGTTCAGCCATGATGCAAATTCCTGCCTAGGAGAGAGGAAGCAAAATATGCTCATCTGTAGTAAGATAGGCCAGTTTAGACTATCCCCATGAGAATTATCAAGAAATTTACAAACCAGAAAAGATATATTCGTGCATGAAAGCCTTCTGTTTTTGAGGGAGAGACTTTTTAGCAAATGCATTCCATTGAAACATGTCCCTTCTGGAATAAAACTGTTCTTTTGTTATAAATCAGATGGGGTAATCAGAGGCATTGGCCTTAGGTTCAGAATTTATGCTGGAAAAAACAATTCATCATGTAAAGATGAAAAAATCATCCCACATGATTTCAAGCGTCTTTCAGGATTGAAAAGATGTTAATTCTTCTCATACTGCTATTTTTAGACAAAGAGTTTACAGTCTTCAGACTATTAGTATATGGGACAGTAAAAGATAGGGGTATACAACAGACATTTTGTGAAGCTGTACCTTCCCAAAATTCAATCTTTGTGCTCTTGTGTGGGAACAGTAAATAGAAGCAACGGAATTTATTAGGACAAAAGTTGTGCATTCATTCATAACTGCTCATGGGTATCAAGAGCAGACACTAAGAAATAGACAGGGGGACAAGGAAATCATCAACCAACATCTGCTAGCTCATCAAAATGAAAACGCGAGTATGGTTGACCACCTAGATAGCTCATAGAACCCTATGACTGTGCAAAAAAAAAAAAAGCTTTTGGTGCATCTTATTCAAGTTGTGCATGTACCTGTTTTATCTTACTAAACAAAAAAGAGGTATAGGCATTGTTTCTTGATTTTATCATGAGCATTATCCTGTCATGGTCTTGGAACATAGAAGAAATAATGTGTAATTTGATGACACTGTCAGACTTGTAGTAATACATTTTATCATAAACATATCTCCAACTTAGAAGAAAAAGTTCCTTGAGCTCCATAATGGCATTAGAAGCATTTCTGCCTCGCTTGAAAACTTAATATGATGATAAAGGTGGAAAATAATTTTTTAAAAACTAAAAGTGTTCAAACATAATTTTTTTTTTTTAACTAATGGTTTATTTAGGTACATCATTGGATTTTATATATCACTTATAATAATCCTTTGCTTTTTAGATGGGCTTAGTTTGCGCATGTTTTCAATATAACACAGATGTCAAGACTCATAAGATCTTACCTAAATGTTTTATTGAGCTTGACAGATAGAACACCGTGGTCAGGGACACAACTGTTTTTAATTTCTCTTTTTTTGTCCCAGAATTTGCAAACGTTTCATATATATTTGTCTTAACAATTTACTTTTATCTTTGCAATATACAGAGGAGGAGTATTTCTCCGAAGTGTTTGGCATTGAAATGCATTCTGACAGTCTTGAAAAGATAACCGAGGTAAATTTTGGTAATAATTTCTACAACTACTAAATATTTCTTTTATGAATGGGTATAGCATAAAATATTTAATATTAAAATGAGGTGTTCCTTGTTGGAAATGCCAGTACATAATTAGGTCTTCAGGATTAACAATTCTTTTTTTGCATAGAATTTTCAGCTGTCTACCATAGTTCATAATTTTAAATCTCTTTAACCTGTGAAGGGAATCTACAGGTCAATACACATTTAAGGCAAAAAATACTTAATTTGGGTTGATAATGTTAATAATTTTGATTTTTTTTTTTCAAAGGAAGATCATCATTACAGTTATTATATTAAAGCTTGATAATTTAATAGAGGGTATGAAAAACGGAGATGCCTTGTAACATGTATATTATAACAATTTAAAATAATGGCCCATCTAGGAACATCAAATGGTTCCTTTTGATATTTGTTGCACTTTATGGAAACAGTGCTAATATTGTTTAATCCTGGCTAAGAAATTGTTAGCCAATTTCAAAATTATTATTCTATAATTAAGATAACTATCAAACTTTTGTTGCATTGTATGTGAAACTTTTGGCAATAAATCAAGTTTCTTTTTAAATTTCTCTGTTTAATTATGTGTACATATATCTACTGAAAAGCAATTTGTAGCTCAAATGCAAGATTTCTTTATTTTTAAGTAGAAGAATAACAGATTTAAGGTAAACAAAGGTTATTAATTTGCAAATCAAAAAGAATTTGATATTTGTTAGAGTCTGGGTGTCATGATTGAAGTCAATTTTGTGTCTTGTCAATGCATGAAAAATTTTGATATTGTAAGGCGAATTCTTTCTTGTTATGGTCTCTATATGCCCTAACCTGATGGATCAACTTTTATATGGGCTATATGCACGTAACTCTCTCTCTCTGTGTCTGTCTCTCTTTCTCTCTCTCTCTCTCTCTCTCTCTCTCTCTCTCTCTCCCTCTCTCTCTCTCTCTCTCCCTACCTTTCTCTTCCTCTATGCATCCTATTTTGTTTTGTTTAAAAGTTTTTTTTTATTCTTTTTATGCAAGACATTTTAATTGTCTTTTCCTTGCATCTCTTAGGAAGACAATTACATTTTTAGAGAAAAACTTGCAACCATGTCTCCAGAGATGAAAATTAAAGTGATCAATGGTGCTTTAGCTGATGTTCTTCCTTACATTAGCATCAAAGAAAGTTCAACAAAAATGGCATACTTGGTAAGTTTTGATAGTCTGGGTATTAAAGACAAAAGTCAAAATGGTACCTCATAATATTCTTTTGTGGTTAGATCTGCAGCAATTTTTTTTTTAGTACAAAATATTCTTTAGGTAAACAGACGTTAGAGATGTTTTTAAGTTGAGACTTCTTCACACTCAATGTAATGAAATATGGTTTCCGATTTTCACTAAATATTAGAACAATTACAAAATGCTTTTTCCTTAAAATTTTTCATTGTGATGAATATTTTTTGCAGATGAAATTTTTGTCATGTTTCTCCTAGGAAGTCAGTTCAATCTGAGACTGAATTATTAAATAATTCTTAGACGTAAATGATTCAAATAAGCACTAAAACAAAGTTGTTTTTTCTTGTATAACCGCTGAAGTTCTTCATCAAGTTGACTGACACATCTATCCAGGCACAAGATAATTACCAAAGGATGCGTTTTCTCCCCACAAAAATTCAAAGAAATAATGATTTGTTTTTTCTACACCTTTACTGTTATTTTTGTCTCAAGGAATGCAAAGTTCCAAGATGTCGAGGTCAAGAAGGTGTGGATGGCAGGTAATTTTCACAACAAATTGCCATTGTTTTTTGTTGTTACTTTGATTATGGGGCTTACTCTTTAAAATTTCATTTCATTAAAAGTTTTAATGTTTTAAAAACAAATGATAATGCATTATTGTGACTTTTTTTTGCTTCTAAAAATGAATGTGACTGTATTCTAGAAATTAAATCAATTAAAAATATTTATTACCAGATTAATTTCCTGCCAGGCTCCAGTAAACCATTGTGATATAAATTTGTTTTATGATAAAACCCTAACTAAAAAAAATGTATGATGCATCAGAATTTATTATATGTGCAGCAAGTTAATAAATGTATGTTTAGTGCTTAATATTATTTTACTGGGTTTAACCAAGGCTAGGAATACATTGGAGATATTTCAGTGTAAAGTAAGTTTGCACCTCACTACATATAAAATTATGTCTAGTATAAACAATTAGGGCGTATCCACTGTATCTTATTTCTTTCACTCTGGATAAGTGAAGAAGACTGGTTTTGATTCGTTTTCCAGAGGAAGCAGAGGCACAATATACATTTTTTTTTTTTTAAGTCTGATCAAGGTTTTTTTTTGTCTTGCCCCAATTAAGGCTGACATTTGTATTTCAGTCTTGACCCCATGTTTTCTGTACAAAAAAAGATGCAAGAAAAATTTAAGTATGTTTGCCTTGCAGCATTTGCTGAATATCTATTATGATATTATTTAGATTAAACTACAGCTCCAATTTATACTATTATTAACAATTTCATCATCACAGACTAGATAAAGTCACCCTTGAAAAAAAGCTGGGAGAAAGCATAAAACCCTACTTACAATGCTTATACCAAGTGGCACTTCTCTTGGAAAAGTTGCATCACAAGTCCTGGGTCATTAAGAACATTTCCATGCCAGATCTACATGTACATCAGCAGTCTCAGGATACAGAAATAAAAGTAAACATGTTTTATTGTTGTTGTTTGTAAAAGCCATTTATTGTAATAATTATATATCAGTGCAGAAATATTTCTTTCTGTTAATAACCTTGATTGTAAATTTTGTCGTGCGCCTTCTCTACCACCCATAAATTTCAGAGGGAAAGGTAGGATTTAAAATACATGATATTTTCAAGGAGATATGGAACATTTTGAGAGAAATAGGCACTGACACACTTTTCATTTGAGACTATTTATTTTCTTTGAATTGCAAGTTGATGAAATTTCAGAAGAAAGTTTGTATTCCTTGACTCCTCTTATCTCTTCTGATTGACAGATATATGTAGTGTCTGTAGCAAACTTACAATACTACAACCCAAATGCTGAGAGTGACAATTTTCTACATGAGAGCTCTGCAATATTGGCTAACCATTCAGGGTAATTTCTTGTTCTGATATAGAATTTTATTCCCAGTTTAAAATCCTCAAGTGGAAATTGTTCATGAAGCACAAAATAGATGGTAATGGTGAAATAAGGAAGGACCTTAGTGTTACATTTTTTTTCATGTGTTGAAAAACAGTTAGTATAGACCCAATTACTTGCAGCGCTTTGAAAAAATTAAGTTATCTGAAATTAGGAAATGAGAAGATTCATAAGATTTTTTTTGTTTTAATTTAACCCGAGGTTTCTGTAGAAGTTGAGATATTGATTTATCTCCTTGATCAAATATGGAATAAAGTTTGGAACTAAGCAAAAAAGCATTATATGAATATACACATAAAAGAATAAAAATAATTTCTTTCTTTTGCAACCTTCTTAGTTTATGTAACTTTCCCTATTTTATTATATATCTCACTAAAGTGTCTGCTTTTCCCATATGCTATGATATGTCATGCCTAGTACAATTTACTATTAACACTTATTATTTTAGTCAAGGATTAAATAACTGCTGTTTCACCATCCTTTACAATTTCTTTCCAAATAAATACATGTGTGTCTCTTATTTTTCCTTTGCCCTTCTAAGATTTATATATTTTCTATTTGCAAGATTTATTACATTTTTCAGCCTCTGGGTATCTCAATTTGCTGCCAATTTTCTAACTGCAAAGGGTTACCGTTTTTTTGTCTTTGTCACATATCTCTGTAGCTCTCTGAATTTATGAATCAAGGAGCAAGATTTATCTCATAAAAACACATTCGAATTTTTTATGAAGTTTTTTTTTGTTTTTTTAATTTTTTTTTATTTTAAAAGCAATGATATTTTATACTGTGTTTTTTTTTGGATTACATTGGAAGGAAAATTGTGTTCAAAAATTAAAGAAGAATTGACACTGTCACAAAATCTTTTAACTTCATTTTACTCCATTAGTAGATGCAAATAAATCTATTGCACTGTCTTTCTTGTTGCCTTCAATCCTAATGTTGAATTGTGTCACTGAATTTCAACAGGGCAGCCCCTGAGTTGGCTGAATTTGGTATTGCCTCCCCTTGGAGTGATATTTATTGCTTTGGCAATTTGATGTGGGAAACCATAATGGCATTTGATTGCTCATCGGAGGGGCAATTAGCTTATAAGAGGCAAATGGAGGAGAACATTTCCAATAGTGAAATGGTATATTTTTTTAATATTGTATGAGTCAGTGGTAATTTATATAGGTATAAGGCATATAGGACCTCTCTAGAACTTAGTCAGTTTTCTTCAATTCAAATTGAGTATTCATGATCTGAAAGGCATTTTAACAGTTACGCGTAGAAAATAAAGCCAGTTGCTTTCAATTATTTGATATCTTGAAAAGCAATAAAAAAAAAGACCCACAATTTTTTGCTATTTGGTATATATGTAAGCTTTAAAAAAATTGTGATTACAGAACATACTGACTTGCCAAAATGTCAATGATTCCAAAAGGAATGTTTATTAGGAGTCTAAGATCAAGAATCAATCAATTAACAATAACATGGGCATGGCTACACAGGAAATAAAAACGTTTTGTGAAACTTTTATTTTTCTTTAGTTTTATATTCCGAGAATGAAAATTTGCATTGAAACTTTTCAAATTTCACACCTATATTTCATTTATAACCAACAACTTTGTATTATAATGATCAGTGGTCATTACTTTGCACCTACTATTATGGAGAAGTTGGGGTGTTTTTGTTACATTGTAATTTGCATAGAAAAATTATGCCATGCCTTAGCACTAAAATGTAAAATTTTAGAAAAACATTAAAAAATATGTACATATCTGACAAAATTTATCAAAACCTGGATAATAATTTTCTTTAGGAGATAAAGTGAATACTTTTAAAAAAACCAGCAAAAGAAATGAAACAATATCAGCAATACCTTGGCTGTCATAAGGAACTGATCAGAGGATTAAAATTAAGACATGTGATAGTTTTCTATGAACATCCAAGTGTGAATATGCACAGCAGTCATTTTATAATCAGCTGCAAATGCAACATACCTTTCTGTCAACATGTAGTTTTTTCCTACTTATAATGTGAGTTAGTTTTATTATCCTTTATTTATATCTACACATAGTTTATTTTCCTTCCCTAATAAGTTAAGTATCTTTGCCAGTCTACGTGTAAACTCAAACTTTAAATGCTATCTAATTGTTATGTCACTCTTTTTGTACAGTTAAAATAAAAAAATACCTTATACACATGGGCTTGAAAGAGAAGATTTGAGCATAACTTTAAATACTCAAGCATACCATTTTTGGATATTATTTGCAAATTTTAGAATTTTTAAGTATTTAAATTGGCTAAAAATATTTTATTTGTCAACTGTTGTAAACATACAAGTAGACATTAATTGTTATTGTTTGTCACAAAAATATTTTATTATGTTTTAGGAGTCCTGGAAGTGTTTAACTTTACAATATGGGTAGCAGGCGCTCTCCTTTTTTTCATAACTATTTTCATTGCAAATTATCTCTTTTTGTAGTTGCATAGCTTGTATGATATTGAGGCGTACAGTTTTTATGCATATCAAATGTTTTATATAATATTCACTCAAATATCTGTTATTTGTCTCTTGCTAGAAAAAAGATAGAAAGCAAAATATTTTACGCCCATATATATATATATATATATATTTCAGAAATATTGAAGCTTGTTTTAACATTTCATTTTCACAGGTCATTAAGAAGTGGGAAACAAATCATAAAAGACCATCAAGCTGTTCAGATGATCTGTATGAGCTCATGCTCAAGTGCACACAACATAACTCTAGAGCAAGGATATCTGCTGCAAACCTTGTTACACAGTTGAGGAGGTACTTGTAGATAAATGTTCAGATTTTTTTGGGGTAGAATCAGAAAGGGGTGTTTTTAGATAAATTTGGTTTTAGCATGTACAGCTTGTCCACAAGCTGATCTCAAGTTCTCAGGTCTCCCATAAGGCCATGGCACCATTATCAGGGCTCAAGGTGGCAACAAAAGGGTCCTTTCAAATCTCAGGGAGAGTGTTCCCTTTCCACACAACATTTTTGAAAAAGTGTTTTAGCTGTAATTTTCCATTACCCCCATCACAAATTTCCCCAGATCACTTGCCAAAAATTGTGCTCGTTGCACATATTTTAAATATGTTTGGCACCACAGCAAATCTGTCACAAATTTTTCTGGAGCCTTTAAAGCCCTCATATTCCCCCCTTTCTCTTAATTAAATTTTTTTTTTTTTAAAGGTGATAATAATACAATCATGAAAGCTGCACATCTTTTGACCCAAATAAAACTTAAGACATAAGCCTTTTTTCCTATAAAAGTAAGCTTATACATTTTGCGTACAACTCAATAGATCTAAAATGTGAATTCTGTCTGATTTGCTCAGATTGCTGTCATATAGAATAAGTTTTATTTTCCCTTGATTCTGACTCATTAAAAAAAAGAGCTGCACCACTTCTAGAAAACGCTAGTTCCATTAAAAATGCAAGGTAGCAATATTGCTTAACAATCTTAATTCAAACATTTTTTTTCGAACTTCTTTTAGGGAGCAAGTGCATTGATTGAATATTTTTATTTTTTTTATGTTAATTGAAAATTACCATCTCTCGCACCATTACAAATTGGCTGTTCATAGGTACTCTTGGATTGTTAATGATGATGAATTTTTTTTTTAAAAATATATTTGCTGCTATGTGAAAGTCTTTGTGTAAAATATGTATGTGTGATAATATTCATGATGATGAAGAGGATAAGGAGGATGGGAGTGATTCCAGTGAGTACTATGTATGAATGTTAGGAGGAGATGGTGAAGATGGTAATGATTTTTATTGTAATGTTGATAGATTTGAAATAGGTACTTTAATTCACTGCTTACTGACAAAAAATGTTTTGTTATTGTGATAACATTTATGCTAGAAATGTTAAACAAATTCAGAGAGTAATACGGTTGGCGCTGTATTCAGAGAGTAATACAGTTGGCGCTGCATAAGTTGATTTCCAGGAAGATAACTGAAAAGATCAATTTACATAAAAATTGAGTTATTCAATTATTTAGTTATGTCACCCTGTGTTCGTTTGTGTGCAGGTGCGTGTATGTGTGTGGTGGGGGGGATGGAGGAAGAGGATACACCTGTCCAATTCATTTACCACAATCGCTTGCGCATTCATGTGCTATTATGTCCATCACATCACTATTAAATGGCACATTTGAGATTCTGACTGTGAACCAATCTAAGAGAGCTTACTCAACATAATCGTGTTGCAATTGCTGCCCAGTTCTCTGTAATTATTATGGTTTTTTTTATTAGTGTCTCTACAGTGTTTGCAGGTAAAGCTCACAATAAAGCTATTGCAACATCTTTCTGTGTTTTTTCCTATTTTTTTTCACTTTGAAAATCAATTCAATTTTGCAGTTTAGTGAAAAAGTCATCAACTTTCTTGTTGCCGTGTTCTAATTTTGGTGATGTAGATTTGGTGTTTTGCACTGACTTATGATAAGCCCTAGTCTAGACTAGAGTGATAGTTATCTGCTTGCATTAATTGCCTCTAGCCTAAGATCAAATGAGACTGGAAGTGTTCTCATGTGTAGATTGGAATTATGCAAATTGATGAAGATGGATCTTGATCTAGATCAGTGTTGTGTAATTTACAATGGAACTTTACCAGGCCCTGAGGCCTTTGTCCTTCAAATGGGGAGAAGGGAAGGAGGTGTAATGGATTTTAAAGGACAGAAAGGGAAAATGGCAAGGAACTTATATTGGCTGTTGACTAAGCCAAGAGACAGATAGTTATTACACTACAGCTCAACAATTACTGTACATACATGCTTACAAAGCAAGCTGGCCACA
>BLXT01007646.1:1452320-1464394 GCA_019648995.1 Plakobranchus ocellatus | reverse complement strand
GTGAAATGGGGGGGGGGGAGATTTCTTATTAGCAGATTGACACCTGATTTGTCAAATACTTTGTCCTCCCCCCCCCTCCAAAATTTTATGATGCTCACTTCCCATCACAGGCACTCTGCAGTTTTGCTGCCAACCTGTGATATGCCGTCTAGAAATACTTTGTCCTTCCCCCCCCCCCCAGATTTTATGATGCTCACTTCCCAACACAGGCACTCTGCAGTTTTTGCTGCCAACCTGTAATATGCAAGTTGGAACTTTAAAATTTCATAGTTTAGTTGAAAGCATGATCCTGCCATTGGAGTTGAGCTCTACTGTATAAGCTTTTTGCCATAGAGCCTCCCCCCTGTAATTAATCCCCTAATTTCCGTGTTTTGCTTAACTGACTATGTGACATTTGAGTGAGTGCTCTTTTCTTTTTCCCAATATAGCTTTGTGAAAGAATCACCATCTATTACATTTCACTTTAAAAAATGTGGCTTTGTTATTGAACAGAAAACTGTTTTCTTTCATCTAAAAAATGTCCTCATCATGAGTTTGAAAAAGGTTTTAGTGAAAAAGTGTCTCTTTTTTATTGCTAAATGTGATGTTTGAAACACTCTTACCAAAACTGGAACAAATCAACCTTGACATGCAGCCCTATATCTAAACTTGAAATGTTACGATGAGACTATATATCCTGAAATAAAGTTGTGATGAAAAAGGAATTAACACTAGGGAATAAGAGTACCATTAAAACGTAAGCCTTTTCATTTTCTCTATAGTGTGAAGTAATTGTAGTTCAAACTCTAAATCATCTTGGCCAAGCAAAGAATGGAAGTGGCAAGCATCACTTTTAAGGCCAAGCTAAAAACTAAAAAATCGCTAGTGCAACACGGCACATGAGAGAAGAGCTTAAATTCTGAATTTCATGCACAGTTTGATCTTTATTAGCCTCAGTACTTTTTGTCAAGTGAGTTGAAAAAGAGACAGGATGGAGTTGTCTTATTCCTTTTTTTTTATACCTTCTTTAAATCTGAGTTGAGCCATATCATATCGACCATAATCTCGGAACAAAAGCATTCCCCCAGGCTTCAAGTAAGAAGAAAGCCGATTCACAGCTGCTTGCATTCTAAAAGAAAAAGGAACAGGAAATGAAAAAAAAATAATATGAAAGTTTTTAAGATTACACTACTCTGGAAAATCATTATTTCTAAGGCAAGAGTAGTAAGGTATATATTTGATTCTCTTGGCTTTAGTTTGTTGCTTCACAAAAAAATAGCTGGCCACACTTCAATAAGTTGAAACACAGATATATTCAGACCTTTAAAAAATACAATTTGAAATTACTTCAATACCAATCTCCTTGAGTCATAAGTTGCAATGTTTGTTATACTTTCAAAATAATATTTAGATTGGCAATACCATATTCATTACTTTCCAAGGAATCTCTCACATCATCATCAAAAACAAGTCTTTTCATATGTTGACAAAAATACAGTGTCCTGAATTGTATACAACAATTGAGTGAACATGCACATATCTTTGAAACCAGTCAAATCTTAATTTGTATTTAGATGTTTATCTCCCAAAAATATTTTTCACAATAAACCTTGATTATACAAAATTGTAATCAACTCTCTCAAAGTTTTGTCTTTTTCTTCTTCTCTTTTTTGAAATCCAATTACACATAATACCTCAGGATATGAAAATTTACTAGCTTAAGGATATTACATTAATAAATAATATAAGTCTTTTACATATATAAATACACAAAATGATCTTTATGACCTTTTCTTAGTATGGTTTTACCGTACACCTCAAATTCTCAAAGTGTACATTTTTCATTAAAAGAAGACTGTTCATTCTTAATTAAATGAAATCAATCTGTGTTCTCAAATTATTTTTGAAACTTGGTTCAAACATATCTTCATGGTGTATTTTTCATTTATCATCAGATTTTTTAAACTGTTTGCAGAGGCACCAATTCTCACAGCACGTCAGGATAAACTTTGAATTTCTTGTCATGTACTCTTTGAAGTTTCCATATTCTTATTTTTGGTCCATTTTATTTTTAACTAAAAAAATCAAAAGGTTGCATATGGTATTGGAACTTTGAGCTGATCATAACATTACTAATTTAAAAAACGGGAAGTAAAAAATAAAAATAAGAGAAGGATGTTTTTCTAATTACAAGTACCCCTTTTTAAACATGAAAACAGATGTATTAATGTGATCACTATAAAAACATAAAATACATAAAGAAGTACTAAGAACATTTCAGACTCTTTAAAAATGCATTCAAAAGTTTAAAAATTTGCCTTTTTAATTGAGATGCCCAAAATATATTTTACAATTCTTAGTCTCCCAAGTTGCATTTAGTCCACCAATATGTAAAAGTGAATATTAGACAATCAATCGGAAAAATAGAAAACTGGAAGCAGTAGAAATGTGGTTTATCAGAAGAATGATAAGAATATTAAGGTTGGTAAAAAAAGACCAAATGGTGCTGGTAGAAACTAAACTTGAGCAATTATTAATCAACTCTTACACTGATACTATTACATAATGCCTTATTGCCCCCATTGGCAATAAAACAGCTCTTATTCCTAACATGAGGTATAGGCTTAGGGAAAACATTTATAACACATTAGTGTGTAAAGATATTCACAAAACCTATGATTGTCTTGCTGGAAATTGAATAAACTATCTGATGCTGGAATTTGTTTTTCTTGTTGCCATTTTTGTAAGGGCTTGTGAAAGTATCAATGTCAAAATTTGAGTGACTAAGTGACAAATGGCGTTTGTGTCAATAAAATCATGCTCAAAAAACAATAAGTGGATTAAAAAAAAAACAACTCTAGAAACATACATGATAATGAACACACAAAATAACTGATTCTCAAAAATAAATTTAAGAATAATATTTGAAAAAATTACAAAAAAATAAAACAAACTCTGAAATTGAAGGCAAAAATGTAATATTGAAAAGAAAAGAAAAACTACAAAGGCTAACTGCTAACTTGTAGAATCAAGTAAATAAGTTCTAAAACATAAGTTTCATTATCCATTAGTGCCTAGCAGTCATGATTGGCATTCTATTGTGCAAAGGTAACACACTCTTACACAGATAAGAAACCTACTATACAAAAGGACATATGTTGCGAAAGCCAATTAATGGGAAGTAAAAAACTATCACGACTATAGTCGTGATAAACAGACTAAGAATTAAGATCATAAGACAACAACAATTTCTGCCTCTGCAAGGGTTTAGAACAGAGGTAGACAGAGAATAACTTTCACTGAAAGTCTAAACTCATTGGCAATAGGTAATGGTAGCAACAGCAGCCTCGTAAGGTTAATTGAGAACAAGTTTGAGTGGAGGATCTTGACTGTTCTAGGCATGACATCTAAAGTACCAGTTGCTTATGGTAAGAGATTGAGGTGGAATAATTTCAATTAAAAACCAATGTTACGTGCAGTGACATCAAGATGTTAAGGGTTTACTTTTACTTACTCTACTATATGAAAACTGACAATGTCATTTCCGTTCTTAAACATAAACAACTGGCTTATTATTGCAAGTAGTGTAAGAAAGAAGGTTTAGTTTGTATATCTCTTTCTCTCCAGAGGAAAAAAGAAAGGATTAGTGAAAAAAAAATTGGATAAGAAAAAACATATATGAAGCTATACTTACTTCAGTGGACAAATGGCTGATAACACAAATATCATAATGATCATGTCTAAGCTCCCTTGTGGGAAAGGAATTTGAGCATTTTCATCTGTAATGTCATGAACAAAAGCATGGCATCTCCTCTGGTCATAATCTGGGTGAGCCTAAGGAGTAAAAATGACAATTTTAGACCATTTAAAATTTATCTAAAAATAATCACTATATTTGTTCACTTCTGGAAAGTTTATATCTTTTTGGGGATTTAGGCAAAAAGGCAACATGCATATATTTATTCCCATGTCTATCTCAGTAAATGGTCTGAGGCTGGTGATAGAACATGGATATTAAAATCTAGAGAGGCAGGACTAGAGGAATAATTTTTACATATGTAATTCCATCCTTAAAAAACAAATAGTGTTGGATCTGGGCTTGGTTATTAAATTTTTTAAAAACTTATTTATGCTCTACAGTTTACTTATTTCTATCAGGTTAAAGCATTGTTTACACAATATAAAGAGCATCTTTTTCTTGAGTTGCTAGGTAATTAGCGCTAGATATGGAGGTCTACTAAAAGATTTTTTTCAAAAGCAAAATATAAATATCCTGGAGATACTAGTAATTGTATCAAAATAATTATAAATATCTAAAGAACAAAAAGAATTTTGCTATAAACAAATTGATACTTTACCTTTACAATATCAATTGCAGTGGACGAAAAATCACAACAGAAGACCATTAAATTCGGGTTACTGTTAAAAAAAACCAAAGAAAGTGAAATCACATCCCCAAAAATAATATCTGGGTAAAAACATTATTTCTTTTATATGATACTGCTAAAAAAATGTTAGTAACACAGGTAATTTATCACATACCTTCTTGCCACAACTTTTTTCAAGACATGACATTTAAACACAATATATACATTTACATGCTGAAAAGCTCATTTATTCACCTTGAATAAAAATAGTCATTACTGTATTCTTGGTAACACACAAAAACACTCTCTTGTCCACGCTCCAATCAACCCCAAAGAGATCCAATTTGACCCTTTTTTTGCCTAATACTAACAAAATAATCTAATTTTAACCTAGCATTCCTTAAAGAATTTAAAAAAAAAATTCATTTCTTGATTAATTTAAGATGAAAAACCTCATCAAGCTAATGTTACCATAAATGGGCAAAAATAATAAATTGCACCCGAAAGTAAACATTAAGATAAAGCTAACAAGCACATGTAATGTAAACATACGCAAATCTTTTTGTGACAAAGGTTTTCTGATTCAATTTTACTAAACTTATTACTCTCACTTGTTTGTTTTTAAGACTGGAAAAAGAGTATTTCCAACACCACAACCGACCTGAATAAAAAATAAAATTTCATAGATTTAGAAAAGGAGGACAAAAAATACTATAAGACCTGACCTTTTTATTTCATTTACTGCCTTCTAAAATTGTGATCAAGTGTCTTGTCTGGTCTTTATTTAACAAACTTAAGCACTCCTATCAACCAGAAAGTTTTTGAATATCTTAGTAGACCAGGAATTCACAATGCATAATTGAACACTAGCAGAACTAGATTAACTCCTAGATTAACTCTTGAATCTATAACTTATTCAAGCTCCTGACACTGTTTTATATTTTTCTTTATTTGTATTCAATTATAGGGCATAATTGCATCATGAGAAATGGATAGAACTAATGTAGAAACAGCCTTTTTTTTCTTAATTCATATGCCTGATCTTACCGTAAAAGCAAGCGATTAAAAAATTTTTTAAATTAAATTAAATGGCACTTTGACACAGTGACATTGTTTAAAACCAGAAGTAATTTTTCCTTACCCGGGATTTATAAAGAGACCTCAAGTGACTGATGTATAAGTAAGTGAAGTAATATTTGCATTTGAAAAGAAAAAAAATTAAAACTCTGCCTCTGGCACTGTTGAATTACCAGGAGGAGAGAGAGGTTCATAAAAAAAAAGGAACGTATGACTGGTCATAAATTAAAAAAATATATACCAGTATATAATTTGACAGCAGTGGCAGTACAATAATCCTGAATCAAATACGGATTAAATTAAGGTCTAGTCTTTGATATTAAACTGTAAATTATATAATTCATATTTCAGAATTTATCAAATGTAAATAAGACATAGAGTATGTTAACCTTACCTCCAGAAGTGTATAGGATGCATCTTGCTCTTTTTCTTGACAGCCAAGTTGATTTTCATGTTGTGACAATTCAGGTGCAGAAGCAATGCTCATTTTATGAAAACACTGTTGAGCAGAGTCTGTGTTGCTTTGTGCATTGCACTGAGCTAGTTTATGTTCTACAATATCATTTGCTCTGACCTCACAATGAGTAGACACTCCAGGTTCAGATGCTTGCCTTTTTTCTTCCTGTGCATTACCAATATGTAATTCGGGGAACTCTGTAAACAACCAGTGCCTGTCTTTGAAGAAGTGATTGGAGTGGATGCCATAAAACTTGTCCCAGTAAGCTGCTGCCTCTCGTTCATATTCATCTTAAAGTTGAATTGATAAATAAATGTTAAAGTCTGAAAGCATCTGACAAAACAAAGTGGATAATTGTAAAAATACAGTTTTGTAATTTTTTTTCCTTAAAGATCTCAATAACATGACACTTTTGAAACTTCATTATGGCTCTAAATAATATGCATGGTTAAATGCTGCAAACTGAAATGATGACAGCATCTATGATAACATGGAAGAGCAGAGAAAAGGACTGAAGCTCTGAAAAAGTAACATTATTTCTAAAATGATGCAATCACTAAAATAAAAAAAATTTTCAGATGAATGTGGAGGCCATCACATTGTGCATTTCTTTTGGTTAAGTCATTATTTCATTTTTAGTCAAATTGTCATCAAACTTTTAACTGCATGGCAACAGTACCAAAAACCCAACAAAATAGTACGCTATAAGCTGTTTTGAACAATTCAAGGATAAATAATCATACAATAAAAACTTTTCCTGCCTTTCATATAAACCAAGAGGAAAGTAATCATCAAGTATAATATAGTTTCTTAAAAACAAAACAAATAAAAAACAAAAAAAAAGTCATTGAAGATGTTCGCCTTATTTACTTCCCTTAAACTCTCAATGTCATGCACCTCTCCATCCTAGACTGCAAATTCCTCACAGTGTTTCATGAATAAAGCTCCTCACCTGCTTCATCTATATTTAAGGTGATCTTTTATAATGGTTAGATTGGAAAGTAGGGCTGCTGTTTTGATGAAGAAAAAGTTTAATAGTATGTTTACAATGATTGCATGTTCACAATTAAAAAAAAAAGTTATAATTGCCTCTTTTATCCCTTGGAATCATTTGTTGTTCATGTTTTTTGGCAATATCTTTAGCAACTGCTTCCTGGTCTTCATCCCAAAGAACATTGTCCCTGGAAAAAAAAGGGAAGAATGATCTGTCCAACACATCAAAAAAAAAAAAAAAAAAAAAGAGAATTAAACAATAAATCAACAAAAAAGAATGGAGATCTGCAATGAAGGTAACCATGAAAATAACTGGTGTTGCCAGCGTTTGCTTTCATTCAGTTGAATAAAAAAAAAACTTCTTTAATCCCTTTTCTAGGAATAATGACAACCCATGCCTAAGTACACTTTATGATAAGAAGAAAAGTTGTTATCATTATTACCAAGTTCCGCTGTATTAAATTAAATTTATCACACCAGCTTTTAATTCCCTCCTCGATTGATTCTATGACCTTTGGAGTAGTGTTTACAGAAAAAGAAAAAAAAGTAGACAATAGAGCAAGAAAAAGAAGCGCTGCAAATGAAAGAAATGAAACGGAAAGAGTCAGCACAGTCCTAGTCACCAAGTCCAATTCATAATATAGAGTAATGAGTAACAGATTGAAAAGAATGACACAGCTACCTGCTAAGGCAACATTCAAACTATGTGCCTGATTGTTAATAATATTAATAAGAATTATTCCCACACAAACAGTAACTTTGTTTAAATCTTAGTTATATAAGCATAGTATCCATCTCTGTCTCTGTTTCAATGCCTGCCACTATCATCTATGGATCTAGGTATATAAACGATCATCCATTCTATCTTGCAATCAATCATCTGCATGTCTTATGGTCTATTTATATCTCCCACAAAAGGTGTACGCAACAAGGGCACTTTGTCTGTCCTAACAGCTACATTAAAATTTTGAATATTATTTACTACTAAAGAAGTTTAAAAGATGAAAGAATATCCATTAAACACACAACGACATATAAAGGCCTCTTCATAAGGCCCAATTTATTACAATATAGGGTCTTTTTCTACAAAGGCAGTGAATGCAATCTGATTGCTTACTTGTCCTTGAAGGCTATTTTAAAACTAAAAATTGTGCCCCATCTCCATTTGCAAATCCTGAGACCTGTCTTTGATGTGTGATTGCCCAAAATCATTTGTACAACAACCAACCAAGATCTTCTATTTAAGTCAGATCTATACTAATATTGGCAAGACTTTGGAAATTTAAAATTTATGAAAGCTAGACTGCTAACCAGCTTGTCATATATCACAATATGACCATTAAATTTAAATGTCATGAAGTTGGGGCACCATTTCTTGACATTACTTGTGTTTTAAAATTTCAAAAGTCATTGTTGAATTGGTGCTGGCTAACTGAAATCCAGCTGCCATTATCCAAGAATATAGCTGAGGAGTTAATTTTTTCATTAAAAGTTTGTTTTTATTTTGAAGTTATTTGTACCGTAAAAGTAATTAAAATTAAAAATAATTAATTTTTTAGTAAATTTTAAAATTTATTCACAGTTTTTGGACTGACTTCCTTCATGTTGACATAATATTATGGATTGATACCACTTTGAATGCATTTATAATTAGCAACCTTTCCTAAACTTCTCTTCAGATAATCTATTTTTGTGCAGGTAAGGGTAAAAATCCTCAGTCAGAGCTTAAGTCTGAATATGACAAGAATCGCCCACCCCTCAAAAAAGCGAAAAGCACAATGAGTGCGCAATAAGCAGTTTGCTGATGAGCTAATTATTTAAAAACTAAATCTATACTAGATGAGATTTAGGGCACCCCTTATTAGAGTAATCCCATCTGTTGATATCATGAAAGTCATTGTAAACAAAATGAAGAGAATTTGAAAAGATTTCTGGGCTGAGGAGCCACCTTCAAGTAACTAAAGAGGGTCCATAGTGTTTGGAAGGCTTAATGTTGAAAAAGATTCTTCAGATAAAGGTGGAGTGGGTTATTGTATATGTCAGGACTTGATATACCTAGTTGACTAATTGAAGGTTAATAAAGAAATTCTTTAAAAATATTTTAAAGTATTTCCTTGGTTAAAAAAAATCTTTCCAAGAACATATCTTCATAATCTACTGAAAGACGACCAGAATTATTCTTGGTGAAGAATGCCAAATTTACATCTAGTTTCTGATTATGCACACAGAGAGTGATTTTATACTATTAATGATCAAATGGAGGCAATTTTTAGTCAAATGTGGGGTTTTAAAGTTTTAAAGTGTATAAAATAAATGTTTTAACAAACAAAAATAATTTTAAGTAGCTTCCTATCCTAAACCTCAAAATGAGGGGTGGCAATTCCCATCCTGTGAAAGGATTTCACCTCTGGGTGAGAGTTGCCTAAGCCTTAGTTATGTTCCAGACTAAGCTTGATTAGGCTAGGTATGCGCCGAGCTTCAGCCAAAACATAATAAATGATATGGTGCAAATTTCCACAAGGGTTCTCACAAGGATAATTAAATTTTATCAGAACATTACTTTTAAAATAGAGCAGCTGTGGGTTTTTGATGACATAGCAATGAAATACATTAGATGTTCACTCCATAATTAAATAGTCAATCTTCATGAACAATACTCTTTGCATGAAACATATCTGTCTTTATTTTTGGCTTCTCAATATTTTGTGAGTGTCTCCAACGAGTCAAATTTCATTTTTTATCCCTCATACAGTAATGCCCATGGAACTCCACACAAAATTCATGAAATTTAATATTGAATTTATAGGGGAAAGGAATGAAAGAATTCATGGTAAGCAAACATATGAAAATGTAAAGTGAAATTTATGTAAAATAGGTAAAAAAGTTTTTGTTGAAGAAAAGTAAGCCTATGTTTTGCGTGAGGATCTGAAAAGAATCCAGATCTGCTTAAAAATCAGTGGGGGTAGAACTAGTAGTAAGAAAGAAATTACGCCGACTTGAATGTTTTGAAAGAATAGGAAGCGTCAGAAAATTGTATTGGACAGAAAGATGGAAAAGCCATAGGCCAGAGCTCCTGATTGTTTTAAAATGGGCACAATGACCCATGGCTATGTAAAATGAGGGGTCAAATGGGTCCGATTCTCAAGGTTTAAGCTGAAAAGCAGTCCTAGCAGAGAATTTTAGGTACTACTGACTTTAATCAGACCTGATCTTGTCAAGGTTTGTGATTAGATTTAGGTCAAAGTGCTTAGTAAAATTACCAGAAATCAATCTTAATCATGGTCTAGAGCTAGTTGATTATTTTATTATTCCTATCTTGGCCAATATAGTTAGAGCACTGATATTAGGAAACTAAACTATTTTTTAGAAAAAGCAGTTTCTGTTGATACTGAAAAATGGGTAGGCCTACTATTGGGTCCGATTAAAGTATTGAAGTCAGTGGTACCGAATTTTACTTGTGCCCACATTCTTGGCAGTAGATCTAAATTATGGCTTCGCTAAATTATATTTAATTTGAATAAAGATTAGGCCCTATCTTTCTAAATTCTAGATCTAGGTTTACCAGGCATTGTGCTGGAAGACATTTTTGGGATCTGTTAAGTATCTTGTTCCAAATTTTTGACGATTTTCACTTTCAGCATCATCCCCAGTGGATCGAGAATTAGATTTAGGCCCATCACTTTCATCATTGTTATATCCTCTAGGGTACATGGTGTGAATAATCTTCCCAAACTTTACTTGATCGTGATCAAAATAACTATAATTTCTAGTGTGGAATGTAGATCTAGACCTACATATAGATCTAGATCTAGGACTAGGCACCGGCTCATGGGCCAAAAGCTCGGCTAAGTAGTGGATGTAATGACCGATCTTCAATTTTGAGGTTAGCCTAAGTTTGTGGCTCATTTTCTTACCTTTTACTAAAAAGAATATTTTCATGTCGTGTACGTATATAATGTGTATATCTTCGTGCTTTTGATCTCTCCGAGTACTCGAGCATTTTAATCAATTTTTGTGGAGACAAAGCAGCGCATACTAAAAATGGGTAAGCCAGAAAAAGGAGAAGAAGCTCTACTTTATGATGAGTAATTTATCAACTGAGGAAAAGGTTCCTGGTCTATTTCGGCTACAACAGAAAAAAAAACATCTATGGAGGGGTATCAAGAAACAGCTATCGGCTGGGAATAATGAACGACTTAATTTAAAAGTAAGCATTAATATAATATGTGTTTGTCTTTTGTTTTTTTTCAATAAATAAAGTGATTCTAAGAAAGAGCATAGGGAACAGGAGTAAGGTTTTCATTTTTTTTTCTTCTTAGCAATAGTATACGGAACACTACGGTAGTTTGCGTTTGTTGTCCCGCCACCTATACTTTCACCGAGATTACAAACCAGTATGTCAATGGAATAACTTAAGAAAATAAAAAGGCAAAGGCTAATCCTGTATTCCAAGTGGACTTACTAAAATCTGATACAAAGGTAAGAGGCAAAGTAATTAATAGCTATAGCTGTGCATTACAAATTTAAGACTGTAAACAACATCTCATAAGTAGAAGAACTATGGTCAGGGACGTACAAGTCACTTAATGAAGTCATAGAGAAAAACGCCCCAGAAAAAGATGAAAAATAAAAATAAAAAAAGAAAAGAGCATAAGAAATAGATAAGCAGAGAAATACTTGATGTGATGGAAGAAAGGCGCACATCAAAAAATTTAGAAGCCAAATTATACAAAGACTTAATTAAAAAAAAAATCAAGATAAATGCAACGCAGCAAAAGAAGAATGGACTAATCAACAATGTAAGGAAATTGAGCAAAAGTTACATATCCAGTGAATTCGTGCATGCTTAAGACTGGGACCTGGCTGCATCAAATCAAAAGATGGTACAGTATTAATCGAAAAGAATGAAATACTAAACAGATAGTCAGATTATGTTGAAGATCTTTTAAAAAATGATGGGGGAAAAAACCTGAAATAAAGAAAAACATAGAAGGTCCAATTAACCGTAAAGAAGAGTAGAGGCAGCAATAAAGAGAATGAAAATTGGAAAAGCCACAAGACCAGATAACATACCAATAAAAATAATTACAGCATTAAATAATCTAGGAAGAGATTTCGCAACAAAACCTATTAATGCAATACACGAAAATGCTACAATTCCAGAAAATCTTTATAAATCTGTTTCTATAGACTGCCTAAAA
>BLXT01007646.1:1404222-1424103 GCA_019648995.1 Plakobranchus ocellatus | reverse complement strand
CTCTTCATAGAATATGGTGGGTTGCAACACATTACAATATTTTCCCCTTCTTCTAGCGCTTTCTTCTGATGTTTGCTATGTTATTATCAGGTATTTCCTGAGTGTTTTTGTCTGTCTTTTTGCCTTTGAAGTTTGTATTATCCCTTGCTGAATCTGCATGTGTTCGCGTCTTATATGCAGGTATGCTCTGCAGCTGCTCTTTGTAGCTACTACATTTCAGTGCTTCTTGGTTTTTTTTTGCTGCTTGCTGGAGTATTTCTGTATTGCTAGAATTATTAAAAAGGCATATTGCTGTGGATTTTGCAAGGTTACTATTTATGGATGGGGGATGGTTGCTGTTTTCGTTGATGTGGTTTATATTTGCATTAGGTTTTTGTATGGCTTATTCATGACCTGTTCTCAAGTTGAATGAAATGTCTAAAAAATACGCTATTTTTTTTTTTGTTTTTGTTGGCTCAATGGTGGCGTTAAGTGCATTATACATGATTATTTTGCATATATTTTGTTCTTTTTTGATTCAGTCTCCTTAGTACTTCTTTTTGGTGATGGCCCATTGGTTGTTCCTGTATAAGCCTTCACTTATATGAAGGTTTCTTAGTTGAGAGAGCAATTAAAGGCCACCCAGTTCGCATGTATCAAACAACCATTGTTACTTCAAAAAACTGATGACAGTTTTGTCTGCACTTTGGCCTTTTTTTTTCCAGTGTGTGATCATATGTCTATCCTTGCTGGGAAACAGATTAAGGGATATTGATGGATAGAAATTGCATATGTTGAATGAAACATACTGTATTAATTTTTGTTGTGATGGTTTTAAAACAGCTGACAATATCTGCAATATTTTTCCATTGGTTTGTATTGGTTTTAGATTTTACCTCATTAAATCTTGGTTGATTTTTATTTACTAACTTTTCTTAGCTCTGGGTTTCAAGGATATATTAATCTTTATGTGGATTTATTTTGAAAATTTAGTTGTGGTCTCCAGGTGTTATAAATACTTGTCTTTTGGCTATAGTATCAATATGATCATCAAGATCTAATCTGTGTGAAGTGTTTTTGTCTTTTGCCTCCTCCTTATGTGTTGACCTGATGCCAGCTATTCTGTATTCTTTTTAAACACATTTATTCAAGAAATCCCCATAGTGGGTGTTGTTTAATTTATAATAATAGTTGGTTTAGTTGGCAGGGATGTATAATTGTTTGTCATGTTTTATTTTCTTGATATATCCGTTTTTAGTTTGCTCCGAAAATTGTTTCTTACATGTTTGAATTTGACATTTTCTAGGATATTGATCAACCTGACCTTAAATTTTTTCAGCTCTTGCATGCAAGGAGATTTTTTTTTTTCATGGATATTTTTATTAACTGTAAGTTCCTTCGGTGTTCGCACTTTAGGGTTCAAATTTATAAAGAAAAAGACTATTTGCTTCAAGTTTTTTTTTACAAAAATTTCAGCTTTGTTGATTGGGGCCTTGGTATACTGCTTTCGTCTGCATGTTGGAATATTCTTGGTAGAGGAGCAGAAAATGGCTTGTTTGAGCAGTTAGTGTTCATGTTTCTATCTAGGTTCTTATCCATTCTATAGACAGTGTTTGACTTTTGGGGTTCAGATCTATCTATCTATCTATCTATCTATATGTCAGTCAGTCTGACTGCTTGTCTGTCTGTCAGTATATCTATATCTATCCATTTAAAAAAAGAGAAAAAAAACATCCCTTCCTTTTGTCTCATTGTAATGTAATTTGAAATTTGCTTCTCACAAATTTGCTTGTTTTGGTTCTTAGACCATAGAGCATTGCTATTATCATGGTGAGGTCAAGAAAGATGAATGGTCAAAAGTTGCTGTTAGTACCTGCAATGGAATCAGGTAAGAATAAAAAAAATATTTGAACTGTAATGACCTCAACATATTTCAAAATCTAGTCTTAAGTTTACACAAATAAATAAACAAAATCATCCTTTCCTTCAGTAGATAAAAATTCAGCCTCTGCAAGCCAGTGAGTTTCATCTATATCTAAACCACATCCATTGTTCTGCATAAATCTATCTTTCTATCTAATATATTAAACTTTGATAGCACCAGTGTAAAATAGATTGTTTGAAATATTCAACAAAAAAGAATCTTGCATGACAGCACTTGGATTCTGTTCTACTGGCTGAAATAGAATCATCTTATTGCAAAGGGAAAAAAAAATAATGTGTGAACACCTTGATATCAAATTAATAGACCTGCCTTCCCTTTGGATTGGTTTAGGATTTTTTTTTTCCAACAGGCTTCATCTTTGGTAGGAAAGCAAGCACAAAAATTCTCATGGCACAGTTGAAACCAGCTGGCTAATATTAAAGAATCCAGCATGGTAGAATTTCAATTTTAATAGAAATTTTAAAAAATGTGGGATTTTTCTTTAATCCATCAGCTTTAATTTAGTCAATGGCTTGGTTAAATTGCTTAGACTTTGATACTGGAACTATATGTGCAATATCTTGAAAGTCTAGAGAATTGACCTAAGGCTATGCACTTGCTGATCTAGACCCAGCGTAGAACTTCAAGCTTCAGCACAGGACTGCCATTCCTGTGATAACATATAACTATCTTTGATGTGCACTCATATTTCATTTTTTTAAAAAAGTAGCTGGATTTAGTGTAAAGAAAAGTGTCAGTAATTTTTCAGATTTAGAGTGGAGTTATCTAAATCCAATTTCAATTAGCTCTGGATATCTAGAATTTTCTTAATGAGATCTAGATTTCTTGACGTTTGTGAGTATCACATTTTAGTCAAATAATGTGTTTGCTTGTTACCCGTTGATGCCAAGTGAGATTGGATTATTTGTTCTCTGCTTAAGGATAGATTTAAACATAAGTTTGGTGTTCTGAGACTTATATCTCAACATTCATATTTTGATATGATGATTAGATCTAGCCACTAGCCTTAGTTAAGACTCCAGATTTACTTGAAAATGTTACTCAGCCGTAGAATTAGTTTTTATTTATAATTTTTTTTAGTCTAGATCTGTAGAAGTAAAAAAAAGGTATTCAAATACCGCACTCCCAGAAACATATAAATAAGTTTATGGATCCTGAAGATGCAATGGTGGTTGAAAAAAATGAAATAAATGTAGTAAAAGAATACAACCACCAACCCAAATTTATATGAAAAAAAATTAAACAACACAGAGTATAAGTAACCAGGTTTTGCCCTTAAGGCTTTACCAAGTAAAAAAAATTTCTAGATCTACACATAGATTAAAATTCTGAAATCGATTGCATTGCTTTTGATTTTTATGAAAAAATTATTTCTGTTTGACGTTCATGCAAACCACTAGAACGTGGCACATTTTCATTCATGATATTATCATAAATTGTAGATAATTGGGTGCCAACTGAGAAGTTATAATGTATCATTCAAAAATTATAAGAGTGAGAAACTGGAAAATTAACCTTACTATAGTCTACTTTTTGGGTTAGATTGATATGAGATGCAGCTAGAGGAAATCAAGCTTTTCTCAAAAATGTCTCCTACAGAGTTTTTTATATTTAATGAGGTACATTTTCATGGTGTATGAAATAAATGCATTTTTTTTTTCCTTTCCTTCAGAGGAGTTATTCAGATGCGAAATGAAACATATGTTATTCAACCTCTCAGTAAAAAGGAAGGGGTAAGATTTTTAAAATTGTGAGTTTTCACATCCCTTTTTGACTACCTAAACCTGGATATCTGTTGCCTTATTGTCAACCTATATGTACTTGTTCTTCATCTTCACCCTTCACTCCTTAACATAGGGCATTACCATGTTTATATTATGTATATATTTTTTTCTTTCCTGTCTGAAAAGTGGTTGATTAAACTTATAAAGCTAGTTGTACTGTATGCAAGAGTTGACTTATCTATTTGCAGTTCACTTGATCTTATTTACTTAAATTGCCTTTGTTTTTTTTTTTTTGTTTGCTTGTAATGAATATTTACATCTTCATTTTGCTTTACAAAATTATAATACTATTTTGATCTAGCTAACACGTTCTTTGCTTATTGTTGATAGTTTGATAAGTCCCATGAGCTTTCTTTTTATTTTCATTGGTATAAAGTTTAAAAGAATGTTTTCCCATGTCCACAGGAGAAAGATCATCCTCATGTCATTTTCAAAGCCAGTGCTTCACCAGATGAACAGTGTGGTGAGTTAAGGCTTTGCATCTTTAAATGGTTTAAAGCTTCTCAAAATAACATAAATAAGTATTTTCTTATTGACATAATCTTATCAAATTTCTGAATACACAGAAAAGTTACTTTAATATGAACAATGAATAAACCATTTTCCTCTTATGAATGCCAAACCATTAATGGAAATCTTAACATATGCACATTGTTTTTAACGTTCAAACCACACATTGTATTTCACCCCTAAAAATACTATATATTCGACCATTGTCAGTGTTTCTGCCATCTTATTTTTGGTCTTTTCCTGAATAATAATAAAAAGATGCTTAGTGATTGTAATGTGCATTTTTTTCTTCTTTTTGAAAAACAGTCAAAGATTTAGGGCCTGTAGAGTAAAATATCAATGATCAATTTTGGATTTTCTTAGCAGCAGTCATCACAAAGGTTGTGATTCATGTTCTCATTTAATGAGTTGGGTGTCAAGAATACACCACTACACTATTGATAAAAAAACTAAGGGGCTTCCCAGATTATTATGTTCTTATTCACATGTCTAGAGATCAGTCTGATTTCTCTGGGAACTTTTAGTTTAAAGATATTTAATCACTGATACAGCTTGAATTGTATATTTTTTTAAAGCTTTGCAATTGTTAAAGCTAGAAAGAACTGTGTTTTATTTTTTTAGCTAAGATATCACGATAAAAAAAAAAATCCTCTTTTTGGCAAGGCATTTGAAATATTGAAAACTTAAAATCCTCTCCTCTAAAACATCCAGCTCAATAAAGGTAGTCTCAAGGTATAAACATTAAAAAAAAAAAAAATTTTTTTGATACCTCAACAGATAATCAAGGTAACAGTGCAATTATCTTTTTTTTTGTTATTGAGACACTGACCTTGTTTAACACCGCAAACCTAGCTTTGAAATTTCTGTCTCACTGTGGTGTATTTGCAAGATACATGTCAATTGTAAATTTTATCTGAAAATCCAAATTGAATTATATTTCTGTCTGTGAAAAGAAGAATTTAATCTAGATTTTAACATAGATTGTGTCTTGTCCCGTAGATAATCTCGGCAAAAAGTTAAATTAATCATGGAAAATTCAAAGTTTACATTGAGATCTCAAAAGCATATGACATAAGTTCACAAAATAGTTGAATGTAGACAGTTCTTAAAAACTCTTTCAAATGCGTATGGTTTTTATGGTTGAAGATGGGCACAAAATTTTGAAGAAAAGAAAACAAAGAAAAAAACGTTTTTTTTTTGATTGTCCACAAATGATATAAGGAACGTCATTGCAGCTGATACGTATATTCGAATAAGTTGAATAAATGGCTTCTTTACTCTAAATAAACCAAGTTTGTGGTCAAGACATTTTTTGTTAAACTTGTCTGTGGGAAATTTTCTATGTGCGATACAGCCAGGGTAGAAAGATACTCATGAAAAGCAAGGCAGCAGAGAATCTTCAGAGAAGAAACTCCCTTTAGGCAAGTGTTTTGGCCCTGAACTTTTTACACTATAGGGAGGCCGGACCACACCAAGGTCATGACTCCTAGCTGTTTCTCTGCTGCCGTTTATTTTTTCTTCAAGCTCCAGCTTTTTCTTTTACGGGGTTTTGAACCCACAACCTCCTTCTTTTCAAACTGTGGCGACTTTTTTTGGCCAACAATGCTCCCGATAGTTGGAGGAAACCAATTATGTATGAAGTAAAAAATTCTCACCATAGAATGATGAAAGTGTCCAGATTTTTTTTTAAGATCTTGAGGGCCATTTCATGATATGTCAACCAATAGGTGAAAAATTAAAATTGATCTCAGAGACTGAAAACTTGTATTTTCAGATGACCAAATGTTTATTAACAAACTTAATTATACAAGTTTTAGGGGATCCTGGATATTGTTTAGTTTCAGACTTTGAAGAAATTGATGGCAGAATGATTTACACTAGATTGCTTGATTTTCATGGCATAACACACATCTTGAATCTTTAGACCCATTCTCAGACACTCTGTTATTGTTAGCTGTAACACTAAAGGTCTTATTTATGTAGAGTAACCATTTTTTTACACAAATATATGAAACTGCTTATTTGATTTGTCAGTGACACAACAAAATCTCTCATAGTAGTCTTCAGATGTTACATAAGTAACATGGAATGGCTCTTGAGCTGGTGTAAAAAAGATTCCATCTGTGACCTCTCTTTATGCAGAAAATAGTATCACTGGTAAGACAGTGTCAAGAATGGGAAATTTTGTCACAGGTCTCCTCTCTCTTTCCTCACCCCTTTTTAATGAAAGGAAACGAGATCCAAAAACATTTTAAGAGCCACTCTCCCTTTCAGTACAAGTGAAGTTGAGATCAACTATTTTGGAAAATGAATTGTTTCAATGCAAGATTGACTCATTGAGTGAATTAGTTTGTGAATCTTTGATATGACATTTTATGTTCAAGACCAACATGGTCAGTGAAGATGAATGGGCTTTTCATGTTGACCTCACTGAGAATTATGCAATGGAGTACCAAAATGAAAAACAGTCTGCTCATTTCATCCAAAAGCAATTAACATTGTTCACATGTGTTTGGGCAAAAGGGAAGGGAAGAAAACCTGTTTATCGCTTCTGACCAGCTTAATTCTTGAAGGTAGGTTTGAAAAAAAAAAAATGGTAAAAATTGTGTGTGCCTTTTCTGATGGCACTGCATCTCAATTTAAGAAAAATGATCCAAAGTGGATTTTTTTTTTGCCACCAATCATGAGAAAAGAGCAATTGATGAAATGGAAAGGACATTAAAAGTGCTTTTTCTGGAGAAAGAGGAAAAGCAGGCAGGTTGAAACAAAGGATGCAGAACCTTCGGCTGAAATTGTGCAACAGGGTGAAAAATTAAATCCAGATTTTTTTCAAAGCTACAGGTTATGTAGGAAGCTCTTGCATGTGATTTTTCCAAAAATACTCAATTTATTCCTTCAACGAGCTTATTGGTGAAGACAATCAGTCTGAAGTCCTAGACCAAGCTGATCCTGTGCACAATCTGCCAAAGTCAACTGCAAGGGCTGACATGACTGGGCAATAGCCTCTTGTTAGACTCAAGAGGAAAAAAATCTGTATTGGTAGTATTACCTTTCATGACACAGGAATAAAGGAACTGAATACCATCTATTTGAAAAAGACTGCTTCCAAAGCTGAGACAGTGGAAAAAGTATTTGCTAGGTCAATAAAAGACAGGCCATCATGAATAGAATAGGATGACATAAACGGACAGATCTGGTTTTCTTTCTTTTTTTAATAGGCTAGAAGAATGCCAGCCTTTATTTGGTGCCAATAGGGGAAATGGGATATAGAGAGGGCAAATTGCTTCATCTATATGTGACAAGAAACTTGAATTATCCCATGATGGGAAAATTATCAGGGATAAATGAAGCTCCCTATCTTATCTGCAAAAGAAGAAACAAATTGCATCACTAACGCGTTTACTTCGGGCTGCAGACATTCCAATTTATTTATTTTTCAAGATATTTTTTGTAAATTTTTGGGCATATATAATTTAAGGACTAATGGAGTTGCATTTGTCCCAATCTGTATTGTTTTGATATCTTTTAAAAATTAATTCAGGCTTCTGATGATTCTTAAAACTTTTTCTATTGTGCCAGAAACTGACACCCGTGCCACAAACTGATTTAGTTATTATGTTCTCATTTTCAGAGATATTATTCTGAAAATTGGTTTTGTTACCTTATGTTTCTTGTTGATGATATTAAAATTGTATGCTGACATATATGAAACCTTGAAGTGTAATTTTACCATTGCAAAAATGATGTTTTTTGAACATAAAATACCAAACAACTCTTCAGTTTATCATTATAACGAAAATCTAAGGTTACGGAAAGTCCCAATAGACTTTATTTCTACTGTGACTAGCCTTGATCAAAATAATTTGCAAATCTGAGTACAGCATTCGCTCACTTGCTTTGCCATAGCTTTAACACAATCCTATAATATTGTTTGTCTTTCTCCATAACACACAAATGTTCCACCTGTGAAACTAGGTCACTTTTTATGTTTTGATGCTATTGCGTTTTAATATTGATCAATCTTTTTGCTGTTTACTTTTCTTGGCTAAAAAGTGAAATAAATTTTAAAAACTATGGTTTTACTAAATGCTCCATCTAAGTCGTAAGTTTTTTCCGTTAAGTTGCATGTCTCAAAAAACAACCAAAAGCCACAGTCCCATCTGTGACACTTCAGCTTTGTAGACCAACTGAACCATGACAGATAGAGCCTTAACTCTTTCGTGACTGCCCGTTTTTGAGTTTTTTCATGAAAATTGTCATAGGGAATTTTTAAAGGGTCCTTATAGGGTCGAGTTTTCATCAAATATAGGCTTATCATATATCATAGTGTTTGAAAATGAATAGAGATCACATATAGACTACTTGCTTTATAAAATTGCTTATATTTTTCCAACCTGACTTTGTTGAATTGTTACTAAAAATAGAAAAAATAACTAGGCAACAAGCAAATTGGACAGTCACAAAGAAGGAAAAAAAAAAGTATACCAAAATATGTTCAAATAAAGAATATTTATTCAAACTATTACTATTCCTACATATCATATGCAAAAATGATGATGATGCTGCAAAAAATAATGGAATTGGAGAGGGGGGAAAAAGTGTGTAAAATCAAGAAAAATAATAACAGTGCGAAAAAAGCAGAATATATATAGGCCTATATATCTATCTATATATATATAGATATATAGGCCTAGCTATATATATATATGTATATATATATATAAATCTATATATAAATGTATACACACACATATATAGAGGAAAAACAGAAATATCTGATCTTTTTGATCAATCATAGTTAGCGACAAAATGTAAAAGTAATGTAAACAAAAGATCGTTTCCAATGGATACCAGGAAGCGCACATCTGTAGGGTTATGAAAAACGGTTAGATCTACGTCCAGAACAGTGATAAATACAAATGTAAAGGCTTTTCTCTGAAATCTGATTTTGTGATTCAGCCAAAAAAGCAGAATTAGATCTAGATACACTTTTACATTCACTTTTTCGCTTGTTTGCATCACCGTAGATCTAGGAATCTTACATCTTTACTTAGAGTCTAATCATCCACCGTTTCTAACAGGAGACAAATCCTCGTTTCCCTCATCTGAGCTGTCCTCAGGTACACAACGAATTTCATATTCATCAGAAGAAAGTTGAAACTTTCATCAGAATCAAAATCTAAAAAATTGAACTCCTTCTTTAGGCTAGAATTTATGTGAATTCGGAGCGCGATACAGCAACGGATAGATCTAGTAGCGTCAAAATGGAGGAAGAAGGGAATCCCGTCCCGGCCTAAAAGCTTTTGTTATGATTCTAAATTTAGATAAACAAAGCTAGAAATTCCGCATTATTTTCGAATAAAAGTATCTGTTGGGGTATCCTCTTTACAAAAATAGCAAGGTATTTCACTTGTACCAAAAATAAAGCACGATGAGGTGTCTATTTTAAGCCCTTAGATCTATCGTTCGAATTCGAACGAAATCCCATAGGCCGTCGCGAGAGCGTTAAAGTATGCATCAAAAAGCTCTTGGGCCAGAGTTTTGTGAAACAGTTGTCATTGTTATTGTACATTCATTACTTTTTTACTGTGATTTTTCAAAAAAAGAAAGCTTTAGTGAAAACTTTTAACCAGTTATTTTTACACAGTTCTATCCAGTTTTCATGAATGAAACCAACCTCACCTTGTGGACTTGGCATCAATGATTTCAATTTGTTCAAAATGCAACATTTGCGACCCTTCCATACAAAATGAGTTGTTCATGAACAATTGCTTAACATATGTGTAAAGCAAATTAGAAGAAATTTGGGGTTATAAAAAAAACTCTTTGCAGATCCTAGCCATTTGTATGGACCAAAAAAAAAAAAAATGTTAAAATGTTTTCAAATGTTTTGCTCTGCATTATCATAGCTAATTACCAACAAACTACTCATTTTGTATGTCCAGATCCCTGACTTATTTTAAATGGTCTCAGGACATACTAGAAGGCTGAGAGCTAAAAGAATGCTTGGTCTTTGTCCATTTATTATTTTAGTCTACCTAGATAAGCATTTTATGTCATTAATTAATTAGTCTGTCTTTTCAATGCTCAAATGCAAGCTGTTTTCCGAGAAAAAAATCCAAATAAAAAAAAATACAAATTTTATCTTTATAAATTAATCAAATTGTCCTCAGGTAATTCTCAAGGCCTCTGGTCTCCTTTTCAAGAGCTCTATCAAGGAGAACTTACAAGGAAAACTAAATTTATCAAAGCTCGACAAGTAAGTGGTCTTTTTTTTTTTATATATATTTCAATCCAACCCTTTATAAACTTGTTTTATTTGTTTGCACATACTCAGCCACTTTGAAAAGGGCATTTTTGGAGCAAATGCAGATAACTCTATCAAATTTGTTCAAATTTTGGTGCCTGTTGTACCCAATATTAAAAACAAAGAAATTAAGAGTTGTATTTTATTTTTAATGTTTCTTTAATGTTGTAAATGAAATTTATAAAATAATACTTTTTATTATCATGAAAAATTACAGCATGAAGCCATCACCTTTGTTCTTTCAGAAAATGTACCAAAATGTCAATTCTAGCAAAAAGTTGCTGAGGATAGGATTGGTGGTAGACAAGCTTTTGGTAAGTGGTTTTCTTGTATGAATCAAATTAATAGACATTGAAAATCTTTCTGTACATTTAGTGTCCTTTTCACTAGGCTTGATTTTTATATGCATAGTGCACATGTAGTTTTCATTTATAATCTTATATCTGAGAAGTCTTGGTAGTCAGCTCTTTTACCCTTTGAGCATCAGACTACAGTGCCTTCCAGCCATATGCATTAAAAGGCATTGAAAGACTGGCAAAATCAAAATCATTTTGTTTTTGTTTATTTTCTTTTGGTGAGAAATTCCAAGATAGTTTTTGGACTGCTACTTAAATTTTCTGAAATGGCTTTAGTTCGGAAAAGTTTTTTTTTGTTTGAATGAGAATTTACAATCTGTGAACATATGGCAAATGCTCTAAGGAGAGTCACATTCTGCACATTGAGGGAATTTTTTTTCCTTGAGCAAATGGTAGTGCATCAAATGGGTGTCGCCAGTTTGCAGACAGTCTAGGATTACTTGATTTTGCTGTCTTGGCAGTTCAGCCTCACACTGACAATTACGCTAATACTATTAAAACTGATAAGCCTATACAATATTATACTATTCGCTCCTAATCAAATGCTAAATATCAACTTGGCTTTGCCCCAATATGCCATTGGGATTTTAGGCAAGTGGACTTAATCCAGTTTAGATTTTTATTTCTGACTTGTTCCTGAAATGAAATGGCATATTAGCCTTAATTAAAGCTTTGCAAATCACCCAGTATTTCCTTAGTATCTTTGTTGCTTTATTTTGTTTTAAATATATATATTCTCCTGTTACGGCTCTGTCAATTACGAAGTATTTACTTTGAGTTTTTTTTTTTCAACTCATAATATTCATAGAATAACAAAGAGGCTTACCTTTCTTTTTTGCAATTTTTTCTCCTTCATTAGTGTTGTACTGATAACTCTGACATATGTTATCCATTTGTGTTACAAATCTGGTATAGCAAACACGTCATTATTCACATGACATTTTTTTTTTTTTTTTTTTTTGTCCTCTGCAAAATGTTCACTTTAACTTGAAGGAATGAGCGCATGTTGATAAATATGGTGAATACGGCTCATATTTTCCCTTCATTTTATCACTTATTTTTTGTTTTGCTGGAGGCAAGTTTTCATTACAGCTTTTAGGGTTATTTATAGCATTTGGGGGTTTTCAATTGCAACTTTCTTGTTATGAAGAGGTGTTTCATTACTCAAACTTTTAAACAAAATTGCTGAAAAGTAATAAGTAATTTCTAGTAAGTAGTATCCAAACTTTGGGAATACTGTACTTCCTAGTATCATTAAATGACATTTTTTTTTCTTAAAATTAAAAAGAAAAGTTTATATTGAGCAAGATGAAAAACATAGATGTTTTCAACTTGAGATGTTTTGTAAATTTTCCTCAATAAAGCATCTTCCCCAAGTTGAATGGAAAAAGGAAATATGAGTAATTTGTTGAAGAGAAATTCAGACGAAACCAAAAAAAAAAAAGAGCTAATTTCATTGTTTTCTCATCAATGCCATTTATCTTTGGCAGGGTATGGGCAACAGACACTTGAGCTCTGTCCTTCCCTTGTTCTAGGCAAACTCTCTTTACTGATCCCTGCATATTTTGTATAAAAAAATTATTTAGGTCAAATCCCATAATCTTTTTTCTTTGTGACTGTGATGTGCAATTGATATCTTACTTAAATAATTAAGCTTACACATTTGCTTTATTTCAGTTTATGGGTGTGAAATGGAGTCATCAAAATGTAATAGAGTATGCTGTGGATATTGCCAATATTATGGACATGGTAAGATGTTATCAAAGAAAGAAAAAAAAAATTGTATGGGAATTTTGTTTTCAATCTTACCAAGAGATTTTCTTTTAAAAATCATAGCAATAAGATGGTACTTTTACATTCAAGTGCATGGATAAAAGTATGATAGCCATATATGATAGCAGTAAACCTAAATAAACCATTTCTTTAATACCTTAAGG
The DNA here is from genome assembly GCA_019648995.1 of Plakobranchus ocellatus. Taxonomy (NCBI): domain Eukaryota; kingdom Metazoa; phylum Mollusca; class Gastropoda; family Plakobranchidae; genus Plakobranchus; species Plakobranchus ocellatus. The sequence goes on along the minus strand of BLXT01007646.1, from coordinate 1,411,285 downwards.
TTCTTTTCTATCCTAAATAAATCTGAAGTAGAACAAAGTGCTTTCAAACAATTGCACTCATCCAAAACCTTTTCCAAATAGAAAAAAATTTATAACAATTTTATGTACAGAATTTAGAAAAAAAAATAAGTAGGCAAAGTGATTCAAATGTTGGGAACCAGTAGTAGGGTTCTGATTGCTCTTGGTCTGAAGAGGCAAAATTACACAGAAGAAATTGAAGATTGTCAGAGCACAGAGAATCTTAGGAGACATAACTCAAAATAAGAAAAAAAAATGAAATGGCACTCTTGGCAAGACCTTTTCTTTAAAAAAAAAAAAACAATAAACACTTTCAGTGACCGTGCATGCATCTTGCAGGCTGAAGAGGGGTTGGGGTTGGGCAGGGCAAACCTTTCAGTGCAATGCATAGATGTGCATTTCTTAAGTCTAGCTGTTACTGATTGTTCACATGTTGAGGATCAGTTGTTCACACTGTCATGACACTCACCTGGGCTAAGTTTTTTTTCAACAGACAAATTTTTGTGAGGAAAGCAATTACAAAAAATCTGATGGCAAATTTGAAATCGGCGACCTTAAATTCAAAGAATCACAGCGGCACAACTGCAATTTTAATAGAAGTAAACAATTTTGGATACATTTTTCCCCCTTTTTAATCTGTAAACTTTAAGTCAATGGTTTGGTGGAAGTTAATTATTTAGGCTTTGAGGCTAACGATGTCTTATAAGTTTAGAAAAGTTAGCCCAACGTAGTGCTTTGCATGTGCTGATATAAACCCAGCATCGAACTTTGAGACTCAGTGTGAGACTGATTGACACAAGGCTGTAGCCATTGCCAGTCCTGTGATAATTATGAGCCAACTGTAGATCTAAAAGTTAATATTCAATCAGGCCTGTGTGTATAATTTGATGGGTCCACGTCTTTCTAAGTGACCAAAAGGAAATAGCTCTATACAAAAATTTCAGTTTGGAAGAGAGGACATTTTTCAAGGGTGGAATTTGAACCAAGGACCTTTCATTTAGTACCCAACTGCTCTATCAGATGAATCACTGCTCCCCCTAGAAAAGAAACACAATGTTTAAAATATTCACAAAATGTGCAAAGTGAGGAATGATAAAGGAACATAGCCTTCATGACTTTTTTAAAATTTGAATTTATTTATTAACCCCAATTAGTAGTATTAAATATTTCAAAGGTTTTCAAGAGATCAATTTATGTCATGAAGCTTTTGACATTGAAATCATTTGTATTTTCCTAGCATTCAAGTCTACTTAGAACTTTTATCTGTCAAGCTACATGGTATTATAGATTTTATTTAGCACGCCTAAGTAACAGGAGGAGAAGCTTCCAGCAAATCTTGTGTTTCCATCTTACTTATATAATTTGCATAGTAAATTTGCCTTTTCTCTTTTTGCCTGTGGTGTAGTTGTGATGTATTGATATACATCAATGCGGGTTTACCCTGTCATGGGAAGCTTACTGCTGTAACACAAAATTATTATAGACATGAAAAGTCTCGAGAAGGGTTCTAAGAATGACCAAAAAAAAAAAAATGTGAAAATAGCAGGATAACTGAAAATAATGGCTGATTTTCCCAAAGAGGTAGTTATTCACATTTTTTGTGTACATTATGAAAGAGATATGCTTTTTTAACCAAATCATCGCGGAAAAATTATTCTGTGATGTGCTTTTCTTTCTTTTCAGTATTACAGAGAATTAGATTTTTATGTCGCATTGACATATCTGGAGCTGTGGAGTAGGAATAATCTGTTCCCTGTACAGGCTTCGCATCGGGCTTTGCTCTCTAGGTTTTTGGATTATCGGGACAAACATCTGCCCGTAAACGATTTTGATGCTGCATTCTTTGTGACGTGAGTTTAAAAACTTCCCTTAACATAAAACATATGTCTAACAAATATTTGCATATGTATATATATTTCCTTATAGTGAACTTGATGCCTGAGGGTAAATAATAAGAATGCTTTTGAATGTTAGCAAAACAAAACAGCAAAAAAATGTGATGGTAATTTCCTAGAAGCCATTCAGTCAACATCTATGATCTAAGTAGTAAGGGGAGAGGATCAAACAAGTCCAGGAGTTTCATTTGCCAAGGATATAGGATAAGCAATTACATTGAGCAAGAAGTGATTTATAAAAGAAGTCAGAAAAATAGTTCAGTAAAGCCAACAACCAACATTTGAATGAATATGATGTGATGCAAATCAAACAGCAAAAGGTTTAAAGATAGCTGTTTGTATTTACTTATTACATTTATTAATTTAACTTTAAGCCATGATTATCCAAGATTTTTAAATGTTAACTTATGATCACACAAAATATGCGATTGATGGTGGTTAAAAAGACAACAAATTTATAAGCTTTTCAATTATTACCTTATGTGTTACTTTACAGGGGTGTAGAGCTGGATCACAAGAAGGCTGGTGTGGCTATCCCAGATTCGATCTGTTCCAACAGGTCTGTTGCAATTATCAAGGTGAGAATTTTACAACCCTGTTATATAACATTTAAGACAAAATATGTAAAGATGTTAATATTGTAGCTCAAGAAAAATTATTGTTGAACTGTGGTTATGTTAATGGTTATACCAAGGTCTTTTAGGTGGTATATTTCTATTTTTCGCTTTTAATTAAAAGTTACCGGATCAAAAAATTTTCTTCTGGTAAGTATACATAACATTCAAATAGTATCTGATAACAAAAGATTTGATCTACGGCTGATAACTATCCTTTCCTTATGCTCATAAGATAAATCCTATTTAGACAATTTAAATCCATTTTGGTGAGACCAATCTTATATATATATATATATATATATATATATATATATACATAAATTCATAAAAAAACATTTTTGAGGTATGTTTTTTCTTGAGAATAAGCTTTAAAAAAGGAACCTTTAAGTGCTTTTGGCATGATTCACAAATATACAATTAGAATCTCGCAAAAAAAAAAAAAAATGAATTCAACTTCAACAAATGCACACTAATTATATATATCAAAAGAAATAAAGTTTAATGCTGAATTCAAATTTAAAACTCTCTTGACCTTTTTTTTAGTCACAGAATGTACCTTACTTCTTATCCAAGACAGGTTTTATTGAATGAACATTTTCCGCATTTCTCCAGCATTCTTTGAGCATATATGTTCTCAAAGAAGAAATTCAAAGTGATAAAATCATTCTCAATAATTTCTTTGTGTAAATGGAGCATCTCACATAGTGATGTACGCAACTTAACCTAGTATGCCGCAATCATCATACATAGGCACTTTGTGTGTGTCAGTGTGTCAGATAACGCAATCAAACTTGTTTAGGTCTACTTGTTCACAAACTGCCAATATATATGGCTTTATGTATGATCTCTACAGTTTTATCACACAATAATTATTGGATATATGTTAAACGAACTTAAGTAGTTACTTCATCTGGATAAATGAGGTGAAAGTGATAGTGTTTTTGCAATCTCCAAAAGTCTAGATTTACACTGCATTTGTGTACTCTTAAAGGGTACACGAGGGGACATAAAAGACAAATTTAAGACTGAACATATTGTACGCCATGTTTGGGAATATCCGTCACTGTGAAATCAGCGATATCGATAGATATACAGTATGTGAAAGCGTGTACATCCTGTGGAAGTGACACACCTTGCATGCATATGCTTTGTAAGGCTCCAGCAGTTAACAATCATAAAATTATTTTGAAACATTGGTAGGTTCTCGATGTAGATCCCCATTTGTATTTCAGACAAAAAAGAAAAGTGAAGCAGACACCGAATTTTAATGCTTATATCAAAAGCTTATAATTTATGCTTCCTGACAACACACAAGATGCAGGCGTCATAAGAGATTTCCTGTCCCTTATGTGGGTGATCGGTTAACATCGGAACTCCCTGATCATGCTTAAAACATAGCAAAGAACTCTCTTCAATGTATTGAAAGAGCCAAACTTCACCTATTTCCTGGTTTTAGAGCAGTGAGCAGTGTATTAGAAAAGGGATATAAAGTGTGTTGGATTTTTGCAAAATAATTTTTTTGCTTTTTAATGTAAATAATGAACAAAACAGCATTGTCTTGTTTGAGTAGCTTAATGACATTGTCAAGAACACACATACAAAAAAAAAAATTCAATAATTTGTTTAATGAATCAAATAATTAACATAGAACACCTGACTTGACTGAATACTCAGTTGGATTGGTTTCAGGACATAAAAATCCAAAGGAGGCGTAACAAGATAATTTTACTCAATCACTATCTGACATATAAATCCAAAAAAAGTAAAACTAGATTATTTCACTCAATCACTATCTTTATGCTCATAGTGGAATCAAGCATAAATATATACTGAATTTTAGCAGTTATGCTCTAATGAAAACTATGGCAAAGCATAGTCAAAATGGCCATTTTTTTAGGTGCTCAAAATGGCATAAATAGATTTAGGCAGTCACTTTATTAACATGATGATAGGTAACTCAAAATTGCAAGGGATCTAAAGAGTTTTTGTGTTTTCTGTGATTTGCATTAAACTATTCTTTTCATCACTCTTTAAAGATTGTACATTTTTTTAATGATATAAGTGATCGAAAATGGGAAGTCGAGAAAAGGAAATTTTTGAGGACTAGAAAAAGGTGGAGATTTTGCCATAACTGTGTGACAACGAAACAAGTCAGAAAAGTATGTGCTCAATAAATAATAAAATTGAATCAATTCTTAAAACTTGAATGGCGACTGTAGGGGCTGTAAAACACTCAAAGGTCATGACTGACTGCTAGGACTCAGTGAATTGAAAGTCATGCATCATATTCAAAGTAAAATGCAATCAAGCAACCTTTGATAACAAACACATATCTGTAGCTCATTTTATTTTAGCACTAGCACAAGCAGTTCAGATGTAGTATAATAGTATCCAAGTTCTGGCAAAAAGTTACCCTTAAGATTTTCAGCAAAAAAACTCCATGAAAATACACTGGTTAAGGAGATGAGTGATAGCAAAAAATGTAAAGTATGGAAAGCATTTTAGCTGTTAAAACAGAGCTTGTGTCTTTTACATTGGAATTTTCTGAAGTTAGCAAGACCATGGTTGTACTAATTTTTGAAGGTTTTTCACTCTTTTTATATAAAGGGCTATAAAGTGGAGCTAACAAAAGACTTATTTAGGCTGAGCTTAATATTCTCATTTTGTCACTTTTCTTTCATGCCTTTATCCAACAAGAGATTAATAATGTTGTCCTTGAAATTTGAGCTCTGATTTCAAATTTTATTTTCTAAAAAATCTCATGGCAGAGTGGGCGTGTTTTTGAACCACAGCAGACTGCTACCATTTTATCCCACATGGCAGGTCATATCCTTGGAATTCAACATGATGAAGATGGTAAGTGGCCACTACAAAGTTGCTCTGTATTAAAACCTATGTCATTTGAAATTTTCTTCCTAAAGCAGGTAAAATTAAAAAAGAAAGGGTAAAAATAGCAAATGCACAGGCACATTTCAATTGGTGCAACAAAGCTAAAAAAAATTACTTGCATCGTGCTTTTCTGATAATGCTTGCTTTTGACATTAAGTATTTGGAAAAAAATTTCACATTAATATGCTAAAAAGACTTAATGTTTAGTAAAATAAGTAATTGCATACAACAAAGCAAATCTTATGTTCTGTTTCCGTGTCGCAAAGGTAAAAATAAAAATGAACACGTAAAAAATTTTGATATTGGTATCTTTCTTTTTTCCTCCCTTTCTGGTTGTCTGTCTGTCACTTTCTCCCTCTTTCTCTCTCTGTCTCTATTGAGGAACAGGAATGCTACAGAATTACACAGGTCTAATTGATAAAGAAACTGTGGTTTTGTTAAGGCATAACTATGAACATTATTTTTTGCATGCAGAAAAATGGAGAGAGAAGTATCATGAAGGTATACTAATTGTTGTTTAAAAACAAAAAAAGCCTGGCTTATTTCTGTTGAATTAGTCAATGTTGTATTGATTTTGTTTTAGGAGTTCATTTGCAACTTTATATGTGAAGTGGGTCACAAAATTATTTGTTTTTGCAAAGTGTACTCATTAATGAAAATGGAAATCTGTCATTGCAAACTAAAAGTTACTCTTTCTTTAAGTGTTAAGGATGACCATTGAAAATTATACAAACAGAAAACTGGGATCTTTGCAGAAAACATACAAGGGGCAGAATAGCTTTTTTTTTTGTTAAAGAATTAGAGCAAATTCATATTTCTCTGCCTCATATGAAAAATGAATTTGTTTCTGTATAGTTTAAAGAGGACCATAATCAGATTCTCTATTCTCAAGTGTTTTTTTTTTTAATCATTGTTTGTTCCCAAAACTTCCATATTGCAATGGCATGCTTTTCCTTTTTTTCTGGAGAATTGATATGAAAAAAAAATGTACATGGCTGTTTCCAAATCTAAATATTTATCAAAATGATCACAAAGGGTTTCAAGGTAAAAAAAAAAAAACGAAACATTAAAATTAAAATTTTTTGTGCCAAAGTAATTCTGAGACAAAAAATGTAAAATAGGTACTTTCAAGATACAGATATTAGTTAGGCCTCTATGCTGCATGATCAGATTACATCTATGAAGTTCTGTAGAGATCATGTCGTGAACATATTTATTTATTGATATAGCTAGAAACTAATTTAATAAGCCATATATTGGTGAAAATAGTATAGAGATCTCAAATATTTAACTTAGGTCAAAGTAGAAGGTTTTAAGTTCTTGAAAAAAAAAAAAACAGTTAAAGAAAGAACAGAAGAAAAAATCTTTTTTTCTTGAAAATATTTTTTGCAACGTAGATTCTTTGGGACTAATCTCGAGGCAAATAGGCATTTTTCAAAGTGGTTGATGTTTTTTCTCTCTCTGTTTTATTTTCTTTTGTGGTTTTATTCCTTTTGTTATAAGATACAAAATTATGTTGCAAATTTGAAAACAAACTGCATATACTCTTGTTTTTGATAAGTGAGGACTGCATGCTGCCAAAGCTGCTTGATTTATTTTAAGTTTGTTTTGAATATCAAAATCAATGATTTCTATGGGTTTTAT
>BLXT01007646.1:1388595-1403736 GCA_019648995.1 Plakobranchus ocellatus | reverse complement strand
CTTTGCTTAATTTACCATAAAAACAAAGTTGGCAAATATCATTAATAAATAGTTAAAAATCAAGGTGTTCGCATTAAGCTCCTTTACTGCAAGAGTGCCTCTTTACTTTACTTTATCATTCAGAATTGGTAACTGTAATATTGTAGGATTAGAATATTTGGAGCAAAAAAAAGGGGGGGGGGGGGGGNGGGGGGGGGGGGAGAGAGGAGGGTAGTGATCAAACTGAGGGATGATGTACTCTCAGGCCTCCCAAAATCAAGTTCAGTTGACACTATTTAAGGGGAGGCATTGTTTCATGGATATATAGGCCCTAAGGAATGATAGATCTCAGCCCCCTAAAGAATACAAATTCTCTTAGTTGGTTATTGCAAAATACCTTCTGGATGGAACACCTAAGGAAAAAAACAAAGTACAAAAGGCCTTTTTTTTAAGCGCTTGTTTTGCCTGGTGTGGCTATCATTGCTGCCTGATATTGTGAACTACTGGGGAAATAGAATTATTGGTTGGAAGGCAGTTATTATTGAACTCTTTACAAAAAAACTTTCCAAAGAGGACATTTCAGTGTTTTATGCACCATTGGAGAAAATACATGGTTAAAATACAACAAAGTAGCTGAAAACTTTCAAAATCTACGTCTTCCTTTTAAATTTGGCGATGTTGTAAATTGTCTTTTATCAGTGCAGCATTTATAACAGATTAAATATAAATTTTAGACAATGAGAATGAATCGCTACACAATTTTTTTTGCATTTCCTTTTTTGCTGAAAATGGGACTTTGCAACACAAAAAAAAAATGTTCTTTCTTAAAATGAGATTTAGTGTTTTGTATTTCTCAAACAGAATTATTGGATATTTTAGCAGTTAATTAGAATATTCCCTCTGGAGATCAAAATGATAAATGTTATCCTGTAAATATATCTTTAATTGTTTTTGTTTTTTTAATTTCACAATGTGTCTATTTTTTTATCCCAGGGGATTGTGTGTGTAGTGACCCATTTGGTTGTATCATGTCAACGGAAGTGCTGTAAGTATGTTAGGAAACAAGGTTGTTTGGGTCACACTTACAATAGTATCATAAGAAAATGAATAGAGTTTATGAGAGAGGTTTTGAAGAAAAGAAAAACAAAAACAAAAACAAAAAAACAGAAAGAGAAAAAGGAAAGCTTTGAAAGATGTCATTTCAAATTCAATATTAAATGTTTAAAGTAGAAAATATCACTTACTTGAATGACTACACATGCGAAACAGTAGCAGCGAGTCAGGGTCTGGAAGTCCTACGTTAATTCACGTAATATGTGATTCATAGTTAACTTGTATAGGATCCTCTATTGATATGATGGCTCATTTATTTCTATGATGTCTGAGCTTTTAATTATGTCTATCATCTTACACATTCTTTTGCGTCCTGTAAGGCTGAAGAGAAGCATGAATGTAAGGATATGGGTGGGGATAGGATGCCCCTTTTCATCCCGGAATTTTTATTTATTTATTTATTTTTTTGCGTTATGTTATTAAGATTCACAAGGGAAAAAGGAAACCTTTATAAAAGCCTTTGCATGGCCTTTGAATTTTAAAATAAAGGAAACAAGCTTGTGGAAAACATCAATTTTTTTCACTTTGGCCTTGGCATTTATGTTTTTTTGTTTTGTTTTGTTAAGTCGATATACTAAAGTAATAAAAAGAGATTGAAACAAATAGATAAATTTCAGATTTAGAAATAAAATTCTTTAAAACAACAACAAAAAAGATATGCTTTGACATTTGTTACTGAAATTATCTTTGTTTATTTATTTCTTTTAACTTCAGGGGCCGTAAAGGTTACCACTCTAGAATGTTCTCCACATGCAGCCACTCTGACCTGGAGGGAGGACTCAATACTGGCATTGCCTCTTGCCTATGGGGAGCACCAAAAGTTCAGGTAACTTTCCCCTCTGAGAATGATCTTTTTTGTCTAAAAATTTTAAAGGTTTAAAATTTAACATTAACCTCTCTCTTTTTTTTTCTCTCCTACATCAGAAAGATCAGAACTCTCTCTCTCTTTATAATTAGTCAGACCCCTATCTGTTTTCAATTTTCTGTGGTGCTTACATTTTAACCTATAGCGTCACTTAAGTTGAATGCCATGCCCAGTGAACCGGTATCAGCATTCTGTTCTTTTTTCTTATTTTTTTTTTTTTGTTTTTTTTTTTTTGATGGAACAAATTAAGTCTCAAGTCCCAGAGCTTTTTTTTTAAATTTTGTTTAAGTCCAGTAGAAAATATTTATCAGTTATGGTCTTTGGCAAAGTATGCTCCTGCTTTCAGTGGTCGCATTATCCACCAGTTTGAAAAAAAATCCTCTATTTTCTTTTCTCACTGGAAGCACTGAGTCCTGTAATTATTATAGATCACATATATAGACATATATGTTACGATTTATCAAATGTTTATACAGATCTAGTTGAATAAATGTGGCTTTAGGTTGATGAGTTAGACCTTTAATGGGCCTGCTTTAGGTCTCTAGAGATTACCATTATCCATAGACATGGTTAAAGTCTGAATTGAATCCTAGGTATAGATCTGGATCTAGAATTTTAAATGTCGAGGATTACCAAAATATATTTTCATAAGATTGAAGCAACTTAAACATAACTAGGCTACTCCGAGGTAAATGCATGGTGAAAATGGTCTAGATCCAGCTTTAGATCTATATTCTACATAGCCTAATCATACACTAGATCTAAATCTAGATCTATTTTTTGATTAAGGTCATATAAACTTGGTAGCTCTGTTCTTCTCTTAACATAAGCATCCTCATCTTCATGTGAGCTGGCGTTCTCAGAGACAAAATAATCCACTTTGAACTTATTTAGGTCCTCATGGCCTGTCTTTTTTCATTTAGAAGAGCAGCAACAGTCTTTCACAAGATCTAGGCCCAGATAATACCAACATGTTTTTACTGATAAACAAGCCCTTAGAAACGGAGAGTATATTTCAGTTTAAATTAATAAAAACATGTTTGTCACAGTAAGAAAAGACTCTTACAGCTTGAAATAAAAAAGATAAAAAGCTGTTTGATACGATAGATAGATATAAATTGATTTGAATTGGCAAATTAGTGGAGTGATGACCCAGAGAAGACAAAGACGTAATTCGCAAGAAAACCAATTTTTTTCGCACAAAAAAAAAGAACAAACATGACCACAAAAAAAAGTTTTTAAAAACACCTTTAGGCAAAAAAATTAGATAAGCTTTATTTGGGACATGATAAATTAATAGTTTAAGATTGATTTTAAGCAATAATATCAATTATGCTAGACATCAACCTAACATAACTATTTTGCCTGTAGCTCAAAATAGAGCTGAGCGACATGTACTGTGTTTTCGCCAAGTGCATCACATTTTAGTTTTGATAGTGCTTGCTGCTCAGTATACAGTGCTTATTTTTTTTGTTTTAATGGGATAAAGGCATTCCAAGCTCAAGCACTATATCATATATTCAAAGCAATCAGGGGGAAAAGGAATATAATGTGAAAATTATAAATCTCATTTCCCTGCTACATTTGTTTTCTAAATCGATTACGTCAAGGTATACATGTCATTGTCAATGATATGAACCAGTTTTTCTCAGTGCTATGGTAAATTCTCTATAATTCTTCACTTTAAGCCCTAGAACTTGCACAAAATAACCTAAAACCTTTTACAACAATGAACTTTAGAATGCTTATTCTGTCATGCTTTGGGAAAATACATACTTTGATAGGTATTATTAAACAATCATATGAGATTATATAGATAGAATGTAAACAAACATACACTGTCAGATTTGAACTTTTGGCTCAGTCAGATACGATGTTTTACAAACCAATTTTTTCCTTTAAAACTTTTCTCCTTCTTTCAATATATTACTAACTTGTGGCTTATCAGTAATATCACAGGCAATCAAAAATCCACTTGAAGTTTGCAAATATCTATGAGAAAGTGCAAGAGGAACAAAGAAAGTGAGATTGAAAGGCTGAATGAAAATGAATGAATAAATGCAAAATAAACTCTGCATGTCCATTTACGGCCAAAAAAAAAGAGAGAAGGTTCAAGAATGTGTTAGCAGACTGTCTTGATATTACAACTTGACGGGTTATTGGTACCTTTTAATTGGATAAAATAATGCCTGCAATGCATGGTATACCTCATACTTTACCTAGATTCATTAACAATTGAAGGTACCACGCTTCTAGAGGTCATTATCTTCATGAAGAAAAGACAGAATTTGGTTCTTAATCAATCTGTGCATAGTTTATTCAAAATAATGGATTCATTATGTAGTGATTAAAAAAAAGCTTTATACTCCGTTTGGCCTAGCATTGAGCCAGGCGGTAAACATGGTCTCGGGTCACTGCAGTTGGCTGAACTCGAGACTAAATGAGTGGCCATTCTCATCCGTGTACTAAGTTCATTTTCTTCACCAGCCATAGCATCAGCAACATCCTTTATTTATTTGTTTGTTTCCAGTATTGCCGTTTTGTACACTTTTCTTACTTCAGATCAGGTTAACATATTTCCAATACAGATTGAACAACCAAGCGTCTCAGTAGGCAGCTAAGTGTCTTAAGACTCAGCAAATATAAAGGCAGCAAAGAAAAGAAAGCAAACTGCTTTACAATGCTGTGTCCCAAGGAAAAATAAATTCTCCACTCCTGGTACCCATATGGATAACCCAGTTATGGTTTAATTTAGTTTTTGTATATAGCTCGCCCACAACAAGTGATTTTAGGCTTTAATGCTTTTCTTCCACATGTCGCATATATATGACCACCGACATATGTCGGCTCAATCTACAGGATGCATTTAAGCAACCAGTTACCTCGCGACAAAACAATTGTTAGAGTACTGTCTCTTGCTTGCTTGCGTACTTCTATTTGTTTTTACCCATTTCTTAAGGGTTTGAAGCTTCCCCTCAAATTTTTTCATGAAGATAGAACGTGAAAATCACAACGAAATATGTCAGATTCTGAGGACAGTGACGTTGCCAAGGGCAATAGGCATTATAGGGTGTTGAGATTGATGATGGGAGCGATGATTTGTGGCTAAATTTTAATGAAAATAAATCAGATTGGGATCAGATTGGACAGAAAGTGAAAGTCTAACTTCTAGGTCTAGACTTAGATCTAGGCCTGAATCGAGTAGGCAGCGTTGAAAGGGGGTGTGGCTCAACAGCTGATCGTAACACTGACACTGACACCACAACACACTATCAGTGGAAAGCCTATGAACTAGATAATCTGTTTGAATCTGACTAAAAAGGGAAAGCCTTTGGATTGGATTAATTTACCTAGTGGTGTGTCAAATTCTGTCATCAAGTTGTAATTTTCTAAGCATTATACACATAAACAACACTGAACAAAATACTTACTTGTCATACACAACAGAAAAAAATGACAAACAAGAAATCCATGATCTCTTAGACATACATTGGGGTAAATTATGTTTCCTTTGTTTGCAAAGCCTGCTGAATACTTTTCAAGACTTTAGTTTTTCCTTATTTCTTCTCAAGGGCCAAAAGAAATGGTTTTCAATGATTTTAAGCATTTAGCTCACTTTCGCCTTGAATAACATGGTTCATATGACCCAAATTCTCAAAACAAAAGATATCATACAAAAGCTTGCCATTTTCCTAACTGTCCTGTAAATATCACATAGTATTAGCACAAGCAGACAAATAATTTTTTTTTATAACATATCCTCGTTTTTCTCAATTCTGCCTTCGAGCATGTGGGCTGTAGGAAAACTCTATAGAAATCCTATGTGGATGAATTAAGCCCCCACTTAACTTTTTACCAATTGCTCAGCTAGCTTTCCATCTGGAAAAGTTCTGTTTTATAAGTGGTATGATAAAAGCATTAAAAAAAAAGCTTTGAAAAGTTACTGAAAGAGTATGTATTGTTTCAGAACCTTTCTGTTTACAAATAAGTGATGATATTAAGAGAAAAATAATAGTTTGATTTTTATGTAAGCTGTTTTTTTTTTTGTTTCTTAGACTGATTTCACTCAAACTTGTGGAAACAGCTTGATCGAGAGAGGGGAGGAATGTGATTGTGGCTCCTCAGAGGTAATGTCAATTTTTTTTTTTTTATTTTGGTAATTTATAACATATATTTTTTGTTCTTCTGTAAAGTAACATCAATTTTTGATTTGCCTCTTGCAAGATATGTTTGCACATGCAAAATTAGAGAAGTGTATGGTGCTATCTGTAATCAGATACACTATTTGACATGCCCACCGTTCCAGAAATTCCTGATTCGTTCCTGAATACTACTTAAAAATGACCTGCTTTCTGGAAATAGGCATTTCTATCACAAAATCTGGAATTTTGCCAATTTGTGATTGGCTAAACCCTCTGTAATAAGCCTAGTCTAGGTGTAGGGGTGCTGCTCTGGATATGTAGCTAAAATAGTGCGAGAATTCTAGGGGAGCAAAAACAAAATAAGAAAAAAATTTAAATGGTCCTAATCGTGCAACAAACTTTTCAGACGAACTTATTTCATGTACGGGCCCTTGGCTAGACCTTTTCTTATTCATAAATAAGAAAAAAAAACACTCCCTATCACCATGCATGCATCTTGCAGGCCAAAAAGGGGTTGGGGTAGGGTTAGGCAAACCTATTGATGCAGTGCATAGATATACACCATTCCTAGGCCTACCCATCTTTGACTGTTAATGCGTTGACAATTGGTCATTTGCACTATGACGTCACTCACCTTGATTAGGGATTTCTTTCTTCAACAGACATATCTTTGCGAGGAAAGCAAATACAAAATTTTCTTATGACAAATTGGAAACCAGCGACCTTGAGTTAAGAAATCATTATGGGAGAATTGCAATATTGATAGAAATGAACAGTTTTGTGAGAAATTTTTTTTCCTGTTTTTAATCTTTCAACTTTAATTCAATGGTTTGGTTTAATTTAATTACCTAGATTTTTAGAAGTTCTGATAAGTCTAGAAGAGTTGGCCGAATCTAGTGCTTTGCATGCACTGATATCAACCCAGCATTGAACTTTGAGGTTTGGCGCGGGACTGTCTGATTGTTACTAAGCTCTAGTCATTGCCAGTCCTATGATAATTATGAACTACCTTTAAGCTTAGATCTGGAACTTAATATTCAATCAGGCCTGCTTATCTTTTAAGTCTATGTCTCTTCTAAGTGACTAAAAAGAAATTGCTCATTACAGAAGTTCCAGAGACAACAGCATTGTATTCGAAAAGAGTGCATCGGGGCATTCTACATTTTAGGGATAGAATAAGGGATTGTTTCTATTGTACTTTCTAACTGAGAAAAGCTAGTAAAATTTAATTCTAACGGTAGCATTGAATCAGTGACCAGAAAATAAAGTCACTGCAGAATGAATAGAATGAAAATTTTAAGGACAAATTTTTTTTTCATATGTTTTTAACCAAGGGCTGACTTGCTCAACGTTAAAGTAAACAGATTGGAATGTATGCACAGAGGCTATATGGTTAGTTACGTTGGCTTAGTGTTTGCTCTGATTTAGACATGAACTGATATCCTCTACACTCTCCCCTGTCCTAATGTACACCTCTATGATTTTAGGCACTTTTTTTTTTTAAATTGGAACCTAGTTTAAGTTAAATTGGGTGCTTTATGCTTTTGTTGATTCAGCATCAGTTCCCATCATATTCAGGTTTGTTCTGCATTTTTGCCCTTGATGTTCCTCAAAAGTTTTGTCAAAGGTAGACATGTCTGTACTATTCTGAGATGGTTCTCATTGTGTTCATCTTATCAGGTTAACCCAGAAAAATTTTTTCTAAAATTTTTATTATTTTTTATAGTCTAAATAATTCTTTACTCTTTGTGAGCGTTTCATTTTCTCTCACTTTTTTTGTTTTTGTTTGCTCTCAATATGTGTTTTTTGTTGTTATTTTTCAAAGTATTTAATTAGATAGAAACTGTTCATTTTGTACTTTTGTCATCTTTCTTAGGAGTGCAAATTTCAAGATCCATGCTGTGACCCAAGCACCTGTCTGTTGCAACCATGGGCTCAGTGTAGGTCAGGTCCCTGCTGCAAAAACTGCTCTGTGAGTTAACTTTTGGATAAAATCGTAATAATGTTTGATTTTCAACGATTTAGAAATAAGTTTTAAGAAATCATAAAAAGACTAAAGTAATGAAGCCATAACATTTTTCTATAATGGTTGTTTTCATGCTTTAAGTACAATTGAAAAGAAAAAATAAATGAATAAACATTTGATTCTCCTGTGCTGAGTGTTCGTTGAATAATTATGAATAGAAAAGAGATTGGGCATAAGTTTAAAAAATATATTGATGAAACATTTAAATGTTTGATTCTCCTGTGCTGAGTGTTCGTTGAATAATTATGAATAGAAAAGAGATTGGGCATAAGTTTAAAAAATATATTGATGAAACATTTAAATGGCATAAGTCAGCTAATTTAGTAACTACTTGTGTTTTGTGTGTACCAGAAGCAAAATCTTAAAAATTCACTTAACATAAAAGATGAAAAACAAAAAAAACGAACAAAACAGCAGTGTCTTAGTTTGAAAGTTAGGATATTGAATTGTTAAAATAAACAGAATGATGCATATTCAACAATAAAGTCTTATGTAGTCTCTCCAATAAAGAGATGTTTTGTGACAAGCCTAAGTTTTTATGTTGGTTGTCATAATTCTAAATATCCCAAGTGAAGTTGTATCAGAATGTTTGGGCAATCAGACAGTGTTTTTTTTTTTGAGGGGGGGGATTGTTCCAATGAAAGCAAGAAACTCCGTGAAAATGTTGAAATTGTAATTGTGACTTAGAGCCAGACATTTTCATTTCATGTTCTGCACATTATAGTAAGTTAGAAGAGGACTGAGATATATCTGTGTAAGATCTTATTTCTGTTCACTCCAAGTTCATATTGTTTTACCTGATTTGAAATTTTTGTTTGTTTTTTTTTAAAAATATATTAAATGTAAAACTAAATTTTCTGTTTTGCTTAAATTTTTTCCTTTCAAATTCTTTCAGTTTCTAACCAGTGATCACATGTGCAGATCCAGGCAGTCTGAGTGTGATGTCCCTGAATACTGCAATGGCATGTCAGGAAATGTGGGTGTTTCGTTATCAAAAAAAAGTTTAAGCTTGTTCTATTTTTTTAAACTTTTCTGTTTAATGGGTCTCAAATCTAATCAATTAACATTTTCATTGAAAGGAAAACAAAAAAAAGTGACTGCTCTCTGTTTCGACACAAGATGGCTGTCCTTTTATTTCCTGGTCAGATCACTATAACAATAATTGTAATCATAGTGCGAGAGCATTGATTCTCTTTGTATATTTCCAAAACTGGAAATGAATACATTGACATAAAGAAATATAATTAGGCCAGTCCAGTTTTACCCCTTGCTGTTTTATGTTTATGTTGCGATAGAGACTGAGAAAAGTATCCCAACATTGCCCTGTCAAGTGATGTACTCACAGGTTTTGCATTGTGATATAGAAAATAAAAAAACAACCTCATATTTCCCAGAAATGGAGAAATTTGGATTAAGGATCTCTCAATAAGAAATTAATTTTTAAAAAATGGGAGATTAAAAACAATCTAACACTATTATAGAATTGAAACTTTCTTTAGTACATCTTCTTTATCCGTAAGAAAGTGTAGCTTGAAGTTAGAGATAAAGATGAAAATTGAGATGCACATGAAAAGCTGGCAAGTTTCATTATTTTATATAGACCTGTTAATTAAGATAATGACAATGGCAACAGGGAAACAACGCTAATGTTGGTATGCTGATATTTGATTTAACATGCATTCCATTGTAGGAGAATTGCTTTGTGAAATTTAAGAAATGTTAAAAATGTAAAATTCATAAAAATGATAAAAATAAACATAACTTGATTTAAGCCATATTATAGCATTCTAAATTTCATGTCCTTTTTTTATTGTGCAAAAGTTGATTGAATAAAAACTCAGATTTTTGGCTCACCATAATTGCTTTCTTGCTCTTGGTCACAATGTCTCTGTTGATTTCATATCAATCATTTTACACATATTTAAAAAAAAATATAGCTTCAAGTAAATTTACAGTGGCAGCATCTGTATCCTCTCCTTGGTATTTTCTTATGTGCTTCCGAGTTAACTAAGTGCAGTTTTAATTTTTGAAATGTTAAAATATGATTGCAGTGTCCAAGCAACACATATATTGAAGATGGTCACCCGTGTGCTAAAGGTAAAGGGTACTGTGTAGGTGGCATCTGCCCGGCAGTTGAAGAACAGTGTGAAGGCATTTGGGGAGCAGGTATTCCTTTCTTTTGTTTTTAGATCACTAAATATTTTACAATCAAGAAAAATTTTCCTGGCATTTTCTACCTAATTGAATAATTTCCAGTTTCTTTTTTGAGAGAGCGACAACTTTATTTGCTGCAGGAAATATTATATGCCTTAATCTTAAATAAATCTTTACCAATATCTGGATATTTTTTTTACATGTCTTACAATGTTGATTCCTTTTGCATGACAACAAATTTCAACATTAAAATTGTATGTTGTGTGCAATATGATTTTTTAATTATGGGAACAGACCTGTAAGCCTAGGCCAAAGTGGTAAATCAATATCTAATGTTTGTTGACAAAAGTGTGCTGATTTAAAGCACATGTAATGGGTTGGATTTGACTGTTACATTCTAAATTGCTGAATTTAACAATAAAATATATTCTTGGAGCTGTATGTGTTTGCAATGTCAAGTCTATACCTGAGTTACTGTTGCTTACATCAAGAAACCAAAAATGATTGCCGATGTCCTTATTTACTCTTCTAGAAATGTTTTTGAACATGACATATTTTTCCATTTTGTGAGGCTAAGAAGTCTCTAATCAGTGTTAAGGAACAGTGGAACAGGCATAATGTGATGAATGATGTTAAAGGGGCTTGGAGCACATTTGAGGCTGTAACCCTCCTTGACATGTTCTTAATTTTTAACATAACCAAATGCACACAAATGGACACAAATGCACACTCCGCAGTGAAAAGTTTACTTTTATTTTAGACACTTTTTTCATTAACATGACTTGTCCAAAAAGCAATCACTGAACTTGTCTTTGTCCAAAGTCCAACTGTTAAAAATATGTCATCACAGTTATATTAACAAATTTTTGTATTATGCTCCATTATTATGCTTTTTTTGTCTAAAAGTGTCTTTTCTTGCTCCGTTTAAACTATGTGGCATCAATAGATATAGTTACCTGAAAAAAAAAAAGCAATAATAAATTATCTTCCTGAAACTTCATTTCCACTCTTCAGTACAGAATACAAATATTTATCAGCCCACGTTTTGGGCAAATGTTCACATAGGAATATCCGTTTTGTATTATTGTATTATTATTTTTTCTCCTGAAGTAAAATATTTTGAACCCCATTTAGCATCGTTTTTGGGAAAAGCTAAATATTTTTTTTCGTCTTCTACAGGAGCCAAAGCTGGCCATGATCAATGTTTTGAAAACTTCAATCCAACTGGGAACTTTAATGGTCATTGTGGCAAGGACAAAGAAACAGGCACTTATGCAAAATGTCCTTACAGGTGTGCATAATGTTTTATAATTGTGTTTTTTTTGTGAAGGGAATTTTATTCTTAATATAAGGATATGGAGACAAGTAGTCTTATCCAAAAAGAAGCCAAAAAAAACCAAAAAAAACAACTTTTCAGGCAAACTCATTACATGTATGGCGCTCTTGGCTAGACCTTTTCTTTTTCATACTCCTAGTCGCCTTGCATGCATCTTGCAGGCTGAAGAGGGGTTAAGATGGGGTGGGGTAGGTTGAACATATTGGTATAATGCATAGAAGTACATCATTTCTAGGACCACTATCACTAACTGTTCCTGTGTTGATGGTCGTTCCTTTGCTCTGTGACATAACTCTCCTGGACTATGTTTTTTTTTCAAAATACATATCTTTGAGAGGAAAGTAAATACACAAATCCTGAAAAATTTTTGAATAAATTTTTTCCTGCTTTTAATTTGTCAACTTCAAGTTGACTTAATCATCTATTGGGGGTATTGGTGGCACAGTAATTAGCGAGTCCGCCCTGAGATCTGCAGGGACCCTTCTGTTGCAGGATTGAGCCCTGCCACCGGCGCCCTGGCCTGATGGAGGGCCTGAAAGCCTGAGATCACCTTGTCGTGGACTGGCTATATACAAAAACCCTAATTATCTATACTTTAAGACCAACTATACACGTAATTCTTCCATTTTTAGGGATAGGATAGGAGATTGTTGAGTGTCCTTTCTAAATGAGAAAAGCTAGTGAAATTAAATTCTGATGGCAACATTGAAATCATTGACCCAAAAATAAACAAGTCATCGCAGTATGAGTAGAATGAAAATTTTAAGGACAATTTTTTTTATATGTTGTAATCTATAGCTGATTTGCCCAGCATTAACGTAAACAGCTTGGAAACCATGTTAAATATGTTGGCCTAGTGTTTGCGCCGATTTAGACAAGAACTGATTTCCTGTACTTTCTCCCCCATCCTGAATGTACACCTCTATGATATAAGGCACTTTTTTCCCCAAAATTAGAACTTAGTTGACTAGATTGCTTTATTTTTTTTTGTTCAATCAGCATCAGTTCCTGTCATATTCAATTTCATTTGGCACTTTTATCTAATGTTCTGCATTTTTGCCCTTGATGTGCCTCAAAAGATTTTTCAAGGGTAGGCGGGTCTGAAGCAAATGAAAATGAAGTGTCCCAAAAAAGAAAAAAAAATGTACTGCAGCCCGGGCTTAAGAATTTTAACGTAGTAGCTCAGTTTGATGAACCCAGCTCATTTGTTTATATTGAGAAAAAGAAAGCATTTCAAATAAAATTTATGTGCTTGCAACACCTTTTAATATTGTCTTATTTTTAAAAATATTTTTGTCCATAGCTGCTTTTTATTGAAAATAATCAAGAGAGTTTAAATAAAATCTCAAAATCTATATCTCTACTTATTTCCAGTGACATCATGTGTGGACTACTCCATTGTGAAGGGGGTAAATCATCCCCTTTGTACAGTTCAGACAAAGGTTTTGCTGTTACAAAGATCAATGCCAACAATAATGAATATGAATGCAAGTAAGTGCTTCAGCTTTTTTATAATTTCTTGTTTTCTTTTTTTTTTTTTTTNNNTTTTTTTTTTTTTTTCGCTTAAAAGACAATTTTGATATTATCATGATCTGATTCATTTTTAATATTCAGATCTTTCTCACAAATCATATATCTCAGATGTTTTCTCCAAATTTTCACATATTTTAGTTAAAGGAAAAAAAAACAACCTTTATTCTAGTGTTGAAACTTTGGACTTCTTTGGAAACCTTGACTGAAATCGTATAAGTATTCTATTTTGTTTGAAACTAAATGACAAACATCTTTTATTTGCCCAATTTCCCACTTTTTAGAAAACTTATCAGTTTCTTTTAACAAAAAATACAGACAAACAATGGAATTGACTTGCATCAAGGGCCTAATGCCTTTTATTATTATAATAAGGTTAATGTTAACATCAGTGTCATTTGAAAGCTAATAATATGTGTAGCAGTTTGTTGAACTGACTGAATTACATGGAAATTCTAAATTACAGAAGAATTTTTAAAAGTGTGTTTATAATTGTAGAAAGTTATATACTTGTAGGAATAAATTATTTTTACTCTAATTCAGAATTACCATTTCAGTCCAATCACAATAATTATGCAGCTGTGTCCACTTCTATTTGGATTGCTGCATTAACAATAGATTTAAGTTATTTGAGAATCAATTTAACACTTACAGGGTCAGAACTGAAACATTACTTATTTCTGAAGAGAGCCATTGGAGCGTTGTTTTAGTGAGAATTTGGAGGAGAGAAAACTATTTCTCAGGAAAATTTGCCCTAAATTACTGGCACTGATGTATTGGTTTTTTGATTATGTTCAACTGCATCATCACCAACTGCCTCATATCACATAAAGTGCTCTATCAATTTTAAGTAGGAAGCTTCTTTTACACTTTTTTTTTTTTAAGCCAAAACTGTACTCAACGAAATTAGGCTATAATGAAAAAAAAGGAGGGTTGGAAATGTCATTGCATGAAAAAAGTAAGGAGTTAATATAGTAAAGTTGCTCCCCACTGATGCTATTTTTGAGATCGGCTGGCTGATTTATGGGCTCCCCTCATGTAAAGAATTTTCCTTACAGTCAAGCTGGTAAATTAGCTAGGTGCAAAATTTGGGTTAAGACTTTGATTAAAAAAAAACCAAGAGAGCAAAGCTAAATTATGACAAATATTTGAAATACATTTTTACCCATTTGATTAACTTCATACTGCCAGTGGCTTCCTTCTTGAATAATCACAATTTTACCTGGTATACAGTCTTTTACAAAGTAGCAGGAAAAATTGCCTGCTGTCACTTTTACATTTGACTATGGTACACTGACCATTTGTAAGTTATTCGTAACTTTGAGTGACTGTTAACATTCACTTGGTATTTTTTTTTAAACTGCTAAACTTACTGCTGTGGTGCTCCTTTGTGAACTTTGTAAGCTGCCTCTAATATACTACATGAACAATTAAATTGGCAAAAAAAAAAGTGGAAGATTTTTTTTACCTTTGGTGTGATAGCATGATAGTGGAGGTGCAATCATTAAGGCACTTCAATACCATGTATGCAGATCAATCCTCAACCCTCCCGCTCCCCTATGGCTGCCCAGCACCATTTGAGTACTTAGGTTTTTTGATGCTGCGAAAGTATAGGCATCAAGGAAACAGAACCTTGAAAAAAAAGGAAGAAAAAAAAATACACCCTGGATTTGGATCCCCTTCTCCATTGAGGATATGAAATTTGACCTTTTGAAAATCATTACAATCTATATTTCATCCTCAGAACTGTTCATGGGCCGGCAATGATGAACATCCCTTACATGGGCATGGTGAAGGATGGAACAAAATGTGGAAAGAATAAAATTTGTAGAGGCAATGCTTGTGTACAATTACCCTTCAATCCTAGCTTTGATTGCCCAACTTCTGATCCTGCTGTTATTTGCTCTGGAAATGGGGTATGGCACTTATACAGAAAAGCTTACTCTGAACATTTTCTCTCTCTCTCTCTCTCTCTCTCTCTCTCTCTCTCTCTCTC
>BLXT01007646.1:1364779-1379540 GCA_019648995.1 Plakobranchus ocellatus | reverse complement strand
TTTTTTTTTTTTTTTTTTTGAAGAAATATTATAATTGTTTGCTGTTTGTGAGACATTACTTTTTAAGTTCATTTACAAGTTTGTACACATTTTTGACTGAAAATTTATTTTATCTATTTATTTTTTTTGGTCATAGATCGCATAGATCTATATCTCCACAGACAATTCATTTATATGTGTATAGATCTATATATATTCGTACCTAGTAAAAATATTTTTATTCTTCCCTCTGAAGTATTTCATTTATGAGCAGCATTTTTTGTCACTTATTTTTTTTTGCAAAAAAAAAATATATTTTTTTTTCATGTAACATACATAATAAGCTTTCTTGATAGTAAGTTTGACATAGCTTGATGGTTAACACCTTACCCATATTTATTCTCTTAAGACGTGACACAATCAAACTTTAGTAAGAGCATGCGCCTTGTTTCTTTTTCATTTTTTTTTTTTTCTTTTATATGAGAATGTGCCTTCTTCCTTTGTGAAAGCCTTCTAATAAGTCTTAAAGGTAAAGCATTTAGGTATTCAATTTTTTTTACAAATTTTCTTTGTATGACCTCAACCTTACAGGTCTTTTGTGCAAATATTTTAACAAAAGCACCACTCTCTGCCTTAAAAAATATTTTTTTTTGTAATTCTCTTTTGTGCCAGACTATATGGAGTTTATATTGAATCTCATTGGGTCAGCAGGCCTGTTTTCTCATTCAATACTTTTTTTTTTAGTTGTTGGACTGTTGTGACCACCATGATTTTGTTTTTCATAGAGTTGCAATCACTAATAATCAGTGATATATTTGCAAAAGATGCTTTTCAATGACAGAAGATATAGTGATCTGGATTTGACAACCAAAGAACTATGATATATGTGGCTGTCATATAAAATCAATAAAAAGTCAGTTAAAGGGAGGAAAAGGAATGGTTTTGCTTGTGCAAGATCATTCCACATCTTCAATGTTGAATTTTATTGCTAGTCTATACCCCTGTAATATGGGGATTATAATTTATACTAGTAAAATGTTTCTCTTCTCCAAGTGCTTAAAAAAGAGGGTGTAATCTGCAAAAAAATATGACCTAGCAGAATGAGGAAAGCCAACAAGTTGATCCAGGGCTTGATGGAATCCTTAGCAAAATTTGTAAATTACATATGATTTATAAATTGTGGTCTTTGTCACATTGATTCCTAACATCATGTTTCTAAAACAGGCACCTCAAGAGA
Organism: Plakobranchus ocellatus; assembly: GCA_019648995.1. Taxonomy (NCBI): domain Eukaryota; kingdom Metazoa; phylum Mollusca; class Gastropoda; family Plakobranchidae; genus Plakobranchus; species Plakobranchus ocellatus. Next base: position 1,378,324 of record BLXT01007646.1, on the reverse strand, counting down.
TTTCTAAAACATGTACCTCAACAGAAAGTATCTACTTTTAGAAGTAGCAGCATAAAGGAAAAAAAAAATTTGAAAGTGCAAGTCAACCAAAAAATAAAGAATGCATATTTTCTGAAAACATTTGGTTGAATTAGGAGTGGCAATTTTCTTGTTTTCAAACCTTTTCTCAGCCAGTGAGTCATTATATGAAACTTTTCTATGAAAAAGTTTCTGTAAAGATATTGTGAATGAATTAAAAGGGACTTCAAGCATTATATTGCTTCATTATGGTTTCACAACTTTAAAAAAATCTGAGCTTTTCAATAAAGTTTGTAGATTTCTCTGTAAATCCAGGTTTTGACTTCCTAGATTGAGATCTAAGGGCTGATATCTTTGATCTCTAGCTCCTTGTTCTAAAGCCTAATCTCTTTTATTTTATAGTTTTAAAGACCATCTTTTGGAGAAGCCTAATTAAAATGTCAAGAAACAATTATTGTTTTTCCTTAAAGAAAGCATAAACTTTGGCTTTGCAGACTAGGTGTGTTAATCTTACTGAAGTCTTATTTCCTTTAAGCATTTCAAGTATTTTCCAGTTCTCTGTAAAGAAAATTAGAACAAAAAAAAAAAAAGATTCAAACTTGGCTCATATGCCTTTGATTAGTGACTTCTAAGCAGTACTTCTAACAAGACAATATATAGCTATCTGTAGAAATAGGTGTCCAATATAAATACTTCTTAACTTATTCTTTTTAGTATATTTAATTCAGTTGGTGCTAGCCTGGGCTTGAGTGTGTCCTGGGACATGGTGCTTCATTACCTGTAGCTTTGGCCTTTTTTTTTTCTTTCATTTCCTTCCTTGCTAAAGCTCGGTGTCTGCTTACATAAGTATGTATTGGTGCTTTTAACTACTTGAATTCTCATTTGCCATTCATAATCTCAACATATCCCCTAAAAATCTTTTTATGGTTTCGTGGCAACTGAAGAAGTGCAAAAAAATCTTGTGAATAGCAGTTTATGATTTATTAGATAATAAAATCAATATATTCGTGGTTTTATATATACGAAAACTTAAGCGCTCTTGCATGTTGTGTGTTTGTGGAAAATATTATGATCTTGTACAATGCAAACAATTTTAATTTTGTTTTGATTTATGTCATATTTCACTTCTTCTCTCCCATTATTGCCCATAATTCATTCTTTAACCCCTTTAGTACTTAACCATCCTCCAACCTGCAAGTGAAATGTGACCTTTCTTTTAAACAAACAACACTAGTTTAATGGTTTAAAATTAAAAAAAAAAAACAAAAAAATGCACACAATTTTGCGACCAAAATAGCCATTCTAGAGGAGAGGCAAAAATGTTGTAAATATCAAATCTGTACACATGCTTATCCAAATAACAGCAAGGGAAGAAGTAAGTGAATCAGTTTTGAAACTGGAATTCTGCCCATTTTGTCACTGTCGGTGCATTTAGTTGACGACAATTGATAAAATTTTGGAGTATCTTAATTGTTAACTAAGTTCATCTCAATATTACCTATAGATGTAAATGTTTAATGTAGGTTTATGAAATTTTAAGGCCTATTATGTGCTCTAAAACCGAAGAATCTGTTTTTTTAAAAAATAATTTTATGTTCACATAGTCTCTGTAAAAGAATTCACAATGTAGCCGTTTGTTTCTTAACTACCCATTCTTAAAAAATATGCCATTGAATTTAACTTTTTGTTTTGCATATCAATCAAAAGTGCAGTGAGTGCAAAATGCAAAGGCATACAGACAAAAAGAGGCTGCAAAATTAAAAATTGCTGAGATTTTATCCTAACCCTCATCACATTGTATTGATCTTTTAAGCTCACTGAAAATTTGGTACTGCTTTACAATTACAGTGTACTTGATGACTCAAGATTTGGAAAAAACTGTAATCAGTGGGATTAATTTGAACTTAAACTATAAAAGAAAAAAAATGCCTTGGGGGGTGGTGGGGAATAACATAGGCTGACTTGAAAACACAAATGACAATTTCTAAGTTAAAAGAAAAAAGAAAAAATCAAATCCACAAAACCACACCATTATGCAAAAGGTAACGGTAGTAAGGCACAGATAATGCTAAGGTTTTATCACATGCAAATTAAATCTAGATAGTGTTTGTACCTACTTGGCTTAGAATTCGAATTTATTAGTAGAAACATTGTTTGGGAGGGGGGAGCGAAGAGCATAAATAAGGTAAAAAAAAAAAAATTACGACTAAGAGAACTATATTGAATGTCATTTACTAGAAAACTCTGTCTTATACATGTATAACTTTTTTTTTTTCACAGAATTTAGAAACAAAAAATTTTTGAGTGTGAATTTTTTTTTGTTTTTGTCCCTGAATCATGCTGTGCAACTGAATTATGTATTCAAATGTTCATGATATTTAGTTTGAAATTGTCCTAACTTTATATTATTAACGGTCCTACATAATATTATATTGTTGCAGTTGTCAAAATAAAAAAAAACATACTCTATGTATGTATATGTGGGTTTGTGTGTGTGTATATATATATATATATATATATTTATATATATATATATATTTATATATATATATGTATATATATATATATTTTTTTTTTTTTGCACTCTTATGCTCATGTTGCACTCCTTAATCTTAGCAGCTAGATTTGCTACGAAGAGGTAGAGGTATGCTTGACATATGATGATTTGCTTGTATTAGGGTGCTATAATAAGCCTTGAGACCAGTGTTATTAAGTCAGATATCTTTCGCATGCAAGAGTTTTGAGAGAAGTGGTAGTGGATTAAGAAAGCTTGTTATTGGTTCATTTGAAGTAAAGTCAGACATTCAAAGGTGTTATCAAGTGTAACCAAGGTATTGGCGGTCCAGTGGCAAGTAAACTGGTTGTGGCATCTACTAGGACCTTTCTTTGGCAAGTTTGAGTTTGAGGCCACCTCCAGTGGTATGGCCTGACAAGGGCCCTAAAACCTGAGATTATTTAGAAGTAGGTGAATGTCTTTGCTTAACTAAGATAAAGTTAAATCAAGTGTAGAAAAATATACATACTTTGCAGATATCTTTAATATTTTAACACCCTTGCTACTATTTACAAATAATATTTTTTATGAGTAGTAATTTGTGCAATTCCACTTCAATAAATTCTGAAATGTCCTCTTGTTATAAATTCTGAGATGTTTTATTAAATCTTCTTAGCAAATTTAATTCTTGATAGATGCATCTAATGAAAAACTTTCATTGCATCTATTTGTTAACTTGTAAAAATAAATCGCTTAACACATCAAATAGTGAAAAAGTGACTTTAAACCTAAATTGGAATGCTACAATTACAATTCAAATAAGTTTGAATTGTTTAGAGGGCAGTAGGTTGGTGAAATAATGGCGCATGTTTCCCTGTTTGCTGACAAGAGTTTTTGACTGCTGTGTCTACATTTGATTTTATGTTTATTTTAGACTTCTTGGCTTTTATTTTTGTGCACTTTCTGAATTTTTTTGACAGCTAGAAATGTATAGGATGTAAGTAGCAGATTTAGGATCTTTTTTGTATCTTCATGTTACATGTGTATATTTTTGCTCTTTATCATCCTCTCTTAATCCTGATGTTAGTATGAATTTTACATCTTTCAATATTGTTCGTGCTACTGTGAACAATTTAAACATTGCTTGCAAAGTAAATCATTTTGAAGAGTTACAAGTGTGTTTGTTTTTTAATTTTAATCTTTTCTAATGCTCAGATAATTTTTAATGATTCTATAATGCATATTTAAAAAGCAATTTTCACCAGATTTTACATTCCCTATTATTTTTTCTTTTTTGGCTTTTTAAGTTGATGATTTTCTTCCTGAGTTTATTTTTATTGATAAAAGGCATCTGTTGGCTTTGTATGGTTGAAGCATCTTCTCTTACTATAGCACATACACAGAGTAGGTTTTTTTTATTTAACAGAGAGAAGCAATCAATGAAAAATGCATGCTTGTGTTGTAAATTTCCACCCAGAGATGATTAAGCTGAAGGAAGGCTAAGTGTAGGCAAACAATTCTGGCATATGGTAAATTCTCTTGATGAAAATAAAATGCAAAAGATACAGATGCAGACATTATTTGGAAAAATCTGATTAAGGGCAAAGGATTTAGAGGGCAGAAATTGCCATCCCAGAATTTACAGATTCATTTTAGAGTTCTGCAAGATAATGACCTGTGCTCCACACTTTTAAATGTAAAATCCGGAAATTTGACAGTGGGTCATTTTCCGCTGAGTGATGTCGACGTCACTTAGTTAGACTAGAGGATTTTAAAACTGTCTATAAATATTAAATTGAGCGAGCAAAATAATTGAAACACAATCCAATGGCATAAATGAAATCAGGGACCCAAAGATAGTAAAGTCATTGTGATAAAATTTAAATTTAAAAGAAATATTGATTTGAGACCAGTTTTTCCTTTCATTACCTCGAAGCCAACCATGGTGTGTGAAAGGATGATAGGCCAGATTCTCTAGCAGAAAAAGACAAGAATGCCATGGAGTCGGTTGAGACCTTTCTTGTGGCAGATTTGAGTCTGAAGCCCACCATCAAAGCTCTGACGTGTGAGATGATGATAGGCCAGATTCTCTAGCAGTAAACGACAAGATTGCCACAGAGTCTGTCGAGACCTTTCTTATGGTAGGTTTAAGTTTGAAACCCACCAACCATTCTCTGGCCTGACAATAACATTAAATTCTGAGACCACCTTGCTGTACATGACTATCATCTGTAGGCAAGATTTAGTTTAATCATACATAAAAACCTATACGCTGATGATGACTTTCATATTTTACCATCCTTGCTACCATTAACAATTGAGTGGTAATTCTTTGGCGCTTCCCGTCCTTTGATTTCTGAAATGTTACACAGGTTAGCAATGGAAAAGCGCGATAAGAGATTGATGCTCTCAACACATACCAGGAAATGGAAGGATGATTAATTGTAGTTCTGTTAAGATATACATGTAGTTAAATTTATATTTTTCAAAGTTGAACAATATTCCAACCATGGAAAATAGAAAACTTCTATCATATAAATTGGTTTTTTTCCTCTCTCATATTTGTGGAGTAATTTAGTGTGTGATCCCCATATGTTAGAAATAGAGTGGTTGAGCTTTTTTTGGTTAAAAAAAAAAAAAAACCTGTAAAAGACGGATTGCTTTCACAAACTTTTTAAACAGAGACTGGTTCAACCGAGATGTATAGTGATGTTTTAATTATACAGGAAATAGCGTACTCAATATTATTTATTTCTGCTCATTCTCGATAAGAAATTGGAAAACAGGCAATTCTATGTGAGGATAAAGTTCGCCAACACTGCCTTCAAGGTGCCACCACTAACTGTTCCCTCAGTAAATTGCAGCAGCAACAAGGCAAACGAAAAAAAAAAAAGCTTCATAGTCATTGAACCCCACATCATGTCAAAGGGCCTACTACAAATTCGAATCCCAACGGAGTACAAAGCACAAATAAACATCAGAATGATAACTAGAACGCTGGCCTCTATGGCCGGGCTTTATAACTATATTGATACTCTAACGCTGTTTTGTGCTTTCATTATTAAATTAAAAAAAAATTGTATTTTTCTCAAGACCCTGTTTTTTTCTTTTCGCATTAATCCCTTATTAAGTCAGACTGTCATTAGAATCATTAGAAAAAAAAAAAATACGATGAGCTCCCCTCATTACAGAAACAGTGTAAAGGAAGCAAAAGGCAAATAATGTTGAGCCGAAGTTCGACATCAACAGTTGTCAGCCATGTTGCCCGAAAAGGAGGAGGAGGAGGAAAATGATGCGGAGAGGGAGTAAAAGAAAACGAGAAACTGCTCCGCTGTTTGCTTTTATTTGTTCTCAAACACACATAGCTCCCTAATCATTACGCTGCACCATTAACCTTTTTTTTTCTGACTCAGATTTTGTATTATAATCTGAATCACTTTTAATGTCTTCAATTATTACACTGCAAAGTATTTAACGATAGGAGTAGCAATGAGAACTAAAATGCTAATATATTTTAAAACCTTTAACTGCTACGGGCAAAAATACACAAAATCAAAGTTTAAATTATATGCAGAGTTTCCTCAGAGTCAAAAATATGAAGAATGATTTAGACATATATTAATTAATGTTTTTTTTTTTTTTTTTATAACGGATCCACAAAGCGATTTCGAAGGCATATCGGCCTGTGATGGGTCTGTGACAAGCCTGTGACAGGCCGCGGTCAGTGTCAGACTCGAACCAGAAGTTTCTGCAATTTTTTTGACGACTTCACATAGCACTGCGCGGCTGACGCATATAAGGCAATGGAAAGGCAGTACCACACTACACGACTGACATATTTACTATTAGTGAAAACGGGCACATTGGATCCACGCCTAATCAGTGAAAACTGATTAATTTAACCTCAATAAGTTTTGATCAGGTTCATAGTTAACGCATTTGTTTACTCACAATGTCATACAAGAAGTTTGTGGCACATTCAGTAATTATTGGGTGACAAGTCACAGTTGACCCTCAATTCAGGCTCAGTGTGGCCAATGGCCGGACCACTAATGTCTGCGGATATACCTAACAAGCTAATTATTTTCCAATCAGCAATAATATTGTCAAATTCGTATTTAATGAGAACTGATGCATTTGATTCACTTCTCACAGTCATTCAATGAAAAATAACACTAATGAATCAACCTTTTATGAGTGTAAGTCGTAGTTGCCTTCGTCAATTTGTAAATCTGCGTTTTTAAAATAGTTTTATAATTTTTTGTTTTGTTTATCGTTTCCAATATTTCATTAGAAAATTTCTTATGCGGCTTCCCCTGAGATTATATTTTTGCCTTTCATTATATATTGCAGTCATAAAAAAAAAAAAATCAAAGAAGTGAGAGAGTAAGCTTTTACTCAAAGATAGTTTTAAGTTTTCTATTTCATAATTTAAGTCTTGATCAGCACTATTTGAGAAGTAGCCTCATTTGTTAAACAAGATGAAAGACTACAATTTGTGCGGACAATGTTCATTCAATGTGCTGTTGAGTCTCTGGCAAAGAATACAATAACAACTGACATAATGAGGCTAGCGGTCAACATGCTGCCCAACCGAAAATTAAATTAAAAATCAGTTTAATGTCAATAGAAACTAATTGGTTTCCCATTCTTGGGTATTTCAAATTGTCGGTAATTGCAAGCTCTATGGGGTATGTTTCCCACGTGTTTACCAACTTGACAACATTTTTATAAAAGCGCGAGCAATCAATACTGCTTTCAGAATAGCACCGAGACGCGTCGTCGGATATTGATGTCCCTATTTCATAGGAAAGCATAAGGAAAGACCACATAGCAGAAAGCGCTGCGTCAGATATTGTAAATGTACATTCCAGCCAAAACTGAAGTGGATAACATTTTCTTATGGCCAAAAAAATTGTGAATTTCACTCTTCAGCTTATATTGAAGATTAGTGTGGTTGCCTATGGTAAAACTTTTCATAATGAAGTTGTCTTTTTCTATTCCTTTGTAAAAATTATAGGCCTACAGTGATACTCTTTTTTTTGTGCTAAAAAATCGAAATCCAAAATTCTAAGAGATAGAAAATTTAGAGATGACAAAACTTTAAGGAAAAAAAACAACAACTGGGCAATAATATATGCAATTCAAATGCCATATGAACAGCAACACTAAAAGCCAGGAAACTTAAAACAAATTCACAGCAGCAGCTGCAGCAGCAGCACTAACAACAACAACAACAACAACAAAAACAATAACATCGAAAAGAACAATGAAAACCGAAAACAAACAAAAAAATAAGAAAGAAAAGAAAAGCTGTAAACTGCTATGTAGCAAAAAAAAAAAATTATTCCATTTCTTGATCTTTTTTGCAATGCTCATTTTTGCTGTCAAGTTGTGATCGGTAAAGATGAGGGAATTCGAGATTGTAGATGATAAATATTTCAATTCCTATTCTAGGTTATTTATTTTCTTGCAATATTTACGATTATTTTTATTTTTGCGATAAATGATGCACCCTGACTGCATCGATTATTTCGGTAAATCCCACATCGTTCTCCAAATCGTCATTTTCAAATCTCCTCTAAGAATGATGCGATATAATGATAATTTGTCTTACAAATCCTATACTTTTTATATTAGAAGAGTTAAATTTCCAAATTGAAGGGCCTCTAGGAAAATCATGGTCTCTGAACTTTGTTACCACAGCCTTTTGATCTGTTCCGGTTAAATAATATATTTTTCAGATTTAGTTATTTTGTGCGAAAACAGCGAATGCAAGAAAAAAATATATGTATTATCTACTCTTTTTGCTATGCACGCTCTTTTTTGGGGCATTTAAATTTTATTTCATTTCGCCTCTCTCAAACCTTTTTGCAAATCCCATGTCTTTTTAAGATATACGAACATTCTTTCATACCATGAGCAGCACCTTGAATTATGCCCAAGTCATTGCTTTGGACTATAATGAGGTCTCCACAAATGATTAGATTCCTTTGTACTCTGCAGAGAAAACTCTATTCCTTTTTCTACGAAAATTTGAGCGTTCTTGACTGTTGGTTGCTCCGTGTTAGTTTAGTTAGGTGTACCTTTTTCCTAATTTCTTCAACTCAATTCTCATCATTCTTCTGTAAAATGATAAAAACGTAAAATCAGCACATTTTTCAATTAATATTATTTGACATTTACTCTTGTTTGTACGTGCTTTGTAATAAAGTGTAACTTTTCATTCCTTTTCTTACTCAGCCGCTTTTTCCTTAGTGATAATGTTTCTTGTAACACATGATATATCGTATTTACTGACAGCTTTGAAAATGAACCTTCGTTTTAATTCTTTATTCAGTCCGCGGCAGTGTATTGTTTCAGAACAAAAAATTTACCTTTGGAACACCAGAAACTAGACTAATGCGTGTCTTAAAGCTGTGACCTTTGGGGGTGACGGGCCACCTCCATTTATCTGTGCTCTTTCTTTATTTTCAATTTGCTCTCCCGCATTTTTCCTCTGTTTTTTTTTATTCTTTATATCCAGAGCCCTATCTACACATGAGACGCCAGAGAGACAGCGATAAGGTCAAACCTTCGGTTGGTCCAAAACTTTATCAGTTCCCAAGACTCGGTTTAATAGTTTTTATACCGCAAATCAGAGCGGCACGAAATTTTATATGATTCAATGCATGGAGAATTTCTCTCTCGTCTACTGACATCGAAACATTCACGTTAAATAGCGTCGTTATGTTGTTCGTAGTAATGACCGGTCATTATTTGTAACAGTTACTGTAGATTTATTGTATATAGATTCTTGTTCTGGAAAAACATTTTGTGCCTGTCTACTCGCATAATATAATCCCCAAACCTGAACAATCCCTTGGGACCCCATGGAGATTTCACCACCTATGACTTCCACACAGGTAATACAAAAAATCAAGGCCGGTGGCGAGCTGATCATCAGGCACCAAGGCCTCGTTCAAAACAAACGCGGGCTTTCGTCCGGAATGGTATTATTGCCGCGACGCCATATCGAGAAGCAAAACTTAAGTAAGGCGAAGACGATTTTTGAACTTACCAGAAAGTATGGAAAACCGATCCTAATCTGTATATAAAGCAAAAAAAAAAATCTACTGTTAGACTCTAGACCTTAAAAGATCAATGCAGATTATGTTATTTACAATGAACTTGTCAAAGCTTTATGCAAAACATAAACCATAGAAAATCAAGAGCAGCAAAAGATCAATCTGTCACATACAGGCCATAAACCGGAAATCTGAAGAAAAAAAAAATAAAGGTTGTCAAGCCAAGGCAAAAAGGTTGTTAATAAACTTTGCAGTTTAAATAATGATATGTTCAAGAGGAAAAGCTGCATAATAAAGGTTATCCTATTCGCCTGAAAAAGGGACTCGCAGCATATCAACAGTCCTCAGAGAAAAGCTGCGAGCAAAATATATTTATATTTTAACACAAGCGAAATAACTTTCCTGATGAATTTTCCAACTTCTTCAAAGAAAAAAGATAAGCAGTATAATCCATAAATTATCCTTAAAGAAAAAACTGCGTACGAAACGTATTTGTACATTGGTACAATGTATACAAAAAAATATTCATACAAGCTCGTGTATATCTTGATTTCTCATGGTCATTATCTCAAACCACCTCCATATTTTCTTTCCTTGATCGCTTTAATAAAATTTCTTAAGTCTATTCTAATCCTTGTCTTACCTCGCCAGCATCATTTCAAGCTTCTACGCAAAATCTCTCCACGCATCTTTGTCAAATGGATAAATTATAAATTTGTGTTTTCATGAAAGCAAACAAAGGGAAAAAAGTCACTGCGGGTTTTCGACTTGAAGTAGGGTCTTTAATGTTTCGTAGATCTAGCCCCGTTGCCCTTCTCAAAAGAGGCCACCATGATTTTAATCCCTAAAGTACTTAGTCAACAGGCTCCTTCGAGATGAAATATTAAATGTGCAGACTTTTTTTATGTTCTCTTCTCCGGCCATTATAGTCCTCTGCAATCTTTGATGAAAACAAGCATATTCTAAGAAAACAGCATCCATAACAAAAGTTACCAAAACCACAAAATGTAAAACTAATATGCTAGGGCTACTATGTCACACTGATACATATATACTGTATGTACACATGAAATTGTAGAGAATGAGTTTAGAGGGTACAAACAGAATTTATGAGATAGTTGATTTCTTCTGTAAATTCAGTGTAAGTCTATGGATACACTTTTCTCTTCTTAAGCTTTGGACAACATTTTCAATTTAACCGAAAAGATGCATCATTTATAATATACATGATTTTCATTATTTAAACATTGGCAAACAGAAAGTAATATTTTTCTTAGTAAAACCTTTGTTTGTAACACAAAGAAAAAATAGAATACACACAAGCATTCGCTGAATTCTTACTCCATCCGCTAACTGAGGCACGATTCTTGTCTAAGCACGATATTTCGGAGAGACAATTGTCCTTACATAAAAGCAGTCTCTGCTAACTGCCTGTACCAACAGTTATGATTTGATTGTATTATACATTTGTCATTGCCGTAATGTCTATCTTTCCCACCCGTTCTCATCTTCTTTGTCATCCTCGTCCCCCTCCAGGTCTTCGTTTTCCTTGTCCTTTTCCTCCTTTTTCTAGTAATATTACTGCTTATTAATATTATTATTATATTACTATCGTCATTATTGCTATTTACATTTTAACCATTATCATGATCATTATTTCCCTTATTATCACAATTGCTATTAAGATAATGAGTATTACCATTCTTTCTTTCCAGCAAACTTTTATTTATTCATAAAAAATTGCTCTTAAAACCATAATTAACATTTTATCTTACACATTTCTAGGCACTGCGCAAAAACTCCATTCGATGGGTACTGGGCTGAACAATCAAAATCCACACCATTACGTTACAGATTTATCACAAGGTCCAGGCAATATGCTCAACGTAAAAAACAACCTTATATATTTGCTACACCCTTTAAAAAGGAAAAATAGCGCCTTTTCAAGTGTACCACCATACATTCGTCGGAAGCTTGCAGATGCATCAGAGATACAGCAACTGTGTAAAATATCTAAAGCATCACATCCGAGGTGCGGCGATGTTTTTCCATTACCAACTACAAGTTCCGGAACTGGTTCAAAGCCTTTGTCCCACAGACAGCGTCGCGGTACATGGTTTCAACAACATTCACATATGTATAAAAGGTGGAAAATGAAGCAAGGGAAATTCCACCAAAAAGAACGAGGGGAGACACGGCATCATAATCCTAATGATAAATTGCAAAGTCTATCTGGGAAAGAATCAGAACCTGAGGAGAAAGTTTTGCTCAAAATCAGGTCACCAAAGCGGAAATATCACCATTCTTTCATTGGCTAATAGAATCTGTAAAACAGCAGTGTATTAATATTTATGTGATGAGTAAATGCATATATCTGGGAGTCGCACCCACCAAATCTGTTCCACTCTAAATTTCCTTGTGATTGTTGTTCACAGGTTGTTGTGCTATTTTTCTTTTAAAATAAATCAAAGAGATAAATGTGCCAATGAAATCTGTGTTACTGTAAAATTTCTTGTGATTGTTTCCATAAGCTTGTTGCACACTTCGTTAGTTTTCAATATTCAGCACCAAATCGAAAATGTCTGCAGGGCTCATAGAGATCATATCATGTGACCTTGAATTGCGACGTCATTATACAGCTTTTGAGCAGAGAGCCAATTTCCTCAGCGGGCTTTTTTTCGAAGAAATTCCAACTGCTAATCATATTTTTGAGAGAATTTCTACAAAGGTTTTTCATAACGAAAACACATGGTACTACAAAATGAACACGAAAATTGACCTATTCAATTTACTCTTATCATGGGTTGTATTTTTGGTGGGTGTGGAGGGCGGGGCGGGGGAGAGGGGGAGGACCAAAAATAGTGAATGAGAGAATTACTAACGCCTTCATTTTGGGAGGGCGCGTGTAAAAAACGACAATAGACATGTGAGGATGATAATTTCATGTCTCAAAAAAAAGCTAACAAATGAACTATCTGCAATAACGTTTGTCATCATTATTCTAGATGCTAAACCGTAAAACATTTTGAGAACCTTAAAGTTGAAGACCCAGATGGTAAACACGCAACAACTAATTGAGGGACTTACTCAACATCGTTTCAGCTCAATTCAAATAGAATGGCGGAGGAAAATCAGCATCTTATAGAATACCCAAACCACTTGATAATCCAAACAGATCAAAAAGTTTAATAATCCAAATATAAAAAAAAAAGGACCAGGTGTTCCAATCCTTGGATGAACACAAAAATGGGCCGTAGAGGCTTCGTTAGGCTTTGGGTTTGAAATTCCTTCAGTTCAGGTAAACCTCAAAATTAGATTTGCCGTTAGTCTATCGTCTACCGAGAAGGGTGTTGAAATCTGAAATAATTTAAAAATCCTGAATACAAACCCCATGCGTCCAGGCTCGGTTCAAATCCCAACTATACTAATTTTTTTCTCTACGCTGCCACTTCTAGGCTTTGATTCTAGACAAAAATATAAATATATATATATATATGGCATGGTTTTTTTGTGCATTAATGCATAACTACTTTTTCGATCTTTGTACTCACACTGAATTGACACGCAACATGCTTTGTTGTGCTACATAAAGAATTGAACAATTAAAGTTGAAAATTTTGGCTAAGCTTTGGATTTAAAACAAAAAATAATGGTTGTGTGTGCGTCTTCATCAACTCATACTGATCACAGATTTAAAAAAAAAACATTTTCCGTTCATAATTGGACTGATTGAGAGATAGTTCGAGCCTGAAATCTCGATAAATTTTGATATATTTTATTTAAGAAATTTCAACGTTGGCATTGTACAATAATAACAATCTACCAAAATAACAGAAATCATATTGAGCACCGGAGTCGAGATGTACAGTAAGCGTGCTAAAATATTAGTTTATGTAACAAATAACAACTCTCTCTCTCTCTCTCTCTCTCTCACTCTCTCACTATCTCCATCTCACTTCCCCCCCC
>BLXT01007646.1:1301439-1321005 GCA_019648995.1 Plakobranchus ocellatus | reverse complement strand
AGCGTGGAGTTGGATTATAAAGAAGAAGATTCATAAATTTTAATTTTAAATGATAAATAAAATAAGTAAATGAATGAAACGATGTCTCTAATGTTTTTTTTTGACAATGAAAAGTAGATACAGTTAATAACAAATGAAGACATTACGCCGTTTTTTAAATATCTTTTTTCAACGATTCAAATTTCTTTTCAAGTATTTTTGCCTCGTGTTTATCTCTGTCTCAAAGGTCATTTTCACATGGTGCGTTTTTCCGTACCTAACTTTACAAATGCACATTTTTGCTACTAGAAACACCATCTTCATATCGCTTGTTTTTCTGTCATGTGGTGCTAGGTTTAATCCCGACTTACTTAATATCGGCAGCATCATACTTTCTTTTCCAAAATCCCAACCTATATATGATTCTTCTTAGGTGATTCAAAAGTATTTTTCCAGTGCTCATGTTTGGTTATTAAAAAAATGTATTCAAGTTCTTATCTAGATCAATATCTAAAGACTAATTATTTTTCTCCACGATTTACATTTTGCTCTCTGGAGATAGATTTTTTCAATCATGGTGTATTATCATTATGTGATCAAACATTCCACGCATCATGAGAGGAAGTATAATAATTGTACCTACTGTGATTTATGGCTAGATAAGGCAACTCTGTGTATTTGGAATCAAAATATTCTAGATAAATTTGAAAAAGCCAAATCTATTGATAGCCCCTCAGCAAAACACCTAGGCAGGGCGAACAAGCTAAAGATCAAGGGTTGTGAAATAGTTCTAGGCAACATGGCGTGCTCATCTTTGGAAATAATATTTTTAAAAACGTGTCTACTTTCTAAAGCATTTGAAAGATCGAGTAAAATTTGTATTATGTGTATTTAAGTGGATTTAATCCCTTCCTTTCTATAGGAAATCGGTGGAAATGTAAATAGACTTTTGTAAATGTTTGCTTGTCCGCCCTTTTAAAATAGATTTTTGATTTTTCAAGCTATCGTGAAATCTTCTGTTGTCCTTTAAAGAGTTTTACGCTCTTCATAATGGGATTTTTCTGACTAAAATGGTTGCATTTCATGTTTACTGCGCTGATAGGAATTTGTACGATACAAGAGTTATCGAGTCGTTATGCACCTCAATGAATGATTACTCAATAATGTTAGTGGTTTTCCTCATTTCACATAAAGAATATACTTTCTGGAAAACAAAATTTACGCGCCAAATTTCAATGCCGTTTTTCTCTTTGGTTTGAATTGCGGTGCACAATTCCCGAAGCGGAATTGTTATTTTTTCAAGTATACACTTAATATTGCAAAGATAAGAGAAAAAATAACAATCTGAAAAACGCAGGGAAATTTATTGACTTTTTACGTAAACCTTTGTGGGCAGCATCAATACATCCATTTTGTAGTTGTATTGGCTCTCCTCAAAAAGTCGCATCCGAGTCGCGTTTCGCTTGTTGCTCCTTCTTGATAAGAGAACATTTGTGCTGTGTTGCTTAGATAAAATGCCTATCAGTTACATGCCGTCATTTTCCCAAAACTGTATTTACGTTCTTCCTGACTACATAAGTTAAACTCTTTGATCGCAGTTGTGTGAGCCATAACGTTGAAAAATGTATGGGCTAATATAACAATAACTATCTATCTAATATAAAAAAAGGAGGAAAGTTTGTAGTCAAAGAAAGTCAACCTCAGCAGTTTGTTATTTTTAATTTCAACAAATTACATGAAACTCAAACCAATTTTCTTTTGCCTGTTCCTCACCTGCAACTGCCCCAGTAGCAAAGCTGGCCACATTTCCACCAAAAAAGGCCAGTCCCACAAGCTTCATAACGTCATTCCTTCGGACGGGGCAAACGGACGTCATCACTCCCAGAGCAATGCCAATGGCAGGAAAAGCGGAGAAGCTGCACATGGCGTAGGTCGCGATTACCTCAGCGTGCTCCTGAGAAATAAGACGTAAAATATTCATATGTCAAGACACATGAAATTATTGTGTCTCTCTATGGGAAACAATAACTTTAATATAAGTAGCTAGACTGGTTGTACGTGACAATGGCAACATAAGTAGTTCTCCACTGAAATGAACATGGCGTAACTTACTGACAAGACACCATTCACGAGAGTTGTGTTGCTGTCGTCGAGGAAGACATCAGAACCTTCCCAGTGCCAAGTGCCATTAGTGCTCCTTACATAATCCTCGAGGATCATACGATTCTGGAAAAAAATATGCTCAAAAATTACACAATTGAACATTTTTTTATTCAAGCAATATTTATATAATGCCATACCTATGTCCGAATTATAAGAAGACTGAGATAGCATCAAATCCGAACCTGTACTCAGTGATTGTTTTCCAACCGACTAACATATTTCTATTCCAAAAATGAACTAAAATACATAAATTTTCCATAGGTTAACACACAGAAAATATTTATCATTTGGAAAAAAGTGGTCTAAATCAAGTATGGACTAGAAACAGAAGAAAAAAAACAACTTAAATTTTTGTTAGAAAGACGGAAATCTCACGTTAATGATTTTTCCAAGCTTGGCATAACCAACAACTGGTGTCGCAAACAGCTTGATTCCAATGAGACTCCCGACAGTGCTGCAGTCCTCATAAGGAACTCCCATAGCAAAGGTAAGTGGGAATAGCACATACCCGCAAATCAACTAAAGATAACGAGAACAAAAAAAGGCTAATATTATTTAAAATCAACCGCATTTTTAAATTTTTAACAGGGAATGTCTGCTAAGTCTTGCAATAATTAGGGTATAGTTTCGTTTTCCTTACCTGTCATCAGTATTATCTGTAACGACTTAGGCTCTAAGCTCATAAGTTAGAAGCAGGTACCGCTGGTTCCAGGCCAAGAATAGAGAGATTGAGCATATGTGTAAGCAAAGAATCGGGCAATACACAATAGGTCTAGGAGAAGATAAAATGCGATTCTTCTATTTTGTCTAAAATGTGGCTGATTTGAAATACTGAACTGGGCGAGGCAATCTGATTGATCCCTATCACGTTTATGAAATATTAGTCGTTTCAGGAAATTATACTGTTGGACAAAATACGTTGTTCACTAGTTCAACTACACTTTTATAATTGATTACTTAATTCAACAATACCTTGGATTTTCTAGAAACAGGAACCAGTTTTTAGAAAAGGCTAAATGTCAGGGAGTCAGAAAAAAAAGAAAGAGAGAACGAGAGAGAGAGAGATAGAGAGAGAAAGAGAGAGCGAGAGGAGGGAGAGAGAAAAAGAGATATATAGAGAGATCTCATGAGTCAATATTGTATCATTGATTGTTAAAGTATTATATGATGTCAATTAATAAGCGATACAAGTTTTAGATCTAGACCTTGAGAGGCGTCTCCATTGTCAAGCACTGCTGTTTTTTAATCAAGTTAATTGACTTTTCATTTGCATTTAAAGGATAGAAAGAGAGCCATGGAGTTTTCAAGTCCCTCTGTTTATTTATAAGTGAAAAACTTACCCATCACCTATCTCATTTTAGTCCACGAATTGATCTTGAATAGTGGAACCACTATGTGACATAATCAACACACACTTAGAAAGATCTCATAGAACACCATAAATCTACTTACGCTTTTGTAAATAAATAAGGCAAACATTCTTCAAACTTACGTCGAATGTTAATCCTTGCACACCGGCTCTGTCACCAAACCATAGCAAGATGGCATCGATCAGGCCCAGCAAGGACACAAAGGCTAACATATTGGTCATTGCGTTGACCACAATCCTCATCGCCACCAGAGCTCCATCCGCCGCTGCACCAAGTATAGTCTGAAACCTGAAAAGGTGGGATTTATCTTAAAAAACAACCTATCATGAAAAAAAAAAACGGGCGCTTTTTCCTAGCCTATGTGAAACTTTTCTCTTTATGAATGAATAATAGCGACACTCCTTGTCATGAAATTTTCTTTTTTCTGAAACAGGCTAAATTAGTATGAACTATTTTGCAAGTTTTACGGCTAGGTAAGCAAGCGACGCATTTCAGGTACAGATATAACGATGGAAAAAAAAGAACAGAATATGAAAGAAACATATATATTTCCAAGATCTTGTAATTTTCTTAGGCATTAAAACATGAAAGTGTCTGAAATCAAGGCTGATATTGGTGATGCCTTACTTTTCACTGGCTTCTTCGGTGACGATGCTCGCCTTTGCGATCGAACCCATCTCTTCTGTCTCTGGCATCAAAATCTTGGATATAGCGAGCGCGGCAGGTGCCGAAATGACGGCCGCAGTCAACAAATGGTTGGCAGGTGCCTGTCGTTGGGGGTTTTTTTTGTAGGCAATGCAGAAAACAAAATGACTATTTCAAAATCTTTTAACAATATGGTTCTTTTCTATGTGATACATTATTAAAACAAGACAAATGAATACATCTCAATAACTGATCATACTTATTATACTTTACAAGATCAGCATAAGTGGCGCACGCAAGTGAGTACAATAAAAACTGATATAAATTCACAAAAATTAAATTATATCTAAAAATATACATAACGCCTGACCTTTGCAGTTACGCACCCCAAAAGAAATTAGCAATGCTACCATATCCCCAGAAACACTGGCGAAGCCGCAAGTTATAAGGGCGCCCAACTCACTTTTGCTCATTGTGGGGAAATATGGGCGGACTAGAAGAGCTGATTGAGACTGTGGAGTAGAAAAAAAACATGGTGAGTTTTGATAAAGGAAACAGAGATAAGTACTAAAATTAACTTTATAGCAAGACTTAAGCAAGTTCATTTTGTGACCATGTTCTTGACGGCCTATTACCTAAGCTTGTTTATGTTTTCTTTTTTCCTTGTCCATCTTAACGTTGATCTGGCCTTAAATTTCTAATAAAGATAAATAAAAGTAATATGATGCTGCTTAAACACAATGTTGATATAGACTGTTGAGAGGTTTGCTTTGAGGGTGAAATTGTGATGGATGCTTTACTTCCTGATTTTATTGGTGCGAGAATGTAAATTTGACATCTATTTATGCTCAAAGCCACATTTTATAAACGCTATTTCCAATTCCTTTTCTTACCGTATGAGTTATCTCTCTTCCAGATAGAATATAGTTTGTATGAAAACAAGTTTGCTTGTATGCTCAAGCGGACATACGATTTTTTTTTAAATGGGTGCTTCGATATTCCTGTCTTTGTTAATTCTTTATGGAGCTCTCTTTAGCGTTTGCTTAATCTTACTACTTTCTGTCATAAAAAAAAAAAAGACTGATTCAATTTTCGTTTCTAGCTCAGTATTAACCATTATCTTATAATTTCTTATCGTTTTTTGCTTATGAGTATCATAGGACTGGTAGCAAAAGTCGTCATTCTTCCCTTTTCCCCGAGATTTGTAATGATTTATTCTATATGTGTCCGAAATTGGCTCAAAAGGAATTCGATTAAGGTTATGCTTTAGAAAAGCACAAAAGTAAGATAAAAAAAATCCTTCATATTTACGTATTGAGAACGAAGTGTCTATTCCCAGCCAGCATTCTTAAGTACATTATTCTAGTCCCTTCTAGCCTAGATTTCGATTCACCGGTTGAGAATGGTACAGCTTAAAGAAGTGTCTATTCCAACCGATATTTTTTAGTATTCACCGATTGAAAATAGACACAGCCTTTTGAAAATAAAACACAAGATGAGATGAAGCATTAAACAGTTTTTTTTGCTTACCATGCCTACAAAAATGTTAGCAAAAGCTACGACCGATTCCACTGGTCCTGTTCCCAAAATAAAAGAGAGCGCGCGACCTCCTTTTACCACAATAAACTGTAATATTCCCCAGTGAGTGAGCAAGCCCATCAGGGAACCGAAGAAAATCATAATGCTTCCATACTGGTTGAAGAATAAGAGAGAGAGAGAGAAAAAAAAACAATTATCCCTGGCTAAAAAAAGTTCCAAACGTGCAGTAATAGTGAAAGTGAGAAAATACGCAAAATTAGTTAATAGCTTGCTCTTGGATAAAGTCTATTGATGAAGCTCATTTTTTGGTTTTTGGTGTTTGCTGGCACTTACTGAATCATCTCATCGGCGTAAGATAATGCTTTTAAAGTAAAGGTAAAGTGTAGAGAATATGTAATGGGAATAAAAATGAAACATAAACACACACATACATTCACACAAGCACAGAAAAAAAAAGAGACGAGATATGAAAGGAAGATAGGAACCCTTAAAATTTCTAAACAGTATCAAAAACTTATATAATTATATTACTTATTTCAATAATCTATAAAAATGTTCTTCTGGTATTCTTCTGTTTCTTAAAGCTGCCGTCAAGAAATACTGTAAGCCATGAGTAACCTTCAAGAGCTTTGCCACACAATACGACTCACAGATTAGGTACACCAAGGTCAAGAGTAAGTTC
This sequence comes from Plakobranchus ocellatus, assembly GCA_019648995.1. Classification (NCBI taxonomy): domain Eukaryota; kingdom Metazoa; phylum Mollusca; class Gastropoda; family Plakobranchidae; genus Plakobranchus; species Plakobranchus ocellatus. Next base: position 1,314,627 of record BLXT01007646.1, on the reverse strand, counting down.
TAGAGGTCATGCAAGCTATTCATAAATGTAGCTATTTTGGAAATACAATACAAAGCAATCATTTCAAACTTATCCCCAAACTCTTGTTACTATCATTTTCACATGATATAATCATGCTATTAGTGGAATCCATAGAAATACTCCTATTCAAATCAGAGGAATCCAAAGAGGCAAAAGTAGACAGAACATTTCATGGCGTCTGGCAAATGATACTGTGCACCACCATAAAGCAAAGCCGACACGTCTTCGTATGTGTACAGTCGAAAAAGAAAGTGCACGAAAGCTAGAATGATTTTATGTTGCGGCACTGAGATTTTATCGTTGAAGGATGGTTAAAAAGGAGAAACGACTGGTTGCACTTGAACGGAAAATTAAGCAGAGATAAAATAAACAGACAAAAAGGAGGGCAAAGTATATTTTGATGAGGACATATTTGAAGAAGGCACAAAGAAAATAACACTGTTCTAGAAGCTCACATGGAACTCAGTCTTCAAGCTAGAGTAGCATATCGCACAAATCTCTAGCATGGAATGACACGCAATTTAACTTCTCTTCTGAACTGTATTGATACGTGTAGAAAAGTTATCTCAAGACAGAACCATTACTCTTAGTAAAAGAGCAGTGTTGCGAGAATTTCAGCAAGCAAATACAGAGCTAGGAAACAGTCTGTCATGATAGATTCAGCAGCGTCAGCGTTCCTATCACCATTTACAGCAGCCGTCAGTCGAGATCTCGGTTGCATTATCTGCCATTTCGATTGCATTTTTCATTTTGATTCTGTCCTAAAGAACGGAAAATCTATCTTGATTTTCTCTCGCGCTCACCTATATGGTGCTGATGTCATATCGCGCAGATTTTTTTTCTTTTTTGCTCTAGTTATTCCAGTTTAGAGGAGCGGTAGGTTTTCTGCTAGGGCAGAGTTCTGGGGTTCGAATCTCAGTCCCGGCCAAGTATGTTTTCCAATGCTCCTCTGTGTCCACCCAGCACTAAATGGGTAGCAAACTCTCTTAAGACCCGGCGAAAGTAAAGGCGGCGAGCAAAGCAATGGCAAACTACCTCATAATGCCGTATGCCAAAAACAATCAGGACCCTAATCCTGGTTCCCCGATGCCTGGACTAAGCGCGGGACCCACTTTACTTTTTTTATTCCAGTTTTAGAAAAATGATTCATATTCGCAATCGCAGTATGCTCCTGAGGCAGTTGACTTCTTTTCGCTAAATTTCTTTTGTGTGAAAATAAAGAAGAGAATTTAATTTTGTTTTCACTTATTGAGTTGTGCCCATGGGTAGAATATTCTTTTTGGCAGCCGGAAAATGTGTTTATCTCTGTGCCATATCACATAGAAAGCACAAATTAATATCTTAAGTTTTCTTTAATTTTTCTTATCAAAGGTCATATTGATTATTAAGGGTCCATGCATTTTGGTAGAAATGTTAGATCTCTCAGTCTAGCTTGTCATTAAATTGAGCATCAAATTAATCCAATCCTCTTCTCCGTGCTGCAAATAAGATGTTGTAATGTGAGACAGAATGCATCGACTGCTTCCATCTTAAATTGTATCACTTCTTAGAACATATGCTCGAAAAATTTTCTGTTTCTGTTTCTTTCCTTTAATATTACTACCTCCAAGACCGATTTATTTTTTCATTAATGTTCTAATAGTATTGTTAGGAACCTAATTTAGGCAAATATCTGTTCCACAGTCCAACAGAGCAGCAAATAATATAAAACATTATACATCCAGTTGTATAACCAAACATTTTTTATAGACTTGTGTATTTTGTAATGGTGATAATTGAATAAAGATATCCTATGTCTGCACCGAGTTTTAAGCTTTCAAAGCTGTTTTATTATCAATTTATAAAAAAGAAAAAAAGACAACTCACAAATTCTTATTTTAAACACCGCATGCGATATCAAATCATTTGGACTAAACCTACAACAAATTGCTGTGATGTGCCAAGCATTCTCTCCTCCCTTGATTCCATTATCCGACCTTCTATGAATTGTTATGCTCTTTTTAATAACCCATACTTTTTACCTCCCCACTTATGATGTAACCATGTTCATTTTCATTTGCCACACATTCGTGATGATATCCTTGTTTTTGCTTTCTAGACTTATTCTAACTTCCCTCTTAGCTTGCTTCCTCCGTTCACCGTAGCTTGTTTCTTCGCCAGCAGCGGGTGACATAAGATTAATTGGGAAATGGGAATCCCTTATTCGCTTACTTAAAGTTCTTTTTTAATGCTGCTATTTAATATTAGAGCTAGATGCTTTTTTAAAAATATGTGGCAGAAGTCGAAGCCACTGTTCATAAAGTGGCACTGTAGAATTTCTACACATGAATTGTTAGCATCAATTTCTATATTGCTGGACTTAATAGTGTTAACTATCGGCAGTAAAAGAATGAGAAACTTATCTGTCATCCAAAAGGCTATTGATTAATTAAAAAGACAAAAAAAGATGAAATATCTAGGTATCACAAATGACCACAGCGTCCTGCTCAAGGAGATAAGACGTCGGAAAAACAAGGCCAGGTCCAAAACCAAAGCGCTAAGAAAATTCACGCTCTGATTCAGATTAGAATTCAGACACCTCGTGAACGCGAAGTGCCAATAAATTCGAACCCAGTAGCAAGTGACGTCTTAAACAACACCACTGGAAGAAGAAAACACAAGAAAATTTCTTTAAAGACCTGTTCTACTTCACCAGGCAACTCTTTCAGCAACAAGGATGAGGTATCTTAACGGGCAAAAAGAAAAATTAGAAGCTGACCTTCGTCAGACAGATTCTGATCCAGAAAGAGAGAAGCCACTTGAGGGTATAGAGAGTCTCATTTGGCTATGCGCACCAGGAGTTAAATTCAACAATAAACCACCTATATTGGCCGAAATTAACTCTGTAAGTAACAAAACAAGAACTTATTCCTTGCCTGGGCCAAACTGAGTGCCCTACCTGTTATACAAAAGATGTCCAAATATTTTCATGGCTGCAAAAGAGACTTCAAGATGCTTAGAATAAACTGAAGATCAGTGAACACGGGATGAAAGCTGAAGTTTACATTGAGAAGGAGCAAAACTCAACTTAAATTAATCAGTTCCGACCAATTTCATTTCTTAATCGAGAAGGGAAAAATCTTCTGCTTAGTCATAGCATCACGCCTAACAGAATAACTCACCGAAAGTGGCTGTGTGAATGTCTTGTGCAGAAAGGGGGTCGTCCGGGAGTTCGGACTGTCTTGAACACGCTAAAATGATTTGGGAAATTATCCAAAGAGTGAAATCGGGAACACCCAACCAGTATGACGACATGCTGATACTTGCAAAGGCTTACGTCTCTGTACCACACTAAATGATCTAGCAAGCTCTAAGAATATTCCAGACGATATTCAAGTAATACTCGAAGACTCCTTTAGAGAGTATGTAAGATAAAGGTCTCAACTGAGAGATACTTGGAAGACCGGATAAACTTGGTAATTAGTATTCCTATGGAATGTGCAATATCCTCAATCGTGTTTGTCTTGGCTATGGAAGATATCTTCAGAACAAAAGAGGGAGATGTGAGTCCAACCGACCTTGGCGAAGGATGTTACATGCTACATCTCAAGGCTTTCATGGATGACACTACGATCCTGTGCTCTAAGAGAAACGAGACCCGCAGTCTGATTAGATTCTGGATTTAATGAACTGGAGCAAAATGAGTTTTAACCCAAAAAGTCTCGAGGCTTGTTCATAAGAAAAGGAAAGTTAGACAAAGATGTATCCATCAAAATCGCTCGCCGCTAAAGATATACGAGGGATCGGTCAAGAGCCTTGGAAAATGACATAACACCAAGCATTAGAGCAGTGGGTTTTCAAAATATAGAAAAGTGTGGCTTGCCAGGAAAGAACAAAGTTATGCATATTCCAAAGCTTTAATGGCCACATCTAGTACATGTATATGATATCAGCACCATAACTTTGGATTCTGGAGAAGCCAAAATAACCACGTTCACGAAAAACGGTTAGGGATGCCACTCGGTGTAACCGATGTTGCAATTTCCTGTCACAAAGCAAAGCTAAGACTTTCTATGAAGCTAAGTATCAAACAATACTAGTGCGCAAAAGCTAGACTAATGACAATGCTTCATTTTTAAGTAGGTCCGCAGTCAGATCCATTCCGCCCCAGCTAAGAACTGGCCGAAAGTGGATAATTGACATGACAGTTAATCAAGCAAAAAAGCCTGGAAATGAAAGAGGTCATTGGTTTCATACAAACCGAATAAATAGGACTCGGATCAGAGAGAATAAAACGGTGGTCAAAAACAGAAAACAAAGAGAAAATAGACAGGATTATTGGCGAGATCAAATTTGAAGAGGACACAAAGTAATTTAAGAAAGTACTCGTAGTTCAGCAATTCCATGAGGCACAATAGACAAGCTGGGAAAGCGCATCGCAGAGATCTCTTACAGGGAATGCGATCTAGCACATGGCTTTACTCAGATTCATCTTCCTTATCCGAGTTGTGCATGGCCTGCTGCCTCAAATGCAAAATTATTTTTAACCTGGTGCGCTTGGGAGCGAAGATGACTCCACTTGCCCACTGTGTCAAGGCAAGCAGACGACAGAACATGTTCGCAGTTCTGCAAAAACATCCTAAGCTAGGATTTGTGGCGATACAGTGAGTTACAAGAACTTGTTACGGCAATATGTGAAGCAAAGGGTTAGCCTGTCCAACCGAAGGCAAGGGCACTATTATCCATTTCAAAAGGACAAACCAAATCCTTGTGTGGAAGAGCTGCTACCATGCATACCCAGAGGAAGAGCGTAGTTGATGGGTGTGACAACTGGAAATTTTCAGTCGATTTGCCCGAGTGGAAGGAATATCCTCTTATCGTATCCATTTCAAGTGCTATTCAACAAAGTCTCATGGTCGAAATTCACCATACGAGAGTAGAATGTAAGAGGCTAATACATATAAAAGAGAAAAATACAATTATTTGGGTACGGAGCTGAAAAAGCTGGATAAAAATCCCAGATATTGTCGATAGAGGTTGGTGCTATTTTGGAACATCAGTTTACAACCTTCTGAGTAAACTCTCAATCAATAGCCAGAGAAGAACCCAAGCTCTAACAGCACAGCTGAGGCTGCCATAAATAGCTCTAAATGAATTTGGGGAAGAAGGAGGGAGCAGTTTCCTCCAACTATCAGGAGTATTCTTGGCACATATATCAAAAAGTTTTGAAAAGTCGCTATAGTTTGGAGAAGGAAAAGTTGCTCTCANNNAAAAAAAAAAAAACAGCAGAGAGACTCCTAGAAGCCATTATCCTCCGTGACTTAGATTGTCAGAAGTTCAGGGCAGAAGCACTTGACTAAAGGAAGGTTTCTTCTTTGAAAACTATCTGCTGCCTTGCTCTCACATGAGTTTCTTTCTATAAAAAAATAATAAAACACATTTTTTTCAGCGACAAAATGACGTATGTCCATTTTAGAAAACTAATATTTCAAATTCACAAATAAGACACATTTTATATTTGCTTTAATGATTATAAGAAGGAATAAAGTAGGTCAAGAAAATGCACATACGTATGAGGAAAAAGATATATAGTCTTTATAGCCTATAAAAAAAATGAGGTAAACCATATATCGTCGGCCTTTAAAAATGGCTTATACAGCATATCGTCACGAAATCACTAGAATCTCAAACAGTAATTGAAGCACAAGACATGCAACTAGTTTGGAGTGGACTTATTTCATCAATGTTTATATCTCATCAATAATCTTGGAAAGGAAAAAAAAGGTGTTATTCATTCTTCGATTTAAACATGGTTGATAAGTTTTATAGAGCATAAAGTGCATTAAAACACATGATACCGCAACAGAGATAAACATAAGTTTCCGTACAAAGCCTAATCGTCAAATGAAGTTGAAATCAGAATATTGTGAGGAAACATTCTGCATAATGCTCTTCCTTTTCCTGTTATTTCAGAATTTCAAACCAATATCTCGTAGGGCCTAAATGGGGACAGGGTCAAAATTTATATTTTACCGATAATGCGATACCCATTCTGCGAAAGTTTTTCCCAAGAACGAAAGTGCCGCCAATGAAAGAGTACTCCATCAAGTCCTGGACCATGTCACCCAGCCATCTGAAGATATCGTGGCCTGTCTCTGTCTGCAGTGTGATGGCGGCAAAGAGGAACTGAATAACGAATCCCCAAAAGACAGGATGCCAGTTTATCTGTAAAAGAAATTTAATCGACAGAGACTCAATATCTGGCATATACTATCTGACATGTAAAAAACCAAACTGTGAGAAAGTCTTACAATGTAAAATCACCCTTACAAGACAGACTTAAAATGCGAGAGAGAGAGAGAGAGAGAGAGAGAGAGAGAGAGAGAGAGAGAGAGAGATAGAGAGAGAAAGAGATTGAGAGATAGCTCAGAGACAGATAGAAAGGAAGAGATCAGCTTATTAAGGGTCAGGCTATAATGTTATTATGGAAGTTGTTAATCTTGCACCATGCGTGATCCGTGATAGACGACCAAACACCATCAAACATATCGTCTTCTCTGTCCTACTCTGCAAAGCCTGCTTGTATTGATTAAACAATTATCACTAAGGAAATGAATTAAATACGATTAGGACCAGGGCGTAGGGTCTTTGGTCTACTGTCATCCTTGATCATGTTCATCTGTGACTATTGTCGTTTAAATTCACCTATGTTTTAAACAATTTTAAGTCTTCGACCAGTTTGATTTCAATAATCATCCGACATGAATAAGAATTTAAATTACAATTGATAAAAATAATACGTTTTTTGTACACATCCAGATCTAGATAATATTCTGCGCAAGACAAAACTCCCGATATTGTAAATTTAGATTAAGGCATTATTTTAATTATCAATAAATATCTAGATCTAGACAATATATGTCAAGATCCAGAGAAGATTTGGATTCGTGTATTGTCTACAATTTAGATTGAGATAAAAAAATTGATTAAACCCAAAATTAAGATTTAAAAACTTTTATCCGTAGTTGAGATAGGCCTAATCTAAAGAACCAGATAATCGTTTTAGACGAATGTAGAGGTTGGAGGGTGAGGAATGAACATAACCATGAGAGAAAAAAGAAGCATGTAGAAACAAGATAAATTGCACCCTTCGATCTTAATCAAATCGAAGAAAAAATGACCATTCAAGCATTAACTCAATCATGAACTTTTTTCAGTAGCTTTCCTGAATTTAGAGTCTCAATCATGCTAACAGTTTGGTAATGAAAACTAGTTCTCCATAAGCTTTATTGCAGAAAGAATACCCAACTAGATTAGGTTTAGAAAGTTCTCGACAACTGATTCAGATTCATTTCTTAAACAATCTGTGGGTACAGGTGAATTGATTACTAATTTCACTTTCTTGAGTGTGTGACCTACAAAATAATGTTTATAATAATTATGTAATTAAATCAATGAATCTATTCTCTTGACTTTAGCTTCAATGTTGAAGCTTAATTAATGTTAAAACAGATTAAAAAAAAAAGTTTTAAGGCTGAATTGCTTGGGGCAATTAAACTGCGCGCCGAAAATTGCGCGTCATATGGCGGTGCGTAAGAACACACAATCAAGTTCAATATCTTTGGTCACATCATCTCAATTTTTTAAAAACTATAATATAAAGAATCTCTCTCTCTCTCTCTCTCTCTCTCTCTCTCTCTCTCTCTGTACATATATATATATATATATATATATATATATATATATATATTATATACAAAGTGGGCATAGTTTCTCTATCATGTTAGTTTAAAAAAAAAGTGTCATAAAATTCTAGAAGCTAAAGACTGAAGAGTATTAAAAAGAAAAGATTTTTCAAAATTTGAACCTTCCTTCCCTAACCTTCCCACCTGTTTCCCTACAGCCGTGCAATTCAATATAGATGATCTTACTTTGCTTGGTTTTTTTGAGAGGAGGAAACACATAAGCACAATGCCGAATAGGCCTAGGAGAGACTGTGCATTCTTCGGATTGCGTGCGAGAACTTTCAGACCAACATAAGTGATGAGTGCGAGAAAAGATGCCACATAGAGCCCGCTGAAAGCATGATAATACGAAATGATGTTATTTTAAGTCGCTCATATGCACATTTTGTTTGCATTTCGCTTTTTTTTTTTAATATAATTTTTGTTTGGAAGATACAGCTCCGTAGCGATAGCATAGCGAGTAATTGAAGAATTTATGGTTTTAAATCTATGTTTTAACCAGCAGCATTTACAATAGCTATAAATAATATTGTGGAAATAGAATTTCAAACGAAGTTACCACAGGTATAAGGATAATGTGTTTCATCAAGTGCAGTTATTTTTCTAATATGGTTAAGAGAAAAACGTCGAATCGCATTCTTCTTGGTCCCCATACGGTTTCGGCAAACGTCTCACTCTTGCATAAAATATTAATTTGAAAGTGTCTTACTTCTATTTAAACTAAGTATATAATCCTTAGCCTCGCAGGCTTCATAAAGTCTATGGGGCTCCTTCATCATATGGCTATAGATGGAAATTTACGAGCCGTTGATGGCAGAACGCGTAACAAACACTTTCTGAGATATGCAGGAACTTTTCATAGCGGGTTCGTATTCGAATCCACTATTAACACCTTAGCCTAACGAGGCCCTGAAAGCCTGAGATCACCTTGCTGTTGACGTGCCATATTTACGGAAAACATGTCAATCAAATCTACGATTTAGATCTGGAAATTTTCTGTAAAGATGACATCATACCTCTTTACGAACGTTTGGAAATCTAATGTGGTATTTACAATCATAAAATTAAAGAAAATATTCTAACAATGCTCTTTAGTCAATAACATGAATCTGGACACTTTCCACAGCTGGATGGACCAGACAATAATCATAGCGAAATTTCTTTCTTAAAACACAACCATTGAAATAAAAAGCATAGCTTTAAGTCTCTGATAAGTTTGTTCATTCGACAATTACTTTGAGATAATATTTCAATTCCTTGTTTATAATATCCTCCCTATTGACTAATAGAGTCTCAAGAAATGAATGTAAGTTTCTCTGGAAACAACAGACACTATAGAGGCGCTGTTTTGAGTAGCCGCGAACGTTAGGAGGCACTTTATTCATTTTTGAGAGAACATTTAAATTGGCTGCCATAGGAATACTGGGGACTCACTAACGTATGACGCGTCTCCGACGTGGAGAAAAAGTAAGAAGTGATGATATCCTTTCGAAACAGCATAATCGATCCGGGAAAAGCTTGCAAAGAATCACCAAGACAAGGAAAGCAGTTCCAACAAGAAGAGTAATCGAACCTCCGTCACCGAACCTGTAAAAAGTAGTCATGTAACTAATAATAATAATAATGATAATAATAATAATAATAATAATAATAATAATAATAATAATAATAATAATAATAATAATAATAATGATAATAATAATAATAGCAACAACAACAACAACAACAACAACAACAACAACAACAACAACAATAATCTATAATGATAATCTATTGTTAATAGTTCACAATTTGAAACGTCTGATGTTACCAATTACCTTTCTTTGAACTTTTCATTCAGAATATCTTCAAGCAATATTTAAGTCTATATTCTTTTATTCAGGCCTGTCCTACAAGTGTCATGACACTTTTGGCCCATAAAGTCGCAAAGTATCTCTTACATGCTACAACATAACTTTAGGGGAAATATATTGGTCTATTCGATTACTTACCTGTAATTCATGCAATATATGAAATAGATAAAGTAAAGAAGTAATGCCAAGCCTTTGGTCAGGCTTGTGAAGATCTGAGTGTGTGTGGTCAGGCACGTCCTCACAGTTTCCTCAAGACGGTCTACATATCCCGCCCAGCCGCCAGTTGCTTTGTCGTTGTTTGTATGTTTGTCCTTGTAGATGTTGATATCCTCACCGTCAGCATCATCTTTACCTCCCTTTTCAACAACTATAGTTATTTCTTGTATTTCATCTACAGACCTAGCTGGCTTGGGGTTAGCGAATAAATGTTCTGATGGTAACAGATCACCATTTTGACCGTCTTTTGTTTCGACCATAGTAGATTTCTACAAAAAAAAAGAAGACCAAAATGTGATATATACATATTCAATAGAAACAAAAAAAAATGGAGGTACCAGATTGTCACGAACACCAGAAATAAAAGGTAGATAATACCTCTGATGAAGGACGTTGAGTTCTTTAGATCTATATAGACCTAGCTGAAATAATGGAACTCTGGAGATTGTGTGAATACGTAAAAACTGAGTTTATTTAACTCAACAGCAGGAAATTAAAATCAAACAATATTCACATAGGCCGTCGATAAGAAAACTAGATCTAGCTCTAAAAAAAAATCTGCGTAATCGCTATACAATGATCTTTCTGCAATCTCAATAATCTCTGAAAAACTTTCTGCGTACTCTGTGTGATCTCTATGAACTCTCTGTGTTATACTGGTATATCTCTGTGTCTCTATCTGAGTCTGAGTCTGAGTCTAGTCTACCTTTCACCGATCTTCTCCCGGTATTTATACCTTTTTCAAAAGAAAACTCTACAAATTTCTGGAAATCTATCCCATAATGCAAGCGTAGAATGTTCTAAAATATAGATCTAGAATATTACATCATAATCCTAAAATAACATAAAAGCAGTCTTCAAAAGACATTAGGAAAAACCCCTGGGCTAAAAATAGAACATGAGTCACGTTCGTTTACGTAATGCATTCTCCTTCGCTTTGCATAAATTAACTCCCCTAAACTGGTTCTTTCTAGAACTCTCGAGTTGACGTGCGTTCAATAAAAAAACCCTAAGTCTAGTTTTTGTTACACAGATAAATAGCCGAACAAATTTGCAGCTTACTCAGAAAAAATAGGCATGTGAAAAATTTTGATGTAATAAATATCATACTTATTGAAATCCTTTCTTCATGTCATGTACTCCTAGAAATACATTAAAAAATGAAAGTCCCTAGGCTAATTGGACTCTCTATTTCAGGTATATACAATCGGGAAAACGTCAGATTATTTGTATAAGGTAAAAAGCAAAAGATTTAAAGAAAAAAAACTGCTACCACTTAAAAGATATTTTCGAAAAAAGCTAATAAAAATCACACTGCAGGCGAGCTGAAAACAACATAGATGCGAGGGGTGCCCGATAACCAACAATTCAACTCGTGTTTTAGACAAAAATGTCAAACTTAGAATTCTTTAAATGATTAAAAAAAAAAAAATTACATCGCAACTCGGTTATATCCTCCTTTATTTTTCATTGCGCTGATGCTTTTCCCTCCCTGCATGTTTAATTGCTTGTCAAGCATTGTAAAAATTAAAAAAAGCCAGAGTGAGTGAGATTAAGAATCTAAGGTGAATGGGGTATCCCCTCAGTGCTTCTATGCTATTTTAGTCATTCTTTCTTTTCTTAGCAATGTGGAGAGCGACGTCGTTGTCACGAATGGCCATGTGCTATATAGTTATAGATGAACAATGCCTATGACAGCAATTTCTATATAATAGACTAAAAAAGAGAAATCATTCCAAGTCTCGCCGAAAATTTAACGAAAATTTTTATCAATTTAAGTCAAGAACGATTTCAAAGCAGGTTGTTCAAAAACACCAGAGGTCTTTCTTTCAGCGATCTCTGCAAGCCCCTCAACAATCTCACAGTGCTCTCTTTTAAACCCACCGCCACAGCTGTTAGAAATACTAGTTATGCAATACATAGGCTTATATAGTCGACATTATCCTAAACAAAAAACTAACTCTAGAAAAAAGTGAAAATTTCAGTTTTATGTAACCAAGGTTAGCTAAAAATATTGACCAACCAATTACTCCCATTTATCCTCTCTGCAATACTTAAACATTAAAAACTTATCTCGTCTCCAGAATCGAATCTAACAATTTCCTATAAACAATGTTATCACACCGTGGAGAATCTTTTAGAAACCCCTATATCTAGAGAGATAAACAAAACTTTAAAAAGTAATCGTACTAGACAAAATAAAATAGGACTAGCCGAGCTGAATTGCAATAACAACTAAATATCACAAGTGATCAAGGCTAAATCAAAAGATTAGCTATTTCGAGTCCAGATCCAGAATCAACTCACAGCAACCAATTTGTCACAGTCGTCATATTGTAGGATAACGCTTGTGAAACTCTGCTTCCCTATGGCATCTATCAATAATTGAGTTGAGCAAACAATCGTAAGCGTTTGATAACCAAATCTATTTATCAAATCCTAACAAAAACACATGGGAAGGGCGACCATGCTAGAGATCTCGGGCGGTACAAATAGTTCTAGGCAGCATGGCGTGCTCATCTGCAGAAATTAGATTTTAAAAAACGTCTCAGACCTTCGAAAGTATTTAAAAGTTTAAAGTAGATTTTTTTTTTCAAGTGGATTTAGTTCCTTTCTATGGAACATAGTTGGAAATTGACTAGAATGAGATATGGTTGAGATATGGTTAAAAATAGACTTTTTTCCGAGCCATGGCGAAATCTTTTGCTATTAATAGTTAAAAGGACATCTCAATTAGCATCACGTTATCGATCTAGATTTGTATATCAGCACCTCACTTTATTTCATTCGGCGCTTTCAGAGCTTTGTGTTGCTTAAGCTAATTGCAGAGTGTTAACCTGGAATTTTCGAACTTCTTTTTTTTTTTTTTTTACAGAAAACACTGCTTGTTATCTTGTGGTTGAGCACATTCATCTTCCCTTTTCTCTTTGCTTTTTAATTTTGATTTAACTTATTTGTGTTATTACAAATTTCTTGGTCATAGAAACTTAAAAGAAAACTATGCAACACTAAAAGATGAAGGTAGCAGTGTTAATCGAAAGGATATAAACATATCAATTTCAGACGACAGAGGAGTAAAATAACAAGAAGGAGGAGCAGATTTTTATTTTTAGCCCAGATCTAAATATCATAAGGAAGGGTTTGTTTAACTTTGATGACATGTGCCCATATAATTTCAAAAATATTTCAATATTGCGAAGATGATCTTACGTTCAATCTGGTGTAGAAGTCAAACTCTAAGCTTTCCTTATGATCACACCAAGACATTACAAAAACTTTTCTTCTTTTCCAGTAACCTAAAACTGTCTCTGTTAAAAGTACAGTTGCCAAATTTGGTACAAATAAATTTGACACAAAAATGAAAAAAAAGAAAA
>BLXT01007646.1:1285716-1301314 GCA_019648995.1 Plakobranchus ocellatus | reverse complement strand
CACCCTAAAGGAAATGTTTATATTTGATCCCTGGTGTTAGTAACGGACACTTTTGCACTATTCTGAATAAATTTGATTCTGCCGAGTTTATCCTCTTTGATCTTTTTAAACACAAAAAATAACATTAGCAAGAAAATGCAAAAAAAATACCAACCCCCCCCCCCCCCCCCCCCNNNNAACTTAAATTTTTTTTCTGATCCTGAAAATAAAAAAAAAAAAGCATTCGTCTTTCCCGTATGAAAAATAAAACCCAACTTTTTGCCGTTGATTTAATGAGATAAACACAAATAAAGTTCTTGACGCAGGTAAGAGTCAATCAATTTCATTTTCTAGGAAATTTATGTTGAACGCTCACAAAAAATGAACAAAATAGTGAAAAAAAAAGCAATTTTCAAAGCAATACATTTCTTTTATTATTAGATTTTCTGTAATAAGCATTTTCGTCTAATCTTCATCATAGCCACACTTGGTATAATAAAGAGTAAGTGATAAATATTATGCTTGATATACTCACTGAGATATCCAGATAAATGAGGCAGCTTCAAATATAGATGAAATAACGAGAGAACATAAGCGTGCTTTACTCCAACAATGCGAGCTGTTTCCCTTGAAATGTCTTTAAATAGAAGGATTAAAAATGCAAATCAGTAAAAATATCAAGCGAATATAACTATATGCATAATAAGGGATTGTGCCTATTTATGCAATTCAAGATTTTCAAATAATTTGAAAATGCCGAGGTTTCGAAAGACCATGATTATCATACAGAAAAAGGAGTAAATTTGTGATACCACATAGAAATATATTTGCAAAGTAATTATGTTCTTTGTTACAAACTACAGCCAATTTTAGAGATGTTGGAGGAATTGAGTTTTATTCATGCTTCAACTATTATTTTTTATGTATATTCCCTTATTGTTACGTGTACATAAAAAACTCAACGTTTTAATGCCTCGAAACCAGTAAAATGAATGTGAAATTAAACATTTTAAATGATTCATACTAACTGGCGCAGGAAAAGAAAAACCTAAAGAAGAACAAAACACAAGATAATACTATTATTGTCCTCCAAGCATCGCTCCAGATTTTTTTTTTTTACTGGGAGCTCTTCGAGAAACCCTATTCACTTACACTAACGGTGAGAAAAAAAATAATTGGAAGCCCAACTTTATCGAAGTATTCTGGTCTGAACGGGAACAGGCATTTAAAAATACGGACGTTCATTCCACTCATAAGGTGAGTCCAACCACAAACCACCAACACTCGACAGAATTAATTTATTCAGTAATATGACAGGCAAGAGACAAGGCCTCACCTGGGCCAAACGGAGCACCTTACCTACGCACGTATAGTGTCCCAGGGTTTTTCGAAGACTTCACAAGGTACTCCGCAGCGCATGGAATTAACTAAGATTCAGCGATAAATGGATAGAAGCTAAAGGATTGACAAAAAGAACAATCAGCTGAACATTGTAAAATTACCTCAATTTCCAAGAATGCGTTCCTCTGGTTTTTTTTTTCACAATGTATGGAAACAAGAAGGAATTATATTAGAAAACCAAATATTATAGGTCTTGAAAATATTTAATAAGTTTTTAATGCGTGCAAGCAGATGAGAATACAAGTTTCATTAGCCCCCGTTTACATTTGATATTATAGTAACACAGCGTGGTTACTACTTAAATTTGAATTCCTTTGGTTTTAAGAGAAATAATCCAATATTAGTGACAATGGACTTGATAGACAGAAGAGGAAGATGGCTTCAAAGGCTTACAAAATAAGTGTCGAAATAAGTTTGTAATTGCATCGAAATAGAAAGCCCGCATTTTATTCAAATGTATTTTCTGCATTCGCTTTATGCAGTTAATAAAATTATTGTGTAAAGGTCTTAAACTTCAGACAAATACGCCCAAAGCCAAGTTGGGATTTATAACTTTTTTCAGTTCAAACTGGTGCGTAGGTTGCAGTGTCAAATATTTGATTTAATCTTCAGTTTAAGTGACAGGCATTTATTTAAATTTTGCAGGGTGTTGGTTCGTGCTTTTTTGTTTTTACTGTGCCTTCCCAAAAATTTTGTTCAACCTGAGTTTGTTTAGTTTAAGTCGTCTAGAAACTAAATGTTATTTCTGCCTTTTTGTTTAGTAGTTTAAATTATTGCTTTTGTAAATGTCAACGACCAAGTAAATGCTAAATGTATCTGAAAATGTTTTTCAACGAAACCCCCATATTTTGGAGACACGTATCACGTTCCCAAGCCATACGGGCTTTAGCATCTGACCTCTCAGTAATGATTCTTCTCTTATTAACCTATTGCAATGGTCTCACAAACCTTATAAAATCATGTTCGTTTTGAACTACTACTGTAGTGGTGCCGTGTGGATGACACGCGTTGTGTTTTCTCCATGTCATGATGATGGAATCTCACTATTATATTCTAATCGCTGCTAGAGTGGGGCACATGCATCGACATTGTTGATGCAGTATTTGTATACTTTTCTTACGCTATTGAGGACTTTAATTTACACATTTTTTTCACTACACAACAAAAGTAAAATGAATAGGAAAATCCTAAAAATTTTGAACGTCTTGAAAGTCAACACTGAAAACTTTAAGTCTTTTCTCTCTCTCTCTCTCTCTCTCTCTCTCTCTCTCTCTCTCTCTCTCTCTCTCGCATTGCAAAACTTAAAACACTGACATATTCCATTCAAAACACATAGCTATCTGCGCATAAGACTTAGCTACATAACCTAACTTAACAAATCATATCCGAATACTTACGACTTCACAAATGATTCATTGAAAATAAAGAAGTTTGGCGCCGAAAGATTTGTATTGTTATGTGCACAAAGAGTGGTATTAGAGGCCAGATAGAAAATTTCGGAGGTAAATGCTTTTGATCACGATGTTATTGCATTACAGAGAAATCAGAAAAGTTTTTCTTTTTTGTAATTCTTCCAGGACATTCATGGACTTATAGGCAACCTTTTTTCCCAAATGACTGAGCTTCGAACAAGCGAAACAAAATAAATCAGGAAAATATTGGAAATATGCTGAGTACATAACTTTGTTGTTAAAAGGCGGCAGTAACAGATGAAAAGCTTAAACGAGTACTACTTGTCTTAATCTCGTTATCATTGTGCCGATTTAGTCATCGAATGGGCAATAGATCTTCTTAAAGAAAAAAAAAAACTGCCTGTCCGAGGTCTTGAGTCAGATCAGCTGAGCACGAGCAAATCGGTCCACATTGGAATAGTTTAGCACTGTAGGTCTTCCGTTTCCGACTTAAAGTATCCTCATGTTCGTGTGACGGTAGTTATGGTATCTGTACAAGTCACAAATAAAGCTTCATGGCCTTTTCACGAATCAAATAAGACTGACGAAAGCGTTTCCAAATCCCTCTAATAATTTTCAATAGTTTCCCTTTTTCGTAACATAATGGGAACTGACATCGTGCCTGCATAAAGTTTTTTGCCTCCATCAAAATTCTTTCTTTAAATACATAAGCTACATTACTCTTTGAATAATTTTTTTCTTTTCGGTTATTTTTTATCTTCATTGCTACGGGCTATGACAAATTTGATGGTTTCGGAAAACGATATTATAGAGTCATTAGACGTTCTGCTGCCATTGAGACAGGGCCTTCATCTTTGGTTATAATTTAAAATTCTGAAGAAATTTTGAGTCTCACCTAAGTAGATGGAAAGGGAACAGAACAGTAAGCAGGTGCTGTTGTGCCATGTTTTGGTGAGGCCCGCCTTTAGGAACAAGCTGCAACGTGAAGAGATGGTTCACTAAACTGTTAAGTAGAACAATATGAATGCTTCTTCGCGATCTGTCTCAGTGTTAGTTTGCATGTGGCCAGATGTATGCACATGACCACAGTAAAGCCTGTGGGTTAAATCGAACATGCAAGGAATCAGGACTATAAAAGACTGGTCATTCGATACAGTGACCCTCACATTAATAGTTGACAAGATATCTTTGAGCGATAAAAATGGGAGACTATAATATTTATAGTCTTGACCAAATAGTCCTCGAAGCCAGCCTCATGCATAGTGTAACTAGGGAAATAAACCAGATTAAAGCGATGATTGTAAATGTTATGGCCGTATTTAGTGGTCTTTACTTTATAGGAATTGCAAATAACCATGTAAAAAAAAAAGAACTAAATGAAATTGGATGTCTATACATTAAAAAAAGAAAACAATTCAACCTTAATACATTGGTTTAAAAAAGTCTCAAATAACCCGCAGATCAAGAGTGAGCCAACCCGTATTTTGTCCCAAACATTTAAAAACAAATTATTCAAAGTAATATATTTTTCTCTCTGTTCTCATTCATTTATGTTTAACAAACCGGCGTAACCTGTTCGGAGCATAAAACAAAACAAGGTGAGAAATTTTATTTCCTTATGCGATAGCAAAAAGAGACGGAATTTACAGGATTATCCTTTTGTTCCCGTATATGAGGATAATGCCTTGAAATTGTGAATGATGAAAAATACATCTCATTGACTTCGCGCTTTGATTTGCGATTCTAAGCAACATTTAAGAAAAAAAAATTGTGGTTTTCTTTGATTATTGCGTGGCAAATATAAGTTTAGGTAGAAAATCGGCAAATTGGGTCTAGAATTAGATCCAGATGTGCTTTCATAACTAGTTCGTTTGTCCACCTTTAAAGATAGATTTTGTTTTTTTCCGAGCTATTTCGAAATCTACAACGAACATGCTTAACAGCGGCCCAAACGACTTTGTAAAAAAAAAAATGATTTTGGAATCCAAAATTTTATCAGGAGACGTTCGACTTAGATGTCATAATTTAAAGTTTAGGAAGAAAAACAAATACATAATAATCACATATCCCTCCTTAAAGTTTTTTTGCAAACCTTTTGAACATAACCAATATGATTTGACGCAGATTCCACCTCTACAAAGCTTACAGAAAAAAAAGTCTTGGATTAGAAAAATGTAAAATATGACATAACTTTAAAAAGAATGGAATGAATGATCAACATTGTATGTTTTTCAACAGCAAGTACTGTATATTTTTGAGGAATTTAGTGAACATTTCATGTGCGTATTGCGACTTACTAGTATAGTAAATAAATAAGGAATTCTTTATTAAATATTTTAAAACAATAACAGACTTCTCGTTCTTTGTAGGAAGTGAAAAGGAGACGTTAAGTAGCATAAGCTACTATTAGCTGTTTTGCTAATATTTTGCCACAAAAATGTGTCAATGTGTCGAAAAAGAATGCACGAACATTGTAAGTATAAGGAGAAAATGTTTGTTCATTAACGTTGATATCTTATGGTTTTGTAATTTTCAAGATGTGTATCTAACATGTCATGGATTCTGGGACCCCTCCCCTGCAAAAGTTATGCACCTGTGAATGTTGATTTTGTACTGTTTTAGTACCAGAAGAGGCCACATTTTCACTCTCAAATTGCAAAAATTCGTCTTCTCCGTCGAGAAGATCCTGATGAGCCGAAAAGCTAAGCGTTACGGTATGTTTATTTTTATGTGATATGGGTGACATAATGACATGTGTAAATACGAGTATTTAAAGATGTCAGTAGGTTTCGAACATAGACGAGGTCTTCCACCAATAAATTGGTATAACTAGGCCCCATATGGCCGCCTCTTGAGTTTTAAATCATATCTCACTGGAATTTAAAGCAATTACATAAAACTTCAATCAAGTCGCAAATGAAAGTGGATGAAGGAGTGAATCTTCGATTCGTAATTTCTCCCCATTAGGTTTGCAAACTCCTATTCACCCCGCGTGATTTATATAAGTATACAAGGCGCTCACATACATTGTTCATAAGATGGTATCTTTGGGAAGAGGATCTCCTTCGTTCAATTTATGGATCTGACGCAAAAAGTTCATGCCGTCTTGTATGTAAGAGGGAACTAGTTTATCAAGATCCTTCAAATCGTAATTCACAAAACGAAAAAATTTGTGGGGCTTTCGTTTTCACTGATTATAGGCCTTCCTGGATCCTCTTCTTCATGGACCTGCCGCAGGATATAAAACCTCGGTTCAGGGTGTGTGACAATGAGATATTTTGCTGTATCTGAATCTATTGCTCATTTTCATATGAATCCAAAAAAGATTTAATTCATTTTATTTTTACATGTTTAGGAACAAAATTACTTTTTCCAGTGTATATGAAGAGGCTTAGTCCTGAATTAAACTAAAAAAAAAAAAAAAAACTGAAACCAAAACTAGGGGGCTAACTTTTATCAGATTCTAACAGATCAAACATGAAATTTTTGCTCCATGGCGCCTCCTTTCCTCGTCCAGTCCGAGCGGTATGGAATAAAGAAAATGCGCGCAAAAACGGATCCAGCAAATCGGACTAACGTCTAGGTTGGCCCCACTTTTTTTTTTTTTTTCAGAGAATCAAATTTAATAGTTGTAGATTCTTACTTCAGAACCGGATATTTGTTTCTTCATTCCCGTGTGATGGGATAACAAACATATGATACCTTTTTCCTTTAAAAAAAAAAAAGAAAATTATTCTTCTCTCTCTCTT
Source organism: Plakobranchus ocellatus (assembly GCA_019648995.1). Classification (NCBI taxonomy): domain Eukaryota; kingdom Metazoa; phylum Mollusca; class Gastropoda; family Plakobranchidae; genus Plakobranchus; species Plakobranchus ocellatus. Next base: position 1,294,773 of record BLXT01007646.1, on the reverse strand, counting down.
CCCGAACCTAGGCATAATCTAGAAATGCCTAAACTTAAATAATATCCCACCAAAATTTGTATCGAATTGGATCAAGGAACCCGCACTTTGACCAGTATTTCAAATTAGAAGACAAAAGCTCCTTTTAGAATAGTGGACGCCTCAGACCAATGATAATTATGAATGGCTGGTAGATTTTTTTTTTGGTGGTGTTACGGGATTTCCTCTGCCCCAGTTATATTCTTTTTGTTCCAGATCTTGTCGCCTCCAAATGTCTGTTACTTGAAGTATTTAGTTTTGTTATACTTGTATGCTCACTTCGTGATATTACATCTAGATTATTATGAAGTAACGAGTTAAAATCCTCAAGACATAAAGTATTTCATGAGGATTTTAACAAAGTCTGATTCTATTTTCTATTCTATATCTGATATAAATGTTGTTCTACCTTTTTCTCCGCAAGGGCTACAGATGTTGTCAATGATCTCTATTAATTTGTCAATTTTAATGCTATAATCACTCTTCTGTCATTTCTGAACAAAAGCTTTATATTTACTGATCCCAAGTATTTCTCGAAGAGGTTATTTGCCTCCAGATAGGTTATTAGCGAGATGGCAAATGTACTTTTTCTTATAACTCTAGGAATAGATTGTCTTTTATCAGAATTCCTTAGAACTTGAATATTCAAGAACAAAATTTTTTTTTCTGCCTTGTTAACTTTTGAAAGCAGTGCTTTGTTCTGTATTTTATGCTTGGACTTCCCTCTTTATGTTTGCCTGTGGGACGCCGTGTATCAGTAATTGTGTATCTGGTTGAGACTTTGTATTGCTCAGCGATCGAGACTTTGTGATACATTTTTCTGATTTTGATGCGAGGGCTTTCTTTAGTTTTCCTCCCGCCTCTTGTGCCATTCACTGCTTTAGGAGGTATTTGGCGGTCCATTAGATTTTCTTTTTACTTCTGCTTGGCTCCTTTGATTGTGTTTGTATTCCGTATTTGTCTTTGTTGCGAATGTTTGTTTTCTCTATTTTTAGTCCATCCCTCAGATAGTTAATAATCTTTATCACCACATTCTCTCTCACCTGAGTCTAAATTCTTATCTAGCTCTTGTTCTGACCGTTTTCTTCCTGGTAGTTTTTTTCCTTCCCTGATCATCAATCTTTTCCCCCTTTTTCTCGCCGTAGTCGGCGGCTCTGTGCATAAACATATGCCTATTTCTTCAAGAGCGAAATTCCTGGCGGCATACGATTCCTGCAGCTCATTTCCGCTATCATTTATTTTTTTAGAACAATCTGCCTCTACAACCAACCTTTAGCTCTGACTCAGTAGACGTTTTTAGCACGTAAACCTAAGAAAACCTCTTCCTGATATCCACTCCGTAAACTCTCCCTTAGGATTTCTGATGCACTCCATTATTAACTGAGATCTCAATATCAGGCCTTTTTTTAAAGCAAGCTCTGCCTCTACAGGTTCGGTCGCGACTGAGATCGGTGTGTTTGATGTGATTAGCTTTGTTTTGGGGATTTTCCTGCCGTCACAAACCCTGATGAGCAATGAGTTTTGTGAACATACCTTTATTAAGTTTCTACCAATGGTAAGGCCTCTATATAGAAGAAAAATTCTGGGTTCTGGTTGCATTGAGATAAACACGCCACATGGCACCAATTAATTTAGGCCACATTAACACCATTTCTTCCCCAACTCCTACTGGCCGCGATGCGTAGGTTGAAATTAAAATAGTTTAGTCTTCATGTTGGGCAAAAAACAAATCGGCTAATTCATTTTACCCTAGAAAACTTTGATTTAGTATCAGGCAAAGATTCTTGTTTTTGCTTTATGTTGAGGTTAAAAAAGAAAGAATAAAAACTCTCTCACTGAATGGTGGCGCTGATTGAAGCTTACCATTAACGTGTTTATCAATTTCAATGTACCCGTTTGAGTTCGTGGCTGTGTTTTTATAAGCTGTTAGTGCGTTAGTGCGTACTGCTTACAAGATATATAAGCCAAGCTGAATAGAAAAAAGGAGATGAGAGAAAGAGAGAGAGAGAGAGAGAAAGAAAGAAAGAAAGAAAAAGAGAGAGAGATAGAGGGAGAGACAGATAGATAGGGAGAGGGAGTGAGGGAGAGAGAGAGAGAAAGAGAGAGAGAGAGAGAGAGAGAGAGAGAGAGAGAGAGAGACGAGGGGTGACGAAAGGCAATGACTGAACTAAAAAGCATCTAGTGTATCTTCCGAAATAGATTCTGAGGAAATTAGATTCAGAAAGAAGGAACGCAAGATTAGACAAAAATCATTCTTATTAAAATGCAATCAGAAGCAAAGTGAGACAAGATCTTAGTAAAAGAGACATACTAAAATGGCAGAGGAGAGTGTACAGGGAACGAGATAGAAGAATAGGGGACGTTAAAGCGAGGTGGAATGGAAAAAACTAAGACTAGAGAGAATAATAGAATGACACAAGAGATAAATTACGGAGCACAAAATGATTTTTATGTAGCAGATTAACAAGAGGCGAAACTTAAGAAGATGTAACTAAAGTACCTGTGTGATAGCGCGAGATAAGAAGAGCAAAGGAGAAAAAAGAATATTCTTACTGACATAATAACTGTGAAATAATCCAAAAGTAAAAAAAAAAGTTAACAAGGCAAAGCCTAATTAAAGGCGCAGAAAACACTGGAAAAATGCACACTTATCTCATCACTAATGCAAAAGGGTTAATTCAAGATAGGAGAACGAACTAACTAAATAAATAAATGAGAATAATCGAAAAAAGAACGGCATGCCTCAGAAGACGACCTGTCACTGTCATGGTCATACTGGTATTTTTGATATTAACACCTTAAATGCTTAAATGGTTTTTTTTTTTTGCTTTTTTTTAATTTTGGAAAACACATTTATTAAACACTTACGTTATATCAAAGTGTAAAACTTTTCAAATTAGTTGACATTTACCTATTCTTAAAAGTGTCGTTTAAATTCAATGAAAGCCCCGAAGATAATTATTGATGTTTTTTTTTATGGGTGAAATAAAAAAAAAAAGGCAGACACACCACTTTTGGAAATAATAAAAAAAATATTAGTTTAAGGATACGAATGATGCAATTTGATGTAACTGTAACAAAAATAGAAGGGACAACTAATTAAAGCTAACTGTAAAAAAGGTAAACAACACAGCAGCAAACCAAAAACTTTCCATTATTAAAATCAAGGCGAAACATTTTTTTTTTATTTTTTGTTACAATTAGTTAAGGTGATGCTTGTCTTTTCATTTTTTCAAGTCATTTTTTAAAAATAAATTACTCTACGTAAAGTTCTTTGTACATAAAGGCCCAGTGGCGACGTAAATGATATACACGTATGCATATTACCTGGTCACAAATCGATTTATCATAAGTTGACTAGGTTTTTCAAGTTCATCGCTACCCGTTAATAAAACTTACTTTTGACAAGCGGATTAGTCTATGTGTTTGAAAAAGCAAATATAATTTTAACTTTTTTACAAACCTTACGTTTAATACAAGCCAAATCCTGCCGCGTGTGGAAAAAAATCTACTTTTATACAGAGGGGAGGGCCATTCGTGTAAAAAAAACTAGGAGGATTCAAACAGTGGGGAGCACAGTGCTAATGTAAATGGAAAGGAAATGGAAGGATCATCATTAGACGGTCCACTCGCATTAACAGAGAGGAAAATTTTAAGACCGTGGAAAATAGGCGCCATTGTTCGTGCAAGAGGAAATGGGAGAATTGTCATTAGCGACTCCAGTGACATTCGATGCTGAAGGAGACAATTGTGATGCATTAGGCTAAAAAATGAACCATATGTTGAGGAATTCAACCCTGCAATAGATAAATGGTTGTCGAAAGATGGAACAAAGTGAGCATAAAACCCTTTTCCATCCTTCACCCCTTCCCTCCCAAACCTTAAAAAAAAAAAAATTATAAAGTGTAGGAACCCATTTACTGATTTTAACAATTTATTGCCCTTAACACTTTACTGATTTTTTCTTGCTTAAAAAACAAAATCCCAACAGATGTATGTATTAGTTACAGAACAAATGCTTGAAGTTATATCTAAGACATAGTTCCGATGCATTTCCATTCTTCTAATCTTCAAACGTGTGCTTAAAGTAAAGCGAGTAAATCGGCCTATCTCCTCAGTGTATTTGTCGGCTTCAATCATAAATATTACAATTTATTTAAAATCATAATACTATTTTTTTAAATTTAAAAATCCAATTTCCAATTGCTAATCAAGAATTCAAAGTGTAGGAATCCAAGGTAAGCAAAAACTCATGATCCACTACAACACTTTCTGATATTTTGCGGTTAGACCCCTTTATGAGGTTGTGTCGTGTTAGAAAAGAAAAAGGACGAACGAAAAGAAGAATATAGGCTATAAACATTCTTAATGAAAACGAAAAGAAAAAAGAGACTTTCTATTTTATATTAAGACGCTGTGTCTTGTGAACATGAACGAAGGGGTTAAATTCCCAAAAATTCGCCCGTATTGAAATATAACAGCTTTTTTTTTATTGCAAACTTTATAGTTATTCATAACTTCTGCTTTAAATTACTTGTCCAATCCATTGCTGGTGCTCAACCATTTACTAAAAAATTGGGCAACCGATACTAACAACCCACTGACCAGAAAAATACAAAATTTACGCACCCATTTTATCAAGACCGTCTTCCCCCTGCTTTTGCGTTATGGCAACCGAGCGGCAATATTGCTATTTTTTCGGTATGTAGTTAATGCTTCGAAGAAAAGACTGCTGATTTTATTGGCGCCTCCCAAAAATTTGTACAAAGTAACACGTTTGTTCTTTAATGCTCATTAACGATATTTTAAGTTACATTTTAAAGTATTTTTTTTACCCCGCATTTCTTTATACCTTGATTGCTTACATTTTAGGATTTAAAAAAATATCGAAAGACATTAGAAAATGGATTAAAAGATGATTTAAATGTAGTTTTATAGAGCATTATAACGTCTGAGATTAGAATATCCTAAGAATCCTCTGCATTTTAAATTTTTGTTAATCTGTCTACGGCATAAGATAATGAGATTGAAACCTAAGACATTGACTCTCAGGACATAGCTCTATCAATCGATAGATTCTGATTATATCGAATATGATTTGCTAAGCGTCAGAATTCGAACGAGCAGATTTAACCAAAGACAATAGGCCCTTAAGTAGGTGAGGACATTAAAGCGCTCTATTGAATCACTTGTATACATGTTTAACTTGTGTATTAGTAAGAATTAATTTCCAGAGTTGTTTAGAAGAGCCTTAGTCATTCCAATACATAAGAAAGGTGACTTAAAAGTAGCATCTAATTACAGACCAATTTCAATCTTGTCTGCCTTGTCCAAACCTTTAGAAAAACATTATTTATTTCCATCTGAATAAACATATCACAAAATATCATTTATTACATGATGGCCAATCCGATTTTCGGACTCAGCACTCTTGTGAAACGGCTCTTATTAGAACTAATGAATATTGGATGAAAGCCAACAATATGGACAAAATTAATGGTTCCTTGTCTGCTGACTTTAAACAAGCCTTTGATATCATTGATCACGATATCCTCATTAAGAAGCTAGCATGGTATGGAGTTTCTTGCTATACACTTCACCTTCTATAATCCTTTTTATCCCACTGAGTGCAGTCTGTGTCTTTCAACAACAACATTTCTAAAGCCACACTGATTCGACGAGGAATTCCACAAGGTTCTGTTCTGGGACCTCTTCTCTTTTCTATCTACATTAATGACCTTCCTGACTATGTTTCTTTTGGAAATTGTGAGATGTTTGTTGATGACACAAGCATCCATGTGTCCGATTCAAAACTTGCTAATGTCTTAAACAAACTCGAGTTATCAGGAAAACAATTATTCTCTTGGGCGCATATATATAAGATGGTTGTTCATCCAGACAAAACTAAGTTCATGATTCTTACTACTCGTCAAAAGCACCAAAGACTTCCTCCGCTCCAAAATTCCATTCTCATTAATGGTCAATCTATTAAGAGAGTTTCTAGTATAAGATTTTTAGGTATGACTGTCGATGATACACTCTCGTGGTCTGCTCATATACATGATATCTTTTCCAAAGTTTCAAAATCTACATATCAACTTGCACGAATAAAAAATTTTAATGATGCCGATTGTAGGAAGGCCTTTTATTTTGCTTTTATTCACAACAAGCTCTCTTACGGATTACTCATTTTCGGTGGTGCAGCTTCACATCTATTGCGTCCTTTAAAGTCTCTACAAAAGGAGCTGTCAGACTCATATCTACGAATAAACTTGGAGGTAGCGTTGAATATTTTAAATCACTTGGCATTCTTCCTGTCAACAGTCTTCTTAACTTTCTTAGAGCTAAAATAATCTTCAAATCCCTTCAATTCATGGTGCCATCTCACAATCAAAATCTATTTGTACCCCATTGCTGTTCTTTAATTAATACAAGTTATCGTTTCAGATTACCACCAGTAAGGGTTGATATTGTCAAAAATCAAAGTGTCTCCTTTGGTGCACCTCTATTTTGGAACTCTCTCCCTTCTTCCATACGCAATTTTCGCTCATTCGCTTCATCTAAAACATTTAAGTCTAAATTAACATTTCACCTATTGTCTCATTTGTAACATGTATATCTAGGTGTTTATACATATTTATTTTTTTTTCATTAATCAAAATACCCTTGTCATGACTTTTTTTCTTTTTCTTTTTTTTTTTAAGGACTGCATTTCATGTATGTTTATATATGTATATGTGTGTGTGTATATGTATACATATGTATGTATGTGCATGCATATGTTTATATATGTATATATGTGTATACATGTATGTTTTTTTTTTTTTTTAACCCTTCTATTTCGTATGGCATGACCATGATTGTATATATATATATATTTAATACCTTGTTCAATTTACTTGTTCAATAGCCACGATTATTACTTCACATGAGAAATAATATGCTTCACCTTTTTTTTTTTATAAATTTCATTTATCTTTTTTTTATATATTACGTCTGTCTATGTATTCATGACTTTGCATATGTCTGTGTATTTGCATGTAGCTATGTATGTGTATGTATATGATATAACTTTTTTCTTCTTCTTTTTTTTTTTTTTAATAACTTTTTTCTGTGCTTCTCCAAACAAATGTTACACAAGTTATTCAATTGCTTAGTTTGAGTCACTATTTTGCCTCGTATGCCAAAAAATAGAATTTTGACCTTTTGACGTTGACATTAATTTGTGAATTTAATTCTGTATTATCAACGGCCAAATGAAAGGGCCTTGTGCTTATTTTCTAACCGTTGTTAAATAAAAGTCAATCAATCAATCAAATCAATTCAATCTTCAGGCCTACATATTATGCGTGCAGAATCCCGTGGCCGACGCCTTATTTATTGTACGTGTGCAAGAGGAGGCCTCTTGCTTGACTTACTCTATCATTGCATAATTGAGCCTAGCCTATGATTTCAACATCTCATTAGATCTATTTCTTTTGTTTAACTCTTTGACACTCCTGCGTCAAATGCTTAAAATACTCTAAATTCATAAATTATGTTGAATATAGACCTTTTTAGTAAATTTATTCATGATTACTTTTAGAAGACATACACACACACAAAAACGCGACCATTTGACTCTATATCTAGATCGATGTATAAAAACTGAATCTGTGTCTTTTTATGATATATATATATATATATATATATATATATATATATAAAGAGAGAGAGAGAGAGAGAGAGAGAGAGAGAGATAAAAAATATAAATTATTCCAATTGGCTTATCAATCCACCGATCCATCTTTTTTGAGGAATATTAAGTTGTCTTCTCTCTACCTTCTCAACAATAAAGTCAGAAAAACATTGAATTAAAAAAAAAAAAGATCTAGCCTTGACTTGTAACAGAATTAAGGGGAGTGAATTAAAAAATTGTTGAGATAAATGTTGAAAAATTTAAAGATAGACCAAGAGACAGACAGACAGACGAAGATGGCAAATTGATCTAGATAGAGAGACAAAGAAAAAGAGAACGAAGATAAGATGTAAGATATATGTTATGTATATATATATATATATATATATATATATATATATATAGAGAGAGAGAGAGAGAGAGAGAGAGAGAGAAAGAGAGAGAGACTCAGGAAGATAAGGAAGAGGGAGAGGATAGAGATCTATGGGGGGATAGACTGACAAAGATTCATGACTTCATGTAAGGAAATGAAAATCACAAATTATAACGGAGTGTTGGGCAATAAAAAAAAGAGAGAAAAAAATGTGCATCAAATGTTCATTAAATTACACTTTACAGATATATCTAGATCTACTTTTTTTATAAGTTAAGGATGTGATAGGGAAATGAATAATTGGTAAACAAAAATTCCCCTCCCCCCTTCCCCGATATTTTAAAGAAAGAAAGAGATTACTGACTGACGATAGCTTACGCCGCTTGGTGGCGCTGCATATTAGGCCATGCATGCAAAAACAGCTAACCTGAGTCCACCACCACCACCATCATCATCATCATCATCATCATTATTATTATTATTATTATTATTATTATTATTATTATTATTATTATTATTATTGTTGTTGTTGTTGTTGTTGTTGTTGTTGTAGTGGTGATTGTGGTAGTGGTTTGTATCATTGTCTAATCATTTTCTCTGTAGTTTTCTACCATGCTATTTATCTAGTTTGAATAGAGAAATGTTTTAATTTAAGAAATAATAATTTCAAGATACTAACTTGTTAATTTATGCGTCTTTTGCTTTTTAGAAATTTGTGTTCTTTTTTTTTTTGTCTGCCCTTGCCTCCAAAAGTCGTAAGGGAAGCTCATCTCACTATTCCATTCCAAAGGGGGAATGCTCAATGGTCACATTTTCTGCAAAAGAATTTCTCTTTTGAACCCAAAGACCATTAACATGTATAACTGCGCTGTGGTCTGATAAAAAAACAGCAAACAATTTGAAGGTATGTATGTGTTAATTATTGAATATGATGACGTCTAAAGCGATATTGCAGCAAGTGAAACGTTACATATTTGGACTTCTCTCT
>BLXT01007646.1:1227280-1237685 GCA_019648995.1 Plakobranchus ocellatus | reverse complement strand
TTTCGCTTTTCTCAAAAGTGTCAAAATGTGACATCTCTGGTTTTCCCCTTGCACCCTTCATATATTATATTCAACGGTTCAGGCCATCCTCTCGCAGTGTATTATATATTTTTTTCACTAGTGTCTGCCATCCAAAACTATTGGCGTGTTGTGGGTCTTACCTTAAACAGACGTTCAAATATTTACCATTCATTTCTCTGTTCTGGTGCCCTGGAGAAACCTAAAACTTTCAGGTTTTTTCACCTTTATCCTTCGTATTTTGAAAGTAATCCATGCTTTTTTGCAGTACTAAGGTCTACCTATTTTGCCGTCTAATATCCAATATCCTTTTAGTGTATGTCTGTCTGTCTGTTTGTGTGTGAGAAAGAGAGAGAGCAGTTTAAACAGTTAACCATATATATATATATATATATATATATATATATATGATATTTTTTTTGCATAAAAATATTTTACAGCCAAGGTATGCATGATAAGTTGTTTGTGTTTGAATTTTTATTTTTTGGATTCAAACTAAGGCCTTGAATAAAATCTAATTTAAAAAAAAATATAATTAACATCCGTACCGTGTCCAAATTGAGAATGAACCAAAATGCCTTCATAAGTAAAGTCACTCTTTCATTTTGCTATCAATCGCAATATTCAATTAAAACAATTAAATCCAGTGGCCATGTATAATTCTTGTGCCCCTATTGTGCTCTGCCACATAAACAAATAGGGCTGTGAGCTGTTTGATTCTCAATCTCAATACATGTATCTCACAGAGATGCAGTTCAAACGTTTGTTCTGACCATACTATGAGATTGTAAAATGTTTAATTTTTAGTTTTCTTATTACTCTAGATTTCCTGTGGTAAAGATAAGGTTTACTGTCTGTACAATTTCTTTTTAGACCTTTGTCCTTATACCAATTTATATAAAGACAGTCAAGTTCATTGGCTCGGGTATGGGTAATAATGCAGAGCTAGTTCTTTATCTTATTCTGGAGTTTAGACTATAAAACAGACTAACTTAAAACACTGAATCTCATGTTCAATGCATTTTAGATCTCTCATAGTCTTATGAAGACGAAAAGAAGCTCAAATCTAACAAAACAAAACAAACAAACAAAAATAATAATACAAGTAAATTAAAAAAAAAAAGCTTCAGATCAATTCCCTACATTAGAGTCTCGCTAACTTAATCAATATAATATTTTTTGCACTTATTGCTGATTCTCATTCGTCTCTGCCTTGAGGACAATATTTTCAGCAATAGTTGCCCTTTTTTTTTCTTTGAACGCTAGCGGTTATTAAAGATCAAGACATATTTAAAAATGTAGCCCGATTATTTTTTTTTTACCTCCTATCATTCGTATTGATTATGTTGTTAGAAAACGCGAGGTATGCCATTTCTAGGGAAAATGAAAGTCATTCCTGTCGATGGACCGTAGATCTAATTTTTCGTTTAAAAGTGTTTGCACGGATACATAAAAGCGAAAGTGAAAGAACGGGAATCTCCGCATAAACACTTTCCGGTTGTACAAGTACCAGATCAATGTAGTCGATAACAATGACCTGACTCTAGCTGGCGCAGGCGCGGCTAGAAAGCGCCTACGCATGTTCAAGAATTAGACTTTTGCCGCAAAACCTAGGCATGCGTAGCCGGTTCTGCGTCTGCGCCTGCACATCTTTAGCTTAAAGTATACGGGCCAATAGTTCTCAAATCGACAAATCCTGCAGCGTGGCAGTGCTTCTCGCCAGTACAAAAAAAAAAAAATTAAAATAAATTAAAATAAAACAAACCTTTTTTCAGAAAAGTTCAACAGATATTTTGACCCTAATAGAGAAAGCTTGAAAGAAAGGATGTATCTGAAACTATCGATGTCTCGCACCCAATATTCACACAGTTCAACCCAAGATTAGTTGATCAAGTTGCCTACAGTCTGTAATAAAAACTGACAAAAAGCTAGACCTAGTCTCGTTGTACCGGTAATCTGCCTGCCTGTATGAGAATCAAAATAGCAAAATCTATTACTAGACACGTGATTTTAACAACAGTTATCAGCCTGCATGACTACAACACTGCTCTCCGACCCCCGAACCCCCCACCACCACCAAATCATCCCTCTACCTCAGTGTTATTTCAGGCCACAATACCAGACATGGTTGAACAAGTCTGTACATCGAATGTCAGCTTGGATACGATCTTAAACTTTCTTTGTCTCCCAGACTCATATCGGGGAAGCATCTCACCTGGATATTTTTCAGACAAGCAACTAGCATTGTGCGTGAGACCATTTACCTCCCTAAAAAGAGCGCACACATACACACACACCCAACAGTCTCTCTTCAAGGTTTTTCTTTTTTCTTTAGACTTTCGAAAATTCACAGCTTCTCATGGGATTCATTGGACCGTCATGTCTAAGTGTAAAATCATTGTATTATGTAAGGTATTGATAAAGTGCCATACCACACCACAGGTTTATGAAAAATCACACACACACTGCAATTATATATCACACATACACGCACACTCATTTTGCCCTGACGTAGGCCTACAGTTTTAATTAAAATATACGATTTTACAAAAGGCACAATGGAAACACAGATATGCCTAAACGAAAAGCGATATTTCGCCGAAATTTTATCAGAATTCGTGAGGAAAATCAACCTGTATAAATTTAGATTTAATAGTAATGTTCTCGCCTACATCTAGACTCATCTACTTATAATATGTAGGTATAGATTAGTGTTCAATCCCATTAAAAATATATATTTCAAATAATCATTACTAAAAATAAAAATGAATACAATCAGACTTTGAAAATGTAGATTGGTAGGTTAATAATCGGTATTTCTGAGTTTGGGTTTGGAAATACTCCGACTTCATGCTTTCTGTTTCTTTACTATTTATAAGTAATGCTAGGTCGGGCATTGTTGTGCTGGCAATTGAGGGATCAACACAGCTCGGTCGTGTGTAACAACAACAGAGTACGCTGTTGTAACAACTGACCCCAAGGTAATGGCCTATTGGTTCTTGTAAACATTAGATCACCAAGTCCATTGAGGCCTATCATTGTATCATGTAATGTATGCGTCAAACAAGCCAATCCCAACAGGCCTCGCCGCAGGCTACAGTTGAGATAGACACAGACAGTCGTGAAGTTTTTCCCCACCCCTTGACTGTAGCCTATCGGCGGCAAAAACGTCAACATGTTTTACTGGCTGTTCTGAAACAGCTTGTACCTGTTGTTATGTTCACGCATGACAATGCTCATTGAATATTAGCTTCATACAACTCTAATCCTGATACTATAATAGGGGAGATATGCAAACCCACCCATATTCAACCTCTTATCAGATTGTCAGTAATTATGAACAGAGTGGGCATGACTGTCTTCATAGCCCTTATATGAGTTATAAGTTGTATTATTAAATGGAGGCATGAACACCAAACGTGTAAACATGCCCAACAGTGCCACTTCAACTAACCATCTTATATTGCATAGTCTTAGAACCAAGCCAAAGTAATTTTCTACTTATTTTTTAGATTCAAAGAAACAGAAAAAGACTTAGAAGAAACACATTTTTCCTGAAATTGTTTTAAACTCTGCAGATATTAATTTTTATAATAAATATTGGTGTGTTTGCGTGTATGTGTGTTTATCTAAAACTGCCTTAATTAATATTAAACACTGTGGTTTTCTCTCTAGTTTTTTTTTTTGTTTTGAATTTTTAAGGTGGAGTTAAGAAAGTCCAGAACGTGAGTGGAAGTGAAGGGGAGCCAGATTTATTTTCAGACAACCAAAGTGATGAGGTAATTAGACCGATGTTAAGGTATATATTGTAAGCTAGCACTTGTTTTCTATGTAAGTCTCTTTTCTTCAAGTTTTTAAATTGCTCTGCTAATTATTTGGGAGAAGGAAGCAATTGCGTATTCTCACTCTTTGCTGATTTCTTTAAGTTTTGAAATTTTTGGAGATTTTTTTTTTTTGAGATGAATTGAAATTTACTGAATATGGTATGATTTTGTTCTATGAAGTATTGAATATCACTAAATATTTTGAGCAAAAAAAGAAACTATCATAACAATAATAATAATAATAATAATAATAATAATAATAATAATAATAATAATAATAATAATAATAATAATAACAATAACAATAATAGTAATAATAACAATAATAGTAATAATAATAGTAATAATAATAATAGTAATAATAATAATAATAATAATAATAATAATAATAATAATAATAATAATAATAATAATAATAATAATAATAATAATAAATCATGTTTGTTTTCAATGATGATGGGAATTTTTTTTATATGGCTTAACTTAAACTTTCTTACTGGAAATTTAATGTTTGCCTCTCTTCTGGTCCTGGTTTTTGTTCAGGATGATGACTAAGCACCAAGCTCATCTGTCTCTTGCATTGATAGTGACAGTGTCAAGTCTCTTCGTGGTAAGGTTTTAAAATGAATGGAATTTATGATGATTCCTGGGATAAATGTACAATGCAACTTAACCATTGGGCATTTTGGTCTTTAAAAAATATATCTTGCGTTTTTTTAAAGAATGACAGATTTTAAAATCTTGCATGATTTCTAAAGGTTTGAAAGTAAACGAGTCAACTCATGTAGTCATGATCTTTAAAAAGATATATATAATCAATATATATAAAATAATGAAACAGTAATACCTAAGACAGGATCAACTAAATAAAAAAGTAAAAAATTGGAGGCAATTCTTCATTTGATCATGCAATGAGAGAAGGAAAATTAAAATATCTTAATGTTACAACTGAAATTCTTAGAAGAAGTTGAGCAGAAGTGCAGCAGACACATTTAGTCAAGAAAACATTTACGGAGGAAAATAAATTGTTAAGAAAGGCAAGTGAAATAAAATTCCTGGAGGAAACAAATGTTCTGATAGCCACTATTTGAGCCTTGGCAATACTATTGAGCCACAAATGGGTTATATCTTGCTGTCTCTGGTGCTTTTTAAAATGTATTTGCAATTACCCTCGTCCCCTTTCCTCTCAAATGCTCTTTAGTGAAATGTCCATTTATGAGACAACCTTAGTTAAGTTCAAGGAAGAAGGAGAAATTAAGCTGAATTTCTATCTTTGGTGCTTTGTTAACCTTATTTTTTCAGTGACCATGATAGCAGCTGTTGAATCAACCACAGCAATAAAGAATCACTAATGTGAACAAAAGTCAGTATTAAAGATACTGAGCTCGGGTAAATTGCTTTTCAGAGTTTATCAGGAATAAAAGTGGTAAAGATACTATATGATCATATGATATAATACTTTTAATTTTAATGCTTTGAGTATCCCTGACTTTTTCTGCAGTCAGTGAGACATTATATCAACTTAAAAAAAAAATTTTTTTTTCAAAAAATCTCTTTAGAAATGCAGCTGCAGAATTAACTAATCTTAGATTAATCAGCATTTAGACTTTAGTTTCATTGCTCATTAAAATACAAACCACTGTGTTTTTGTATGACTCAAAATTAAAACATTGAATAAACATCTTTCAAATGCCTTGGGCAGTGATTGGGCTTTACTGATCTCATCTTAATATCATTTAACTGATATCGTAGTTGATGTACTTATATAATATTTGAGAATAATAATGAATAGAATTTATCGACCTTTTTATCAAGCTCAAAGCGATTTATTTTTTAATTAAATTTTTATTGAAATGTTATGCTTATCGATTTAAAATGGTATATTGAACTTAATATATATAAACTTTCTGAATCAAAGCATGAAGGCTGAATTTTTTTTTTAACACGGGATCAATGTTTTTAAAGTTTATCTTTATGATCTTTCATAATAAAGAAGATGGAACTAAAACATAATTTTCAATGCGTTTTCAATTTTATAATTTCATACTACTTGGATGCATACAGGCACATCCTTAGGTTGTAAGAGCCTACGTGATCTAAGCTTTAAGGCCCTACGTCTGGCCAGGGTGCCAGTGACGGGACTTGAACCCGCAACAAAAGAGTCCCTGCAGATCTGAGGTCAGACTCGCTAGCCACTGAGCCAACTATGCCCCCAAATTTTGATGGTGCAGGCATTAGAGAATCTTAACACCAACCTACTACTATGACTATCATTGTCAAAATTTTTTACGCTTTTTTTTTTGGTCTGTAAATCAAGGTTTTCTATGATGAAATACATATTACTTTTAAGTATGAATGTAAACAATGTGTATATCTAACCTTACTTCTTAAAATGTTGTTTTAATTTTACTGGAATCACTGACATTAAAATTTCAAGTTGATAAAATGAAACAAACAAAAAATGGCTTGCCTGCTGGATCATCTTCTTAATAGAATGCTATTGTGCAAAGGCTCGCAGCTTAAAAAAAGCTTAAAAAATACATCTGTGTATTATTTTGTCACAGCATATAGTAAGTCATTATGTACAGTTTAAACTGCGCAGAAGAATAACCCACTGTGCCAGCTCAGGCCAAAACATAAGCATTTGCCTAAAAGATCGTCAATTTTAACTTCGCTCTGGAGTGTTCCCGTGTTGTTTGTTTGTCTTGTTTTATACATTAAAATTAGCAAAATCTTGCAACAATGTCTCTTTTGTTTTTATCGCTTTTATAGGGACAAAATACACATGTACAGGCCATTTTCAAGCAAATCGTGCGCTCAGGCAAGAAGTTTCATCAAGATTTTTGTGTAATTTTATCCCAAACTCCGTAAACATGTCTCTATCTCTCTCTCTCTCTCTCTTACGTTCTCGCTGTCAAAAGTACACTAAAAATTTGCCTCTCACTTTCTTTTTCTCTCTCTCATTTTCTCTCCCACCCATCTTCTTACTATTTTCTCTCTTTCCCTTCTCTCACGCACGAGCTTTATACCAATTTTATTGAAAAGGATGCCACAAGAATCAGCGAGTCCTAAATTCTTGACAGCATAATTGTGTTTTAATATCCTTTAGGCATTTTTCATTCTAGACCCTATTATGAAGTATGGCTCCGACGTGTAGATACCGTATGAAAATTACTGTATATTTCCAGATTCTAGTACTACTAGTAGTAGGTTAGATCAAATTTCTTATAATGCCTCTATCCATAGAAAATTTATAAACGTAGGTGTAAATTATAGTGCCCTCTTCCCACCTCCCACAAAAAAGCCCATAGCTAAAAATATTTATTAAAAAATCCATCAAAATAATAATACAAATGCCAAGTTATGACCATTTCATACCACTGTATATATGTCGTCATAATGATGGTCGTTGTAACTGGGGTCAAATGATTATTCAAATGCAAGTCGTCATAACGCTGATCAAACGTTCAGAAATATTAGGACAACCACTTATTTTTCTATATTTTTTCTTTAACAACAAAAAACCAAACCAATAAAATTGTGACTAATGTTGAGAATAAGTGTGTTAGATGGTATCCTTGGCATTGTAGTTTGTAAAATGGCACATATACAATCGGTTGTCCCAATCATAATTTGCACAACGGTCGCTCTAACCAGGAATTAGTTTATATATATATATATATATATATATATATATATATATATCTTATGCCTGAGATTTTTAAGATTTTCTCCATTTCCTCCAATATATATAAAAGAGCAAAAAAACACAAAAAAAAACACACACACACACACACATAACAGTACATTGAAAACACATTTGGATCAACTACTCCATGCCCCCACTTCGACCATGATTGGTTATTCTTAGATTTGAGCTTTCACAATGACTCTTTTTATGAATTCATATCCAGATCTAGAACTATTAAAAGATTCAAAATAAGATTCTACGTAAAGTTTTATGTACCCACAAAAGCAGTTTTTTTTCTACTTTTTTCAATGGGCGTTTTTCAATAAAATTTTGACTCATAAAAACAGTTGTACTTGGTGGGTACGATACGATATGTTTTCGGTCCAATGGCGTGCAGAGCTGGAGAGTGAAAAATTAAACGGCTGATTTAGTTTCCCATCTTATCTACATTGTTTCAGCAACGGTAATAAAAATCTGGCTTCTACTCATACCATTGCCTTCTCATCCTGAAAATTTTGTACCTCCACAGGCAATGGGTTTTGAGGAGATAATGGACAAGCTTTTCGAAGTCAAGTCTAGGTTTTCTAAAATAATTTTTATTGAGGAAAAATTGGAATTGGCAGTTTCATTTTCTGCTATAAATTCATAAAAAAAAGTATCGGCTTAGGGCCAATATCTAACAATAACAAAAGATAGGTGAAGAGTATTTAGGGGATAATTATTAATTTCAAAAGATGATATGGGAAAATAGCATAAAATGAGGTAACACTCGACTCGGTAGCCCAGGGTCTGACGGCACATGTTTAGGTGGAAGTCTGTACTGGTCTATGACACAATTATCACAAGTTCTTCAGATGGGGAACGTGTGCTGTTATTTTATGTCCTCAAGTTTGTCAGTGTTCACACTAATCTAACATTTTAAAAAATTTGGAATATTTTCCACCAATAAAAAACACTTCATTTATTGTATCTGTATATTACAATCTACTAATTAAACTAATAAATTTGGTTGGCTATTTGAAAAAAACGATGACTACTCATAGAAATAATCATTTTACTTGCGTTTCTTTTTAAAGTGGGCCAGTTTTTTTTTTTAATGGGTTGTCTAGTTTTTTTATTATTATGAACTAATTTTCACAGGAGGGCTCGCTTCCCTTGGCTGTAGTTGTAAATAGAATATGTTATACTACAAGTTTGCTATCTCTTATATTTCTTCTATCCAGATCTTTTTCCCGCGTAAGTCTAATTTCATCTAACTGCATACCATTAATAATTTGTTAATGTGTTGAAGCCATTATTCTATTGTGGGGATGTCGGACTTTTTGGCCCTCTTTAGGACCATCAATGACAGATATTGAGTTGAAAAGCCTTGCAAAGTTCATAGGGACTGGCTAAGATTTGACTTATTTTATTCTTGATCAGTTCGTGATTTTCAGGACTGATAATCTTAAGATTTTGTTGGAGTCTGTAATTATTTCCTTTATACGACAAGGCCGTCATCATTTCCTTATAAAATAGTTTAAGACATTCCACACAAATTAAACAAACACAGAGTAACACTAGTATATTGCCAAAAATGTGAAAAAACAAAAAAAAAATAAAAATAAAAAATCCGGACAACAAAATGATTAAACCATAACAAACAAAAAGAAGGCTTAAGAATGTCCCAACACAATTCACCCTCACCCCGCCCTGTACCAGAGTACAGGCTCATTATTTGATTATTTTATGTCCCTGTTCAGGGAGAGGACCTATCACGGTCTTTAATGCTCAATA
This sequence comes from Plakobranchus ocellatus, assembly GCA_019648995.1. Lineage (NCBI taxonomy): Eukaryota > Metazoa > Mollusca > Gastropoda > Plakobranchidae > Plakobranchus > Plakobranchus ocellatus. The sequence goes on along the minus strand of BLXT01007646.1, from coordinate 1,228,376 downwards.
TAATAAGAATAATGATGATGATGATGATGATGATTATGATGATTAAATAATAATAATAATAATAATAATAATAATAATAATAATAATAATAATAATAATAATAATAATGATGATGATGATGATGATGATGATGATGATGATGATGATGATGATGATGATAACAAAGCTTATTTGTCAGACATACCAAGCAAAGCAGAATACGCAATCTGGAATACAAAATTTAGATTATAATCATAAGACTTTAACAGTAAACTCATCAAAGACAGGAGCAACAATGTGATCTTAGGCTTTCAGGCCCTCCGTCAGGCCAAGGCGTCGGTGGCGCGGCTCGAACCCACAGCGCATAGATCTTTGCAACTTATGAAGCGGGTTCGATATTCAATGAGCCACAAATACCCAAAATGCAGAAATAAAATTAATATCATAATTTTTAAGTCTCATAAGGTTTTAACCGTTTTCGCAATTTGGAATAGATCTCTAAATGAAAAAAAAAAGCCTAACGATTTCACCTCATCTTGCCGCAAATAATATTCATCGTTACAATTATCTTTCGCGCACGTTCTTTTGTACATAATTAAAGCATTGTTTGAAGTACGAGTAAAAGGATGGAAATGAACTGTCCTGTTTTTAGATACTAGTCAAAATCCAAAGCTTTGACAAAGAGAGAAATTTTTAAGAACTTTGGTGGTTTTTTAACTCAAATCTTTCTCTCTCTCTCTCTCTCTCTCTCTCTCTCTCTCTCTCTCTCTCACTCTCTCTCTCTCTCTCTTTCCCTTTGTCTGTCTCTCTATAACTATCCACGTGTTTCCATTCCTCCTTCTCCCTTTGCTGATAAAACCATAGATTTCGCGACCTTCGCATTAAGAGTGAGTATCACACAGTAACAGGCATTCTACGGTAATATTGCTACTGCTAGCGTTTTTGCTTTTGTGGTGCTACTGTTAAGTATCTGTTGGTATTGCTAATGCTACTGCCAATAATGCTGCTACTGCCTGTGCTGTTACTGCTGCTTCTGCTTCCGCTGCTGTTGCTGCTGCTGCTGCTGTTATAGATATCAGTACTGCTGCTGCTGGTATGGTGTTCCTAATGCTATCAC
>BLXT01007646.1:1045527-1065185 GCA_019648995.1 Plakobranchus ocellatus | reverse complement strand
CTCCGAAATGCTTTGACCTTTTCCCACTTTGAGTCTCAATTCTCTTTCTTCGTTTTCAAACCTAAAAGATTACAGTTGAGAACGTCTTTCCTTAGCTATACCTCGGAATTGTATCGTTTCTGAGACCTTTTTCGTTCGATCACAATCATGGTCATTGAAACAGTACAGTTGTTATACCTCGGTATGGTGAAAAACATTGCTTAGCCATGCTTGAAATTGTAGATTTCGGAAAAAAATATGTTCCCCCCTTTAAGTTTTACTTTTTACCTCTTGCTGAGGTTTTTCACGGTGGAGAACTGGGAGGCCCTCGTTTCTAGAGACCCATCAAGCCAATAGATCTGAGCAGGTGTTGGGTACGTGGTACTCATTCCAACCCAGTATGGCACGCTGGGTCTAGTTTTGTGGAGCCGAGATAAGAAAGATGGTAAGAGAGCGGCGAGCACATAGATATGCAAAGTGAAATCTATGCACGACAGATGAAATTTAAATCAAAGTCATTGTCTAAACTAAGATTTAAAAAAAAAACATTTGTTAGTGAAGAGAAAAAAAACCATACGAAAAGAAGGGTTTCTGTAAGAAAACAATTTGAGTAAAACAATTCTTTTTTAAGATTTGATCAAGATTTGATCAAGACTTGTCGGAACTATTATAAGATGCACTTGAACTGTAATACGAGTATTTGATCGGTAGAAACAGTCCATTGAGTGTCGATATTGTCACGGCATATTTGATCAAATCCTCAAGCATTGGCTATAATTTATCAAAGTAATTACACCTGACTGTCCGTAAAAGAAAATGTATTCGTTTTTTTTTTTAATGTTGTTTCCTGTGATATAATTTTATTATGAAAACCACATAGAGATATAACACATTATATTGAAAAGTATTCTACACTTGAAATTTTTTTTTTTTGTTTTTTTTTTGTTTTGAGGAATTTTCATCTCACATTGAAAAAAAATCGAATTTTTATCATTTGAGAAACTTAATCTTGTCGTCTTTGAATGTCGTGTTAGATTAGATCAAATCCTGCCATTCATTCATTTGGTCTTCGAGCATTTATTCAAAATATCTGGTGCTGTGCACATCATGAAATTTTTAATTATGTAAACAAATATGCAAATGATTTCGCCAAGTTCTAAGCGGAGCCAAAACAAGACAGACACATTTGGAACAAATATCACTAAGATTGAGCACATCCTGCAGGTGGGAATGATTCCTAATACTATTGGTTTTTGTTTGTTTAAATAATTTAACTGACTTACGTAATCTTGCAAGAAATGGTTTGATCATGGGTATCGCGTGGAAAGGATGCCAGTGAGACCCCGGGCTGGTGGCTACTACACTCCCGGAGCGCTTCCTGCCAGGTGAGGAGCTGATTGGGCTGACCTGTGTCAGACAAGTAGAGTGATCGTTGGTTGGCAGACTGGACCCAGCCGACCACTGGCGCACATGCGGGAACTGGACGGCAAGCCAAGGTAAAACGGTTATTATATTGATAAAAGGGGGTCAAATCATTTTGAATATTCAATGTTCAAAGGCAAGAAGTGTCATGCAAAAGACAAATATATTAGTTTTTCATATTAATGCATTACTTCGTATCAGATTGCAAAGGGAGCAAAGGAGGAAGATAATGTTAAAGATAATATAATTCTACCCATGTTAATTTTTCAACTGCCTTAATTTGTTGGTAATGTCCTTAATGTTGACTTTTTATTTTCGCTTTATCGAGGTTGCAAAGATCATCGTTATGATGAGCATCATTATTATCTCATATTCAACATAATAATAAACATTTTCAACATCATCATCGCCATTACCGTCATCATAATTATCGTCATCGTCATCGTAATTGTCGTCGTAATCATTCCTTTTTTCTTAATACTCTTTAATTTGACCACTTTGGATGCTCAGCTTGATTTTTTGCAATTATTTTTTTTTTCTTCATTCCCTTTGAAAAAAGTTTTTGGTGTATTTTTAGTCCTTGTGGGTTGTATTCAGTGAGGACAAAGTTGAATTGGTAAGTAAATTTAAAAATGACTTTTGGTGAACTTCAGCTTGAAATTGATACTGTTTCATAATCAATACATTTTGACAACGAAGTGATCCATCGTGACCAAGCACTACTACCTGTGGGTCCGCCAGAACTGCCAGTAAAGAAAGACGTCCACAAGTAGCAGATCTGAACAAAAGAAAAAAGGAAATACCTAACTCCGTTGATGTCAACCAGTTGTTAAGGATTTTTCAGAGAAAATTATCCTCAGCTTATTTGCTCGCTATCAACAGTATTTTAATTAGATACGTATTCAAAGCTTAGAATTGGAGATTTTTTTTTTTTTTAATTTTTTATGTGTCGGGTAACATCACCTGAGTTACTATTCGCGTTTCTAAATTTTCTTTTGTTTGAATTTACATTTTCATAAAAACCATGGAAATCTTTTAAGCACTGATATTGAGAGTTATAAACATTACCGAATAATTATAAATGATATAGAAATGATGAATAATCATTATTTTTTTCCTCATGATTGATCTATGTAAAATTTATTGCCTTTTCAAATATCGCTTCCTCGTTATTGTAAATGTTGAACTGTTGTTAAAATCTTGTAGCCGTAATTCCGCTAAAATGTTTTGGTGCATTGTTTTGTTTATGAGTTAAAATAAAAATGAAAAGTACACACTCGATACATATTTTTTTTTACAAAAGCATAACTTTACATTAAATTTCAGACGCGGTAATTTTGTTGCAATACTTTAACATTAAGGCATAGATATCTACAACTTCTTTATATTCTACTTGCTATATATATATATATATATATATATATATATATATATATATATATTTATATATATATTGATTGAACTTTAAAAACAATTTCGAACTCACCTTAAAGAGCCAAAAAAAAAGTGATTTCAGTTTTTTCATCCTGACGAGATTTATCTCTGATCCACATCTGCAAAGGACAAAATTTGCAAGCTTATAAGACTTACTAAACTAGTATTCGTAATTGTAATATGGTAGATCAAGTTCTCTTTAAATAGGTAACTATAATTTACTGACATAAAACTTCCAAGAAGGAGAAAAGATAATGTCTATACCTCTTCCGATGACTATTCTAGCCAGAACTTGAACATTTGTCTAAACTTGTGGCGTCTGGCTTTATATAAATGAAGTTTTCACGATTGAAAAAGAAAAAAAATGCCATCTCGCTCTTTGTGATTTAACACTTTTCCAAATTCAAAGCTGTATGTAAAGAGGTGTAACTTGAAGGCGTTCAATACCCCGATTTGAGTTACAACCTTAATTAATTCTTTGTTATAGAAGAAAACGTTACCCTTTTGCCCAATGGAGGTGAAAATTGAAAGCAAAGGTATGCAATGCATGTTTTGCATAACTATGCACACCTTATTTGAAGATTGCTGTGACCTAGCGAGGAAAACGAAACTAAAGTTGGGCATAAACATTGTAAGCTTCAAGTCATCTTGTGTAAGAGGAAAGATTTTACAAATTTATATAAATCTAAATATCCATTCAATGAAGATAACTTTTCTCCCTTTTTTCTTTTGTTCGTTTGTTTTACCGCTTTTATATCATGCTTACGAAAGTCATATTAAAGTTTGTAACCTGACCAATTATGAATCCAAGTCAAGTTTTTTGTTTTTTTTTAATATATATATAAAGTACAAAAACAATTATCTTGGGTAGGGCCTCTAAATCTCTACTTGTTGCCCCTCTTCTGATAATGAATTGAGTGAAAACTTAAACTTGCTGATTTGCTTGTAATTCTGAGATCCATATTTATTTTAAAATAGCAGACGAAGTGATTAATTTTTTTTAAGAAGTTGAGTGAAATATTATACAATGAGTGCATTTTATTTTCTTAACCAGAAAAATATTAAATTTACCGATTTTCCGAAGAGATCTTTTTTACAATTTAACATCTAATTCTTATTAGATGATTTATAAGGGTTCGAATTTGTAAGTTTCAGTGTCATGACCATAATCTGTTATCTTTAAATTGCTGTAAACTTAAGCACAGTTAAGTTTTACTGATTTTCATCGAAGAAATTAATGGTCACAATTTGATAGATTGCTATCATCATATATTGAAAAAAGTAGATTTGATGGCCTTTCTCTATTAAGTCTGCAAACGTACCTTTGTATTATTAAAGAATTGTTTAAAAATCTGTATCCATTATAGTTTTTGTGTACAAAGTAGGGATCATCTTGGCAACCTTTACTTTGGTTCCTTTCTATATGTCAATAGACAGATTGATTGTTTCCTTTGTAAAATCTTGTTTTCTTTACTTAATCAAAGTATAACAAATATTTTTTTTTAATAAAGCGTTAATAAGGGTGTAAATCCAGAATAACCGAAAATAATTTTCTATTATTTTGAACTATAAAAATTGTCTATGGCAACTAGTAAAACCTCACGTAAAAACTCACTGGTAAAACTGTCATCGAAGGCAATCACTTTGGCTTATGACTTTTCTCACCCAAGAAACATGTTTTAAAAGTGCTTGTATGAAACAAAGCTGATAAGATGAATTGATATGCAAAAGCAATAAGAGCCTCCATCCATCAATTTTGCTATCTTTGGGAGCGGTCATCAGCACTTCATTGAGGGTCATTCCTCTGTTGTTGCAAAGTCTGGTGTTCATAATAAATGCTGGTCATAAAGTCTTTGCTTTATTCACGTGAGCTACAAATCAGTGAAATGACGCATGAATGAAACCTCTGGTTATTGGCAAGTCAATCTACATTGTTTTGAAACAATACTAAATATAATTTATTTACTTTAAAATACCCTCTCTTTCTGAATCTCTCTCTTTCTCTCTCTATGTATATCTCTATCTTTATTCCTTCCCTGTCTCTATCTCTCTCCTTCTCTCTCTCTCTCCTTCTCTCACTCTCTCGACCTCTCTCACTTTCTCTGTTCCCCACGTCTCTTTCCCTCTTTTTCTCTCTCCCTTTATTTCTTTTTCTCTTTACGTCTCGCTTTCCACTATTTCTAACCTTCATGATCTTTCTGCTCTTTGTCTTCTTCCTCCTTTAGTCTTTGACTTTCTTTTATGTCTTCAGTTTCTCTGTGCCGTCCCTCTCTCTCTCTCTCTCTCTCTCTCTCTCTCTCTCTCTCTCTTTTACCTACTTCTCTCTCTCTNCTCTCTCTCTCTCTCTCTCTCTCTCTCTCTCTTTTTTTTACCTACTTCTCTCTCTCTCTCTTTCTTTTTCTATGGTTTCTATCTTTTACTCTAACTTTCATTTTCTCTTATCTTTTTTTTTCTTTTCATTTGTATACCTATTCGTCTCTCCTTTTCCTCGCTTTCTCTCTCTCTGTCTCTCTCTGTCTCTCTCTCTCTCTCTCCCTCTCTCGAGATATATATATATATATGTATATATATTTACATATATATATATCCATCTATGTCTCTCTCTCTCTCTCTCTCTCTCCCCCTCTCTCTCTCTCTCTCTTTCTGTCTTTCTCTTTTATTTTTTACCGCTTTTGCACCATACCCGTGCCAGTAAACGGACATTAATGGCTCTAAGCCAAGACTGTTTTTTTTTTTTTTTTTTAAAGGCAAAAACAATTATCGTGTACAGGGCCTTTAAATCAAGCAGAAATCATTGATGAGTACAGTAAAAGCAGTTACGATTTTGATGAAGGTCTCTCTGAAATCATCTTCATTATTATTATTATTATTATTATTATTATTATTATTATTATTATTATTATTATTATTATTATTATTATTATTATTATTGTAACAATAATGATGATGTTTTTTGTTTTGTTTTGTTTTGTTTTGTTTTTATATGTCTATTCAAAACTTTATAACGCGATAGTGTTTTCATGATCGTGTTCTATATTGAATTTTACAAGAAAAAAAAAGCTTTTAAACTGTTATGCATAGTCAGCTTTTCAAACAAAGTGGAGTTTTTGTTTGTGCTTTTTTTACTAGCCACACCGCAAAGATGTCTATTTGCTTTAGTATAATTCTTTTTAACAAAATCCTCCAACCTTATGCTGTATTTTTTAAGAATCGTGCTCTCAAAATGAAGTAATTGTATATTATTTATATGGAGAGCAGCTTAGGATGGGGCATTGGGAAAGGAGAAGGGAGTTGGATGGGGTTGAGTGGAAGGACAGAAAGCGTTGTCATAGTTTGTAGATTCAATTTGGGTTTCTTTTTGGGTTTGGCAATCGCTAACAATTGGGACTTCACACTTTACAGCGACAACAAAACGTCTGTTTTTATTTCAAATAATGCCAGATAACTTGTCCCACAGTTCATTGCAGTATTGTCTTTTATCCTTTTTTGTCTTAAGTTATATTCATTTGTGGGTATGTATGTGTGAATTTGCTTGTGCTTCGTTTGGATTCAAATTTATTGAAAAGAGGAACTATAAATTATATATACACCTTATATCTCATCTTCAACATAGAACTCTCGTATTTTTGGAGAGAATTATACGCGCCAGGTTGATAGAGGTAACATTCTTTCTGGCTAAACGTATTATTTCATTTTTACGGACTTTTTACCAAGAGTGAAGTTTCTTTTTATGCATTTCAATAAATATTTGGCCATTATTATAACTCAGCTAATTTTTATTAGATCAAAATGAAAGTAAGCATGAGTTATTATGTTTAAAAATACTTTAAATACAAAAAGACAAGAATAACAATATAACTTGATCGAACAGATATGGTTTAATGTTTTTGTTTTATTCATGATATAAAAAAAGAAATGTGTAAAAATATACATTGGCCTATGAGATGATTATTTCTGTCAAATTCGAATTTTTTTTTTTTTTTTTTTTTTTGGGGGGGGGGGGTAAAAAGAAAAGTCACATGTCAAAAAAACAAATATAATATAACGTTAAACATACAATGTTTATAAGTAAGTGAGGAAATGATATGCAAGTGCTTCTTTCCGGGAAACAAAAGTTGAAGGCACTATTAGATGGTCCGGAGAAAGCGATGAGGCAAACTATATACCTGTGTCGCTCGAGATTGCTTCTTTCAGTTGGCTGGTATACGTTTCCTATATATTTAAAAGGAACAGTAGAAATAACATTGAATGCTGAAAAACATTTAACTTTTAAAATCTAATTAATAACTCAGGATGCAAAGTCAAATTGCGATTATAATTGTTATTGCTTACAAAATTACTCCTTAAAAGGAAGAACTGAAATATACAGAGCAATACCAATTAACTTGCAACTCATTAACGCAACATTCCAGACATTTAGATAATTCTTTTTCATCTTTAACTTGAAGTTAGATGGTTAAATGATATGAACATAGCATTCCAAGCGTTGCAAAGTTTAATTACATTAGGTCTATCAAAGACCACCAGCTTTTAATAATATACATTATTTATGTAGTCCATGTTCAATTCCAAAATAGAATTGTATCGGGACAAGTTCGTTCGAGAAAACTTTAAGGCTAGAATTGAACACAGTCTGTAAGTTCTACCGTGAAAAATTTTTTTCAACCTAAAGATATAATCTAGATCTAGATTCCGTTTAAACTTTGAAAACTATCTTTTATTTTTTTTCAAATAGTGTAAATCAACAAAAGTCAAAATTAATCATGCATTTTTTTATGACCAAATACGAGCAAAATCAAATTAAAGCTTATCCAATTCAATAAAAAAAAAACATGGTGAGAACAAAATAGTAATAATTGCATGGACACGGTTTAAGTATACAAAAGCTACGCTGAATAGTCCATACTTGTTTAAGAAATAAAACCATAAATCGCAAAGAACAAGGAAATGGCACAATGGTAAAAAACTAGAAAAAAATAGTAAAATAGGGTTTATCTGTGTCAGTTCATAATATACGTTCACAAAGGCATTAACACTTAATACTATCAAAGTTTCACAAAGTTATATAAATCAATATAGGAAAAGAAAAGATTTAGAGCAGCAGAAAAGTTTACACCACTCAAAAAATAAAACAGGACAAAATAAATCAGCAAGGTGTTTGATATATTTTATAATTATTTTTGGAATCTACTAAGCCCATGCTCTTAAAGAAATGATGTAAATATTTCCATGCTGGTTGGTCAGAGGACGTGGGAAGATAAAATTATTATTTTCAATAGCCCGTTTAAATCAAGTGGGTCTCGGAAAATTTCTTGTCGCTTTAAGCCATTCCATTCTTTCTGTTATCTCTCACTTACGATGAGGCAGAATGAACATTGCATAGTATTTTTTTTTTTCTATTTCTTCGCCCTACACCTATTTAGAAAAATATTAGGACAGATAAAACTTCTTAATACTGATTCAATACTGACAACATTAAAACAAAAAGTATTATAGGCACGCCTGTAAAACCACTAATCGTGCCCTTCGCGCCGTTTCTTCGTCGAGAAAGAGAAGGGTCCAGCCTAGCTTCTCCTTCCAGATGATCTGATTGAACAGCCCAGTATTTGATCTTGTTTACAGCAATGGAGCCACTGGGAAGGAGGAATAGCTATAATTAGTGAGTTTGAGGGTTTGAGTTCTCAATAAATTGGCAAGGAAGGTGAGATGCTTCGGCTCAAATAAAAGATTGGCAAAATTTTTTTAAAAACAGAATAATGGTCATCACGAATAGTTTAGTGATGTTTAGCTATAGATCTAGTGAAAGACTTTCTGTGACATAAAACTTCTTTTAAATAGACTAAAGAACAGAAAGCACTCCAAGTCTTGTCGAAAAGTGGACGAGTAGTTTGTTTATTTCAATCAAGAACAATTTCAGTACAGCAATCTAATTTCTACAAGATTATTTAGATCTACAAGCTTTCTAACATCTGCAGCTTATATCTCAGCGATTTCTGCAAGCTCTTCACAACGATCTTAGAACCATTCATATATATTCACAGCCCACAGCTTCTAGAAAATACTAATTGTGCAATCCACAATCTTGCTTCATCAATAGCGAACAAACAAAGCTTTCTAGAAAAGGGTAGAAATGCGTATTCTGTATTCAAGGGTAGCCAAAAATATTGTTCTTTCAAAAACTCTCATTTATTACCCACAGTTTACACAAAACCATGACAATAATATATTGGTGGTTACATTTTAATAGGTAAGGTAATGATAAGTTTGTATTGAAAACATGAAGTAAATAATAATTTCTTTTTTGTGATGGGGGAAGGGAGGCTTTCAGAAAAGTCAAAAAATGTATTCATTATTAGTTTAAAAATGAAACCATTATTGTTTTAAAAATTTCTTTTACATCCGTTTTTTCTTACAAAAATAATTATTATTTCCTCTGCGCTGTCCTTACAGAAAAAGAAAAAAAAACAAAAACATTAAAACATTGATTTCTTTTTGAAAAGGGAAGATCAAGCGGAGAAATTGTTTGACCATTATTTCCCTATGGTAACGGGAAATTTTCTTTTAATTGTGTTCATTTGATCGGAACCTGTCGTGAATGGATTATCAGTAATAAGACACATTCTAGAGAATTATGATATTAGCCTACTTTGAAAGTCTTCAGAGTATGTCTTTTGAAACCAGTGCGTAAAATGGTATATTTTGAACAATAGATAATGTAAGTTTTTGAAGAACACATGAGAAAAAAATACAGATTCAAAATATATGGTAGCCCAATCTGACATATGAAATTAAGGAGTTTTAGTATCAATCACCCAGCACAGATAACAAGAGGGCAAAGTTGCAACATTAAATATTCTCTCCAAGATTATATATAAGAAAAGGAAAATATAATTTAATTTCAAAAGGAAAGGTCCGAATTTTTATCTTAACTGTTTATTATTTGTATAATTTTTATTAACCTCCATCAAACGATTCTTACGAGATACAATGTAAATCTACATAGCTCAAGTTCAACCAGATTCTCCTACGCAAAATTCATTTGAGATTATCTTTATTTGATTGATACAGCCAGCACAATAGCTTTTTTTCACATCATTACTTTCGATGTGTTCATAATTACTATCTATGAACTCACATGATGGAAATTTTTCCAATATTATCGCTGGGTGGATGCCACAAAACTTCCATACTAGGCCGGATAAAGGCAGCTGTGTGCGTGAGGGTATCGTCAGTGTTGTAGCATGTCATCGGCTTGCTAGCTACAGGAGCCTGAGAGAAGTGACCCGCTGGTTCGCCGAACTCAGACCTCGCCTGCAGCATGAATGCCATGAAGTCTCTTTCGCTGGGACCCACGGCGGAGACGGTCACTACAAGGAGAGTAAACATCAGAAGGGCTTTAGATTTTGGTGACAATGGCTTTTCTTTTTCGTGTTTTTATGCATATTGCTTGTCGGCAAAAAGGTGATCTCATGCTTTCAGGCCCCAATCAGGCCAGGGCATCGGTGGCTAGCTCGAATTCGAATCTGCGCCACAGAGGTGTTTGCGGCTCCCGGGTGAATTAGAATTCGCTTCTGACGTCAAATCTGTGACATGCAGGAACTCGATCGAGAATTTGACTACGATAATATTGTGAAAAATTAAAATAACACTTGAAGTGGTCCACCTTTACACTGTGACACTCGAAAGCGTCCATTTTTAAGTTGAAATATTGACGTCACCCAGTACAAAATGATTTTTTTGCAACTATAAAAAGACGCCGATTTTATTGAAGAGATATGGGTTCTGAAAGTCTTTTATGAATTCGTATCAAAATAAATCATACAGAATTCATAAGCTCTTATTGACATGAATTAATTAGGAATCTCCCTAGAGGTTCAAAATCCTTTGGGTTTAAAAGCTTATAAAACCAAATACAGGCAATCATTGTCTAAAGTCTGAAGCGAAACTCATTCGTTTCTTACTAAGTTCAATTGTACGTGTCCAAAAAGTTTTCTTCTGGTCTTCAAGTTTCTTCTGGTGAGCTTTGGCGTTTTAGATAATTGTTTTAATCCTAAGCTGTGTCGATTTCTGGTGGCATTCAGGTTTTCATATTAACTGGAAAATATTATGCGCTAGATACCAAATGGCTTGTTAAAACTTCCGCAGCAGTTCGCTTTTTTTTCACGTGAAGCTCTTTTGATGTCCACTAAAATTTAGGTACAAAGCCCGATCAACGGACCCCACCGATCCCTTGCCCATGCCATCTTTAAAAAACTATTGGTAATTTTTGACAACTAATGTTCATTATCATTCCACCTCTCGTTTTGACAAACATGGCAATCAAAGGTAAAGCTATGTGAAATGGCATGGCCTTGTTGCTGTTCTCTAATGTTCATTACCCCGTTTCCCGGCATTGAGCCTTGAACACGTTAGTGCGTTTTCTGCCTATACACCAGCTCAACGTGTCACTTAGCATGTCATCTTTACGAAAACAGCTTTGTAAAAAAAAAAAAAAAAAACCTAACTAAACTAATGCATTCACCCTGAGATATTATTGTAAGCTAGATTTAAAAACACGTTTGAGTGGCCAGAGGTCTTTTTAAATTACTTGATTTGGATTTTCAAACAATAAAATCGAAAACGAAATCAGCGGCCTATATGAGCAGCCGTACATCGAGCCTAAAAATTTTTTAATCTGGCAAAGTATTTTGGAAAAAATTTATGATGGATAGTGAATCAATAGTAACGATAAAATTGTGCATTTAAAGTTCTAATATATTATTCCTTTATTTTCTACCTTGTTGGAGTTTTTAATAGATCTGACAGATCATCTAAAAAGGCCTTGGCAGCGCAACGACTTGAAGTGGCAAACGTCACCATTTAAGTTCAGAAAAAAAACCTTTAAAAACCTCCGCAACATAGAAATCTTGGCAATAAGCTAGTGCCAGGGGGAAATTCCAGCGATGATGTCTTTTTTCAATGACCCAAACCTGGTTTATCACGTGGTTTAGCCGAAATCGGGTAGGCCCCCCCTACATATATGTAAAGGAAGCCGAATTTCCGTTAGGTCTAGACCTTATTATTCTGTACAGAGTTCGGAGTAATAGAATTTCATTATAGACCCATATTAAACATTTCAAAGCTGCACAAAGGCTTTTAAAGTTAGAGATTTGGCTTTTTTTTTTTTTAAGTTACACATGGGAGAGTAGATTTTTAATTTAAAAAGACACAAGAACTGAAAGTAATCACCGAAAACCCGCCTCGCGAGCTGAGATAAAAGCAAAGCAACCATTTTTTTCTACACAGAATTAGACGAAATTTACATCAGAATATAAGATGTATCAAAATCTCCCTTCACTAGTTTTCAATTTACTTTTTATATGTTGCTGCGAAAAAATGTCAAGTGAGAAAAAAAAAAGCGACTGTTTCAAAATTCACAGCGACGAAAATGTGCCGGCCGCAAAAAAAGGTTTGTTACTGAGATCGCCATCCAATACATGTTCCTGGCTCCTACATACTCATTTGCATAAATTAATGCCGGGAGATAGGGAGAGAAAGAGAGAGAGAGAGAGAGAGAGAGAGAGAGAGAGGGAGGGTGCAAATCAGTCGCTTATAGGAAAAGTTATCCAATATGTTTTTTACGATTTTTTTCGTATATATATATATATATATATATATATATATATATATGCGTGTGTGTAAAGAATATATGAAAAGATAGAACTGTAATTGTCATCTCATGAAATGAGCTGAGAAAGGCCTTCGTGTTGAATCTCAACCAAGGCTCAGAACTCTACAAGCCAGCCTGGTTCCTTATAGCAAATTTTAACAAGGAATGGTCACGATTTTCTTACAATCTACATCTTATACAAGTTAATTGGCCATCATATGAATTGTAATTATAGTTCTGATTAATCTTTTTAAATCAAGAGTAAATCATTCTTTGCTGTATTGTGATTTTCTAGTTCAATCCGCTTACAACAAAATCTGGATGTCAATATTTCAAGAAAGCTTTAGAATTTTATTGAAACGACACAACAGATTGAAACGGTAAGACCTCGTATATAACTTTAATTATATGAAATCCTGTGGTTCATCCTTAATTTGTAGGTCTTATCCTTCTATCCGAAGTAAATCTTCTTAAAACATAAACTTCTTATATCTGTCTATACGAGAAAACAACTATATTGTCTTTTTTACATATTCCTTATCGCTAGAGAGAAATTGACCAAATGAAATAGCATTTATAATAATATCCTCTTTTGCAGTTTAGCTAGATTTAAAGTTGGCTACGCGAAAGTTCTGGATAGAATAATATAATAAGATACATAGCATGTCTCAAAAAAGAATTAACATCGTCACTCTTTAATTTGTTAAACAGATTTGTCCAATCACATGACTATAGGTTATCACTTTAGGTCATATCCGCCATTGGCACTCGGTCCAACAGGTCCAAGATTATTAAGTCGTATCAATATATCGAGGTTCTGTGATTTTAAATATTCTTCAAATAATATATTGACATCGTCTTATTACTTTAAAAACACGTTTAAACAAGTGAACGGGCGGTAAGACTCTAACATATGTACGTTGGTACTGCCGCCCACTCATTTTTTTAAATTGAAATTAAGATATAGTACTTATTGTTTTCGAGGTATTTTTTCCTTTGAAACACTCGGTGAAATATACTTTTAACACAGTTTTCCAAGACTTTGTTTTGGATGGCTATCATATTTTGCATGTCATGCATAAAAAATTTTGATGACCTCAAATTATGCTTCATATAGATCTACTGTAAGCAAATTGTGCAGTGAAAGACCTTTTATTGCTCTGTGTGGCATTGTTTGAAAAATAATAAAGTTGATCTTTGATTGAAACCGTGTTTGAATTACGTTAAATCTTAAAGCGGTAAGCAAAAATGTTAAATAGGCAGAAGAGACTAAAGCAGTATTGAATGTGTGTGTTCTATGGTTTACTTCACTTTATGAAAGTTATACATACCTGCTACACCCTTGACAATATTGCTTAAATGTCCTTAATAATTTTTATCATATAACTCCCAACGCAAGTGTGAGGAGTGGGGACTTATCGTTTTGTACGCCATTATGCCTCTTAGCATACGTGGTTAGGGGAGACCAATACCCCCCTTTTATGAAAGTAAAGGCCGTAGAAAAATATGAACGTAATATCAAAGTTTAAATAATCTTCCTGTAAAAACGATGTATCATTTCAAACATCTCTTAATTTTTTTTTAAACAATGGTCGAGTAGGCTAATACGTATTAAGTAACGATTTTGATGCATATGGGCGTACCATTATGATACATTTTGCGCTCGAGATAGAAAAAAGTAATACGCCTTAAAAGCCTAAATCAACATGAAATGGGAAAAAAATGTATTATAAATATCCTCATAATTTTGAAAAGGTATGCAAGAAACGAAATACTAAAATGGTGTAAAAAGTATGAATCCATCTGTAACAAAAAAACTAGACTTAGGTTTTGTTAAGTGTTGATTTTATTCAGCGTTTATGTTCTCCTAAAATGGTGCCATTTTCCGATACGCCTCTTTTCAATCACGCCCACGACATATCAGTGACAAAAAAAATTTTAGCGTAGGTGTTATTTCTTTGACTTTACATTTACCTCCTTGATAAGTTTGATTGAGAAAATTTCGACATAGATTCTTCCACCTTCACAATGTAGTCAAATCATAACTTCCTTTAATTTATTTTTGAGAAAAGGTATGATCTCGAGAGTACAACTTCGCGCATAAAACGTACAAAGTGCCAGATTTCCTACTATTAATACTTTCTATGGGACCAGTATGTGCATTCTGGACACACACTGCAGGGTAGAAGAACATGTTGAACGTTACTGGCTTTAGTTTTCAAAGTTGTACTATCAACAGCTTTATTTTCATTCTTTATATTAGAGACTGTGTGAATGCAATGAAACTCTTCTTTTCACTTCACTTTATAAATTGGTAGCCTTGATTTCCTTCAAAAAGCTTTAAGTGAAATTATATGATGAATCATCTTCAAAAAGTTAACTGGTAAAATAGTTTAAGATAGCCACAAGTTACAAGCCACAAAGTTTCATAAAATAAAGATTTGGATATTCGCCATAGCAAAATAACCTGCATCTGATTTTACAAGAATTAAGAATTCAGTAGGGCTAGAATTTTTCTGTATCAAAAAGCGGAAAGTTTAAATTTATATTAGTGAGAAAAATAAACAACAATTGATTTTTCATCAAAATATGAACTTGTAACTTTTTTTTTTTTTTTATGGCCTATTGAAAAAAAAATTAAATTCAGCTCACATTTGAGGGGTGTGGTGCCGTAGGTGGTGCTATTGAAGACGAGAACGTACGGAGAAGCTATCTCTTGAAGTTCCCCGTCGAAGTGAACAGGCATCAGATGGCTGCATGCTGACAGGGGAGCGCCAGAAGGAAAAGCAACTGTTTGTTGCACCAAAAAAATCAGGACTGATGCTATTACAGTCAAAAGAGACCTCGGTCCTAATCTAGAACTAATGTAATATACTTGTGGTAACATCCTCCTCACAGTATTTATGCACATGTGTAAATTTAGTTCAGTAGAGCTAGGTCTTTTCTTCTTTTATTATTTGATGAAGAGGTTTATGAATATAGACATCTGCGATGGAGAGAGAATGAAAAACAGAATGCGATAAAAGGACATAGCAAAAAGCTTTTGAAATGTGACAATTTTCTTCTGACCATTACCACCATAATAGTAAAAAACATAAGCCACAGACCTACGACTATTACATCAACAAAAACAACAACAACTACTACTACTACTACTACTACTACTACTACTACTACTACTACTACTACTACTACTACTACTACTACTTCTACTACTACTACTACTATTACTACTACTATTACTACTTCTGCCATCACCGCCTTCATCGCTACGGATACTATGACTCAGGTATGATCCTGTGGTTTTTGACAGATTATATATATATATATATATTTTTTTTTTTTCCTAACAGTCACTAAAAGTACTGTTATGCGTATAATAAATCTCTCAACTATATGATATTTCTAATGTTAGTAGATCATATTTATCTACTATGTGGCTTTGCTTTTTCACTCATCGTTTCTTTAAAACAGAGACTAAAAGCACGTGAGGTTGTCTCATTATGTTTGTGGTAAGTTTCTTGAATAAATTGTTTTACTTTGTCATCTATTTTACCCTACATTTAGTTAGTAACAACAAGAAACGATGGCCTTTTTCGGTTAGTCGATTTTGTAAAAAAAAAAATGTATTTCATCTTTCCTAGTGCTATTGCTACTCTTAATAAGATTAAATAGCTACCATGACTAACTTACTTTCACAAAATCAGTATCTTATGTTAAGCGTTGCATGTTATGCGTTATTTTCTACACATACTCCATACAAATTGTTATATTCATATTAATCCAAAGAAAATGATAAAAAGCCATACAGCGGTGAACAATCGTTTGAAATTAATGATTGAAAAACAGTTCTGCATTAAGGAAGCGTCTATTTTTTTTAAATAAGCATATATTTGCATGCATACATAATATAAATTTCTAAAATCATAATTACATGGCCATTAGTTAGGTTAAATTGCCGTGCGATACAATTGATTTTTTTGTTTTAAATTGAAGCTTTTAAAGTAATTCCTTATTATTTGTTGTTCTTTCAAACAACCCACTGAGCAACATTGATTTCATAAAAACTAAACGTCAAATTTCTAATATAATAGAAACACTATAATTTATGAGGCATCCTTCGCGAGAGACCTGTAAGTTTTATTCTTCGCTATGTATCTTCCCGATTGTACCTGATTGCTCCTGGTTTTCCGTTCGTTTGGCGTACTGTACCACTTTTTTCAATATTAACCTTAGTTGTCAGTGGATGTTTAGTTCCTTTTACAAAGTTTTGAATCACTTCCTTAGGTAAAGATATTAAATAGTTCCAGCTTTTTAAAAGTTGCTACTTACAACTCTGCATAACTGGATTAAAGAAATGGTTAGATTACATGTAAATCAGGTTTCAAGAAAGCGGAATTTTTACTCGGTGCATTTGGTTCCAAATGAAATTAGTCTATTACACTCACGATGTTTTATTTTGAACACCTACTCTTTGTGTCATCAAGCTAAATGATTAAAGGGGCTTGCTTCTTTTGACGTATTGGTCTGCCCCTTCCTTGCCCAAAGCAAATAGTAGAAACACACTACAACCTTCGACCAAAAGGAACATGTGTCATTGTATGTCATTCTTTTTGCCCGAAGGCTAGGAGAAAACATTACAGCCGTTGCAGATTGGGATGGGAATAGCAATAGGAAGGACTGGCCGTCCCATCACAAGACTCCTAAAATATGACGAATGTGGTGTTTTTTGTTTTTTTTTGCATTCGCGTCAGCTGTCTCTCGTTCATTTTTTTTTCTTCTATGAACGTTAATGTTGTTGCAATCATATTAATTATTGTTGTCAGGGATTAATATTCAATTTTTGTAGCTATTAAGCACTGGTTCTTTTTTCCTGTCATTTTTTATTAAATATATACAATATTATTTTCTTTGTCGAATTCCCTAGCAACTTAAGCAGCTCAATGCTTATCACCTAATCTGGTTGAAGTGTCTTTTTCAAGTAGTGTAATGTGCGTGTTTAAAAAATTCTGTCCATAATTAACAAGTCCTCTCTCATCATAATGCCCTCAGTAATAGATAATGTTCATAATAAATGAGGGAGATTTTTTACATGATTCTGCATTTCTAATATTAGATTCTGACTAATTTCTTTATAGATCTTCAAATATATGATTACATCCAAGTATGGAAATGGATGAAACTGATACCCGTAAAAATTGACTAATTTACAACTAAATTGATAAGAACACAAAGAAAAATTGGGTCAAAGGCGGGAAGAGGGCCAGTACTAGAAGAACCTTTCTCCTGGTTTGTACTTTTAAGAGGATACCAAAACAAATAGCAAAGCTAGTGTTCTTGGGTCATAGTCGTGTAGGTGCAAATGCTTTTCATTATAAATTGAGGAGGTTTCGGTATCACAGTGAAGAGCAAATATCCGCCCTGAGATCTGCATGGACCCTTCTGTCGTGGGTTTGAGCCCTGCCGCCAGCGCCCTGGCCTGAAGGAGGGCCAGGAGGCCTGAGATCACTCTCTTTTGGACCGGTTGTACACTAAACCAGATCTTTCAAACGTTACATTAATTTTCATCGTAGGACCATGATATTTCTAGCCTTTTTTTTTTTTCAAAAAACGGAAGGTCTTCTTAGGTCGATCAGTGGAATGACTCATGCAGCTAGAGGGCGCTAATGAGTATTAATACTTTTAATTACGTTACTCAGTTGGATTACAAAAAAGGTGAAACTAATTACGCTGGGACTTGTTGGCTACTTGGTTGTTTAATAACATTTTGGCTGTGGAGATGGTGCAGTGTCAGGTGAGCTCCGCTAAAATCTGCAGGCGTCTTTCTGTCTTGGATACAAGTATCACTAGTGCTGAACTAGGGGGACAAGGGCCCAAAAGACTTGATCTCAAACAGTAGTAGAGGGTACGCTATATGACATCGAAACAAAAGAAAAAAAAATTAAATATTCAGCACATCATCACAAAATGATTTTTGCAAAGCCACCCGAAATTGTTTCGCTTCTGTCTGCTCTTTTTAAACACTTGTCCCTGTTATGCAACAGTTTCAGACATTTTGATGAACTCTTGTTCTGTTTTAAGGTAGACGTGATGTGGACACACTGGCGAACGAACTCGCCTTGTGATTTGTATGTTGCGAGCTTGAGCCCGCCATCAACGCTAAGGCCAGACGTGGGCCCTAAAAACCTGATATCACATTGACGGGACCGGGCAATATGCATAAAACCTAAGCGTCGTAAGGTAAGAGTGGCGGGAATAAAATCCGGATCTAAAGTACCAACTTCATCGCTAGACAGTTTACGGTTTGAAAATCTAATACAGGATACTTTGGAAAAAGAAAGGGAACAAAAAATGAAGAAAGGCCGGATAAAATAAACACTTTCAACCATCTGTTAAATAATTTGACCCCTTTTCTTTCGAAAAAGAAAGAATCTATCCCTTGAGGTTAAGTTGCTAAGTTATTTTGAAAATAGATATACTTCGTGTTATGAGACAGTTTCCTCTGTTTATAGCTCTTTAGTGTGTAAACACCAATGTTCATTTCCAATGCCTTTGACTCATTTTAATGATAGTCTGTTTTCAGATAAATCCGTGACTCAACGCAGTAAGCAAATCTACGAAAGCGTGCAGTTTCACAATCATCGTTGCAACATCGAAAATAACTTCTTGTCAGAGGCGGTGTTCAGCTAGATCTTGAACCGAATGGCACAAAGGCATTTGAGACAAGAATGTGTTTAAATATATTTAATACGTTCGTCTAATTCAAAAAAGCATCATTTAGATAAAAGTGGTATATATATATATATATATATATATATATATATATATATATATCTTTCTCTCTCTCACTTCATTCTTAGTTATATTGACTATCACGGACACTGAAACACTGAAGAAGAGGAAGATAACTCATGTGGACTCCAGCTTACCAACGACTTCCGCTTTGAACAAACCTGTCCAAGCAAATGGTGGGTGATCAATCACAAATTAAGTCACTGCCGCACTTACCAAACCCGTCATTATTGGGCCATTATTTATATAAATATGATGCTTATAACTTTGGTTCTAGGCACCTTTTTTTTTTTGTTGGTTACGTACTGAATATGTATATTATGTTTGTAGCATGCATGTAAGTTTGAAATTATGTCTGCCTTTTTTTTTTTTTTTTTTTTTT
>BLXT01007646.1:1030704-1043274 GCA_019648995.1 Plakobranchus ocellatus | reverse complement strand
CACACATCAGACCAAATAAACTCTCTGTTTCTCTCTCTCCCTCTCTTTTCGCTATTTTGCTTTCACCTCACTCTCTTTTTTTTCTACTTTCTTATGTTTGCAATTTTGCATTTAATATTATTAAACGTTTGCTCTTTTTCTTGACAAGTTTTGCGATTTATAATCTCTTTAATTGCACAAAAATGGCTGCAATGGGTATATTTTGTTGCTAACCCTGTTAAAACCCTTTTAAAAAGTCGAGTTAGCTTTAGTAGAAGGACAGTATCTCTTTGTTGCCAAACCTTTGAAGAGAAATCTGTAGTGATTAGTCTGAAAAGAAAAATATTATAATTACACGTTATCTTCTTCACTTTCCAATGGAAGAACTTTGATTGCGGATTCATTCAGCAAGAAGTCTTCATTTGACGCAGATTATGCCTAAATCCATACAAATAATAGATAATATGATCAAGAGTGAGGTACAGGTAACTATCTTAGTATTGAAAATTTGACATATGTTCCAATAAGCTCTTATCAAAAGGAGATTCGACTTTAATATGAATAAACTGATAAAGTGTATTTGTAAGTGTTGGATTTTAAGAAATTTTTAAAAATAATGCAAAGAATAGGCATATATTTTTTTCTCTGGCTCGAAACCCTTTTAAATAGGATGGTTTAGGATCTACCAGTACTTTATGTTACGCTTGTCTGTCCTCCTCAGACTACCAGGTAAAAATACAAAGCTACCTACAATTGTTTTATCTCTGAGGAATTCATTTACATTTGGTCAAAACGTGGCATTTTAAAATGTCTGGAATTTTTTAGAATATATAAATCATAAAATAAATGTTTAACAGTTTTTTTCACATCCTCTCTATTAAATTCTTTATTTTTTTATGCGTACTAAGCTAAACCATGATTGCAAGGGCATTTCTAAACAGGCAATTTTTTCATCTTTTATCTTATAAAGATAACAATAATTATTGATGCTGTAACAGCTCATTTTAACTCACGGTAATCTCTTTTGTGCATATGCTATTTTTTTTTTAAAACAATCTTTATATAAGGATCGTTCTCTAAACCCTATTGTATATGTTGAAGAAATCTATGGATGGTGTTTGTCTCTTTCTGATGCTTCTGTTGTTCAATTGATAATACTGCAGCTATAATCATTTGTTGCTATCAGGGCTCAAATCCACGACATAAGATCTCAGGGCGTGTTTTCTATCTATGTGCCACTCAGATTTTCAAGGCCTGATGAAATGTTGAGCAAGTGAATGGGCAGATTACTATTTTTATCAACACAAGCAATAAGTCGCCTTCTTGTCTTGCCTTCACTAGCATGTGACGACATGATATAATGTACAGATTTAGCTGTGGACATTTTGGTTTTGTATTTTCACTTTTCTTATTCACAGCAAATATTTTTGCACTGACTTTCAAAATTGTATTTATCTTTTAATCGTAATTTTTTACCTTGTCTTCCAAACCTTCAGCGTCTCCTACCTTTGAGCAAAAGTGACAAACAAATATTATTTTCAGTAAAGTCAACATTAAAGAGACTTATTGTAACTAAATTTTCTTTCATGTTGGAGAAGAAAATCACACTATATTTTCTTATCTTTAAGCTTTGCAAATAATTTCCTTTCGACCAAAGTTTCATGGCTAACTTTGCAAAATTTGAAGTTATGAACAAATGAGTCATTGATTGAGTAGCATTTATGTAGTTTAAAAATATTTAGCAATTGATTGGATTGGTCGCTAAAAAATGACTCAGCAGGGCATCAAGAGTTTGAATATTCATTATTAACTATGTAAAACAATTGATATGAATGTAGTAGTTATTGGTACTGGAGGTTTTCTTTTCAGTCAGGGGAGATGAGGGTGAATCAGTATGAAAAGTGTTAATGAAACGTGGAGGAAATGCCTAGAAGGAAACAAATGCCTAATGTAGCAATGTCAGTGAAGTAAAAAAACAGGCAGTGAATGCTCAGCTGCTGCACTAACCATAGGATTCTGAATGTAGCATAGTATGTATGGGGCCAACTCCTAGCAAAAACAGTGTGAAGTATGTATTAATTGGGACGTAAGAATGCAACAAATTAGATGAAAAATTTAAATTTATAAACAACTGTCATTAATCTGTAATAACAACATTTATATTCATCCAGCTGCATAACCTTGTTCTTTGCTTTTGAAAAAAAATATTAATAACAGTAGCTCCAGATGTAACTTTAGACTTATTCAATTTTTTTTTTCCTTTCTAGGAGACAGTAATACCCATCTCAAGAATTTCTCCAAAGACAAGATTTACGACACCTTCAAAAAAGAAGTCAGTGCCTTTCAGAACTGGATTGTGGGGGTGCAACGCCTTTGCAAAAATGTACACTTCAAGTCCTTTGTGATTTGTGGACTTTCAAATATGTACATCTCTGATCCTCACAGTGTTCAGCAAACTTCGCTATACATTTTTAGCTCATCAATGTATAATTTTATACAAGAAGTCCAAATGAATATGATGCCACATTTTTTAGCACTTTCATTATTGTAACAGCCTTTAACTTCTTTCTATAGGGTTTGCAGTAGCAAAAACTGAATAAAAGTATCTTGATCCTGATCAAGGATATGGGACTTTTAACTAATAACAATACTGACTCATTAAAACTGGTCGAGGACAAATTTTCAGAGGAATGAGACAACACGCCTGATTTTTTAAGAAATATTTTATTGATAAAGTGCACTTTGATAAAAATGTAAAAAAAAAAAAATTGATAAAGCATACTTTACGCACTCAAATGAGGCAAAGATCAATTGAATTTTGGCCTTGGTAAAAAAATCACAGATGAAGAACTTTTCAGTAAGAAAACATTTAATGGGATTTTACTACATCCACAGCTTATTCACATGACAAAATACTGCAAACTGTAAAGTTTAAAGCTTTTAAATTTTTTTTCTTTCAAATACTTTCTTTTCCAATACCATAAAACACAAAAAGTCAATTACCTAACAAAATAAAAAGTAAAACTATCACAGCCACATAGTAAGGTTGTGTTTTTTGGTTTTTTTTTAAACAAGTTTTATCTGCGGAATATTAGTGTTCTTAAATCACTAAAATGTATCTTTATCAAGTATCTCCGAGAAAAATACAGCCCCTCTATCAATACATCCAACTAAGTGCCGGATTACTTTAATTTCTTACTGCCATGATGATGTAGCCTATCTCTGACATCAAAACCAACATATCGGAGAGTATCATCTTCAAAACAATTTTGACAAGCTCCTTTTAAGTTTCACAAGAACAATAGAGACAAGTTCATTTTAGAGCCAATTCTGTATCAGTCAGCATGGTGTTCAACGCAGTCATTGTGCTGGTCACCTTTGACCCTAAACGGTTGTACTTTTTAGTTAGGAAATAGTCCAGCTCTTCCTCTCGGCGTTCCCTGTGATAAAATTGTACAATAGCAATGAGGTAAAATAAAGCAAAAACCATGCAATGCAGATGTTTAAGGAGGTAATACTGAAATCTTTAAAAATCAAGACATCCATAATTTGCAATGTGATTTCCTATAAATTATATCCTTAGCTGTCTTTCCTTGCAATTTTTTTTCTATTTCCATCTTTTTTCATGTCTAATTTTGAAAACAGGCCATGACAACAGAAAAATTAAAGTTTTTTTTTATTATTATACCTTGAACCTCCCTTTTTTTTATGTCTTATTTACAAAACTTTGCTCTCTGTCATAAATTCTGTTAAACAAAATCTTTTTTATGGTTTTCGATAACACTTTTCCAGATAAAATTGTTTTATGCCCCATAAGTATTTCAAGAGATCTAATTCAAAAGCAAAGAGTCAAAGCAAAAAAAAGACAGAGAAAAAACCAGTTCTATTTTAACCTGTGCATATCATCTTAAGGGTTAAACCTTTTTTTCTCTTCTTATGCTCGGCTTAAAACAAAAATGTCACCTTGGCACAGGTCCATGGGCACCCACTGGGATGCTTGTGCTAGGCATGCGGTTACCATAAGGGAACAGATCCCTGCGGAAAAAAAAAATAAAACAACATAACTTTTAAGTAAGATGAATATTGCAGATTGAAAAAAAGAGACCAGGAAGTTGTTTGGCAAATCTTAAACACAACAACTTGCAAGGCGAAGGTCAAATATAAATATGAAGTTGGGTTTTTTAAACAGATCCCCTGAAAGGTAGACTTTGATGACCTACTATCATATATAGATGGCCCTTTTTTTTCATATACATTTGATTTGAAATTTGCAAAAAAAAACCCCATTCCTTTATCATTTCTAGTGGACTGAAAGAAGGTAACAATACCAGATGAAAGCAAAACTTTTAATTTATTTTTTGAGCCTCATTATATATTTGTTGGTCATACTTTCAAAATTACATACTAACAAATGTAGACGAAAGTAATTGTGTATATCGAATGTTAAAAAAGCCAATAGAGGAAATAAATGTAAAAAAGAGATGAGGTTAACTTTGCTTTTTTTATCCTCTCGGCTTATGTTGTGATTTTATTGGCAGCTTATAATTCTTTTAATAATGTTAATCCAATACACTGTTAGGATTACTGCTGAAATAGTTAATGTTCTCTGTGCTGAAAGTGTCAATGCTCATCACTGCTCTATAAGTACAATAATGGCGCAAGTCAATATGGGTACTCATAAGACATCTAAGAAACACCTATAACTTTTGTATTGAACATACTTAAGGACATTTTGAATCTCTTTGGTTATTACAAAATTCTACTGGTGGATTTTAATTTGATTAACACCAGCTGGTGGCACAGGATTGCAGTAATACCAAACATACAATAAGCATTATCCCTACTTATGCCAGAATTATAGAGCAGTGATGCAATGCTCTTTGACTTTACGAGTTTTGCAGTTAAATTCAAAATAAAAATTTATGCATTTTTTTTTTAAATCATAATAGCAAAATGTGATTCAGGTTTTCTAAGCGAAAAAATTAATGCAATCAAACAAGACAAAAATCATGAAGTAAAATAATGTCTTACAACCAGTCCTAATGAGTGACATGTCACATATAAGACTTGAGAATAAAATGGAAATTTTAACTCAAATCATAAAACTTGGCTCAGAATAAGATAGTTCTATCAATTTTCACCACTGCAAAACTCACAAAATGATTTTTTGGTCTACTTCAATAGTTCAAAATTGTCAAAATGTAACTTTTGACATTTGACTTTTTGGACTGGTCTGAGACAAAGAATTCTTTGAAGGGCATGTAGACATTTACAAAAAAGCAATAAATTATTGTAAATAAGATAGATTTAAAGAAATCAAAAACAACGTTTTATGTGTGAGAAATACTATTTACAAAAAAAAAATTTTTCACAAAAGTAAATATATGTTGCAATTAAAAATAAAATACAGCCAAGATGGCTTTCAAAATTAATTATAAGTAAAACAATCCTTACTCATCCATCTCCTCCTCAACCGCTCTAAAATAAAAATGTTGGGTTTTTTTTTACCTGTTATAGCATGGCAAGGTCTAAAAAATTGAGCTTATCAGCTCACTTTCATCATGAATAGATAACATTCCTCTTTAAAAGAAAATCACCAAAAAAGAAAAAAACCAGGAATGTTATCTTAAAATATGTAAAACAAAAATATCCAATAACGTGTCTTTAATATCATTTTGACATATCTTCTTTGATTTTTATTATACTATATTGTACTAAACCATAATATATAATATATATATATATATATTACAATATAGTACAAAACCACCAAAATAAATATTGAAAACGATATTATTAGGGCATGTTAAAAAAAAAAATCAAATGTTACAAACATCATTTCTTATTATGAGCTTGATTTATTATTTCTACTATCAAAATCAGTATTCCATCACAACATGAGGATGTAAATGTGGATTGCATATTTTCAAAATATTTTTATGATCCTCATCAGACAGCAAATTGAAAAGTGTTCTCCCTATTATTGCTACCACCATCTAAATTATAAAATTGTTATTCCCTTTCAATAACACCACATTAAAGTTATATAAATGTAAATCAATTTCGACCTAACTTTTAGAAGTTACATTTTTTTAAAAATAATTCAGTACTTACCCCGGCTGTTTTGGATCTTGTGATGGAGAGCTTGGATCGATAAGAGTAAACTGCACATTGACCATTTCTGGCTTAAGGCATACCTGGCCACCTTCATCTCTCCCCTCTAGCTCTCTAGAATAAGCAAAAGAGTAATTTATGGGTATGAGTCAAGAAATTTACAGGCATATTAGGAGAGGCAATTTTCTTGAAATGAGCCTGCATAAGTCACAATGTGAAATAATGGTACTTGCACAAATGGTTTTTTGTGTGCTATCAAGTGATGAAATAATAAATTCATCTTAAAACTGTTAGTTTTGTGACTTATGGGTTTTTAGATTTAATTTTCTTTTTTTAAGATTTGAAAATTCTTCAAGAATCAGCTCCAGGGTCCTGCTACACTCACAAATACTTTTCACAGCTTTCAACTCATTTGGGAGGAGCCTCCAGATAAATTTGTATTACATTGAAGTTTCTACAGATATTAGACATACAGTGTATGTCGAAAACAATTCAGTGAGTCACATGCCAGACTTCACATATTTTAAACTTTCGATCCTCTGTGCAATGTCTGGCTGTAAATCTTCTAGCGATGACCAGGATATTAAGCCATATCTTATCTAACAAAAAAAAAATAGAGTTTTAAACTTTTTTTCAAATTATTTTTATGATAATTTTCTTTCACACCTAAATACCAAATACAACATCAGAATCAGTAGAAAAGGCCTCAAGGCATATTATTGCATAGAAAACCGCTGCATTTTGTTTTTGAGTGGATGCAATTACCATTTATAGCTTTCAGCGAAAAAACAAATGCAGCCACCAATGATCGAATACAGATTAATTCAACATTAAAATTTACATCTCTATTTTTCCTCAAGCACGCCAACATGATGACTTTAAAATTATTATGATGCAATGCTATTTTAGATAAAGAGAATATATAACTTTAAGAGATTTCAAAGTTAGATACACTTAATAACTGCAACATCACCACCCCTCATTAAAAAAAAAAAAAAAAGAAAAGAACAAAACAGGCTGAAATCAGAATTAGCAAAAAGGTTGAAAAACGATTCAAATAGGCTTTTTCTATTTTTCTTTTCCTTTTTTAACATACGAAATGTTGTTAAGCCATAAAGTTTTGGGATTTCTGTATTTTTAGAAGGCAACCTTTATATCTTTTTACCAAATCCTTTACCTTAGTTGAAATTTATTATTCATTAATTTTTGTAATCCTGCAAAAACCATTTCAATATTTGTCATGCCTAAAGCACGAGAATTAAAAACTCATTTTGAATGTCTTTGTTTTTTTTGTTGTTTTTTTCTGAGTTAGATCAAATTTATAGTCCACTTCAATTTCAGCCTCGCTGCTGAGCTTAAATATACTGGTTGAAGTTATTACATAACATGAGAACACCTGATAAAGTGATTAGTTTAATAAAGATTTAAGTAATGAGCTCTATATCAACAGTGATTATAAAAATTACAACAAAAAAATTAGATTTGGTGAGGGATGGTGGAAGCTGAGATGATTATAACAATGATAGTATCAATTGCTGACTGAATGACTGTGATAATAATATCCCCCTCACCTATCTCCACCCACCCACCAAAAAAATATTGATGTACAATGATGTAGGAAAAGATTTCCAAAAGTATACGGATAAAAGGCAGAAAGAAAATAACTTGTCTTGCAAAGGGGGTAATTCTTTTTAATAGTATGTGAGCTGACTCAAAAATTGCTGTTAGTTTTCAGCACTGAGTACAATTAATTCCCACTTTGAGTTCACTGCTTTGTTTGGATGGAATAAATAAAAGTACCCTTACTCTTCTACACAGTTTTCTGCATCTTCAGGATCTAGTTGGTCAAACAGAGGAGGTCCATCCATGGGAAGAAGGTCAGTACTGAAGCAATTGTCCCTGAAAGCATTGCATTGAGGCATAATTATTTGCAAAGTCACTTTCAAAGCATTTTCGTTTTTTCTACCAACAAAACTTCCTGTCTTCCATCAACAGGCTAAAAATATCATTTTAAAAAGTTGTTTTAGAGTGCTGAAACAATTAAAACAACACTAAAACATATCTACCCATCATTCATATAAATTTCATACTTTCTATTTAGTCAAAAGTCGTTACAAAAAAAAGTCACTTACCAACGTGGCACCCACACATTGGTCAGTGTTGGGGTATTGGAGAGTGAAGTGAGGCCTTGTGAAGGAAATTTGCGCCAGCTCATAATCCCTCGAATAGTATCCTGAGAAGATGAACAATAGGGAACACAGAAAACAAAAGAAATTTAAAAAGTGTTTTGCTGCAATAGGTTTCTAATGGCATAAAATGAAATGCTTTGCTTCAATTCTCTTCAATCTTCATAAGCTCCTGCAAGCAGCTTACCTCCCTATCCAGGAATCTACGCTGGGTGCCAGCATGATGAGAGGTGCCACTGCTGGCATCTGCTCGGTGATCAGACCTTGGATAGCGGGGCAAGGGGCATAAATGGTAATCCACATCAACTTCTGCATAAGGCATTGGTGCCTGAAATACCTGCAGGCCTGGGGCTGGATTCTGAAATTTCGAAAAAAAATCTGTTAAGTGATGCTGTCTGGTTCCCCAGAGGATTTTACTTACACCATCAAAAGTGTGATTATGATCAATGCTTGCATAAAAAGTGAGGAATTTTTTTTTCAAATTTTGGTTGATTTGCTACTATGTTTGAAAACAAAGTTCTTACTTAATATGCTTTGCTCTTGCAAACTGAATCAGTCACAGCTCAGAGGAAATCAATGGCTTCCTCAAAAAATCTTAGAAACAGTCACAGGGTAATAAAAAAAATGGAATCTGATGTAAAACTTTGGAACTTGATCATATTTGATTAATTTTATCTTGCCATGGCTCATAAAATTTGATCAGATGAAAAACAAAAAAGAATAAGCTTCATTACTATGATAGCAACGCTAATGATAAAGTTTTGATGGAAACTTCTCAAATCTTGCTACCAATGAAGGATATAAATGAAATATTCTCTTTGGGTATTTATCCCCCTTATGTGTGGTTGTGCATAGGCCTTAGTTTCATTTCATTGACAACCAATTGCTTTTAGTTAATTTCTATTTCCTTTCTAACTCACCATAATGTGGAGACTTGGATACTCTACAGACTTGAACAATGCATCTGGTGGAGTAAGAGCTACAGCTTCATGTCGAAGTCCAACATCTCGAGGAGCTGCACTAACCTCATCTACAATCGTGGTTGCTGTTGGTGGTCTGGGTGTGAATGCCATCGTGGCTCTTGCAGCACTCATGTTTTCATCCTTCTCCAAAGTGGCAGCATCAATATTAACACATAAAGGTGTTTGGTCTGCTTGAAGATTGATCACTTCATCCTGTGCGACCCAAAGTAAAGACTTAGAAAAGGTCTCTCATAAACGACGTTTCAAAGTCAAAACTACAAAAATTAATTCCATTTAATCAAAAGAAAAACCAGTTTTCGGGGTTGTTTCTTTTTAAATGATATAGAAACCAAAATAAAGGTAATGAAAACATATGTATGATCAGTTCTATTACATGGTGGTGAGTGTTGGTTAATAAACAAGGAAGCAGAAAGAAAACTAGAAGCAGGAGAGATGTGGTTTGTCAGAAAAATGATGCAAATATCATGGACAGAAACAAAGTTCAATGAATTGGTACTGAATGAGACTAATCTTGAGTGGTCACTAATTAAAATCATAGGAGGAGGCACCTATACTTTTTAGGTCATATTTGCCGACAAGAGGGTTTAGAACACTTAGCAATCACTGGAAATATTGAAGGCAAATACAATAGAGGTAGACAGAGAAAAGCTTTTAGTGAAACTCAAGGGCAATGCATAAGGGTAGCAACAACAGCTTCATAAGTTTAACTGAGAACAGGTTTCAGTGGAGGAACACGATTGCCAATGTCTGTCCCAGATAAGGAACATTAACAAGAATGATGTTATTAAATTGTCAGAACGAGAACAAAATTTCTACAGTACTTACTTATTGGAGGCACATGGGGAGGGTAGAGTTATTCACAAGAGACTTCAGGTTACTAAATGCATTGATAAATGTGCAGCAGACCCACAAAATGAGTCAAATTGCTGTTTTGCATGACTGAATTTAAATGAAAATCATTTGCTAAAAGGGTGAAAACTACTCACTTCTCATGGTAAAGAATTTTTTATAGATATGCTGTGGGCTTTCTGTACAAAAAGCAATAGGAATTTTTATTTCTCTATTTTAATATTTTGAGTTGAACTCAGTGATGCAGACCCATTACTTGACTCATTTTGTGAGACTGCTACAGAAATTTTCATCTTATAAGTGTCCCCTGCAAATCTTTTTCACCAATTGTACTCTTCATTAGCATAATGTCTGTCGAGCAAACCTCTGCTCCTGTTCTGAGCTGTCTGACTCGATGAGTGGGCACATAGCCACTGGATGCTAGGTGAACACTGTGAGGCTGATAACCTTGGAGTTTATATTGATGAGGAACCTGTGGGGAAAAAAATAAAAAAAACAACAAATACAAAAAATGGAGAACCTTGCAAAGTGTTAAAAAATTTTCAAGCTCCAAGACTTAAAAATAATCAGGATGTAAAAGCTTTCAAAGTCTATTCCAAAGCTTGAGGAAAATTCTTTTTTGGACAGGTTACAAATAGGCCTATGCTATAAATTTACAAAAAAAAATTTCATCGGCACCAAATCAAGGATATAAATAAGTAAAAAAAAATGTTCCTAAAATCAAAGCTTGAGGAAATGGTTTGTAAAAAATTATGTCTTTTAAGCAGACTGCCAACCACACAAAAGGATATTTATCTTCGGGAATCACATCACTCTCATTGAAGAAAGATATTGGTAAATGCATTCAAAAAAAATGTTTTTCCCTGAATCAATTCTATCTATGACTTCTTATTTCATAATATCATGAATGCATATATAAACATGAGAGAGTGAGAGAGAGAGAGAGAGAGAGCAATACAAGGGATACATAACTATTCTCTAGAAAAGCTGAATAAACTAATTGTATAAATTGGTTATAAATCTATTTTTAGTTTCACATTATACAAAGAAGTTTTTAATTTGCTTTTTTATCTATTGTTTAATTTCTCTTTTAATTTTTAAGATAGAATTACTTTGTGCAAAAAGAAGCTAAAATGAAACTCATGGGTAAAAGATCTTATTCAAGGAGAAAAAACATTAGGCTTAAAAAAAAAAGAAGAAAAGAAATATTCAACAGGAAAGTATTAAGGAGCAGCATGTTACATATTAAATATATATATATACACACATTTATGAACCAATTGAAAAACTTACTTCACAATTTCATTCCCAATACTGCAAAGCTAACAAAATCAATGAAAATAAAAATACACTAACCTTCAGATTGAAGAAGGGAACATCACGCTTGACAACAATCTCTGTTGGCTTGAAAGGGACATTCCCCAGAGCATCTGGAGCCTAATGCAAAAACAGGAATGGGGTGATGGATTACACAGTATTCTTGAGATAAAGACAAAGTAAAAATGAATTATAATTCACTATATTCAACTAAAAGAAACAAAATTCAATGGTTTTCAAACTTAAAAAATGTTTAATTTAGAGCAGAGAAAAGGGAGGAAACCATCATTAAGGCAAGATTCGACTTCCTGATAAGGCATATTTTTTTCCAAAATTGCATTTTACAAATTATTAAAAATTAATAGCATGTATGACTGTAAACTTTTTTATGGAGAAAACTAGACAGAAATGACTTGTGTTCTTTCTTTAAAATGGAGGAGACTTGAAAGAGTTTTCATCAAAAGTATTAGTTACACCATCTGTCTCATTAGGACTGGTTTTAAGACATATAAAATTGGTTTTTTCTTTTGGTTTTTTTTTTATTATTATTTCTACAAATCATATACATTTATGATTTTAAAAAAAACCAAACACACAAAACTGTATAAAGAAACAAAATTAATATGACCTTTTACTTTAGCTAACTATTCCATTTAAAATTGAGAAAAGTATACGAATACTGCACTTCAGGTTCATTCTAAGCAAGTAATTAGTTACTTCACTAACCATGTCATCTTTCACATTAGGGGGCACATATGTTGGAAACTTGAATTTTTGAATCTTGTTTGCCCTAAAGTTTGGTGTTTCTTCAAATCCCTCTTTGACATCCAAAGATTCCATCTTTTGTCTTGTATTCACTGAGTTTAAATAAAGATTGAAAAAAACAAAATTATTAAAAAAATATATATCATTATGCCAAAAATAAAAGATTTAGTGTGATATTTGGCTTCTGCACACTTCATTTTCATTTTTTTTTTTTTTATTATTATTATTTAAGCTTGTTTCAAACCATTCTTTAAAAAAATACAACAAGAGCACTAGAAGTAAATCGGACTGACATTGAGGAATATGACATTTTTTTTTTAAATTATGTCCAATTTTATTAGTGTTTCATTTCAGTTTCTCTTTTTTTTTTTTTTTTT
>BLXT01007646.1:967157-979321 GCA_019648995.1 Plakobranchus ocellatus | reverse complement strand
TCAGCTAGGTCTATATAGATCTAAAGAACTCAACGTCCCACATCAGAGGTATTATCTACCTTTTATTTCTGGTGTTTGTGACAGGCCAATAAGGCCAATAACAGTTGTAGTCATCTTCGGCATTGTTCCTCATTTACATCTGATTTTCCTCATTTTTGGGCCAGGTTTTCTTAAAAATTATTTTCAAGGGTAGGCATGTCTGTTAATTTTTATGGTTTTGGATTTAAAATAATTGCTTCAAAGCACTGCTTAGTTCTATGTTAGATGAGCAACCTTAAAGGCTAAATGTAATATTGCCCCATTTAATAAGTGTTTTTGGCACTCATTTACCATTTAAAAGTTTCTTATTTTCAGTAAGGAGGATTAACTTCCTGGCTCTTTGAAACTGTTTCTCTGTTTCCTCCTTTTAATTTTGTTTTGTTTTTGTTTAAGGACTGCACAAATCAATGTTGCAATCCCCACACATGTCAAATTCATCCACTTGCACAATGTGCCACAGGCAAGTGTTGCAACCTCAAAACATGCCAAGTAAGATTCCTTTTTTGTTTTATGTCATAGATTTTGTTTTTCATATCAGCCTAAGAGGATTCCAAGATTTTTCCTACAATTTTTTTTTTTATGTATGAATCTGCAGAGATAAATTTTTATGAATTCCTATGTTATCTTTAGAAATAATACTTTTTTTTTTACTGTGCATCGGTGCATGCCAAACTTTGTCTTAACCACCCTAGAAGGTCACGATACAAAAAATACTGTACACATATAATTTAAATGCAATGTATATCCCTTAAAATGGAATGTCTTTTTTTTTTCTCAATAAAAAACAAGCAAAGATCAGGAATATTAGCTGATTTAACTGACTTTTTACCCTTTTTGGGCTAAGACCAATTCAAATATCAATGTACTAAAATTTCCATTTTGAAAGTCTTAAATTATTGTAAACTGCAAAAAAAGTACATCTATTAATCTTTGGAGTAATGAATGATAGATATAGATTTAGATTTTCTGTGCTGAAATATTGGAAATTTAAGTTTTAAAAAAAAAAATAGTAAAGAAGGAAAAAAAGAGAAAATTCTAAAGTGTTACATGTCATGTATGATTCATTAGGACTAGCCCCAGAACATTTGTTTATAAGCTGTTGCCTTAATTTATTTTGCCATAGGGAGGCAGGGCTGGCTTTGTTTTTTATTTGAAGGGAAAATAAATGGGTGAGGGGCTCTCAAAGAGAAGACAATGCTTCAAAATTATTGTTTGAAATAATTATCAAAAAAGTAATGATGAGTGTGAAACACTACTTACAAAAAAAAAAAAAAAATTGATCTTTGCATCAGCTTAAGCCAGCCACCACTTTGTGCAGAGAAGCAAGAGGAGAGTGTGACTCACCTGAATTTTGTAATGGCACATCAGAGTTTTGTCCTAACGATGTGTTCTTTCAAGATGGCACAGAGTGCATGTCAGGCCAGGTGAATTGTCTCATGGTTTTGCTAAATTTCCTAGTTAAGTTATTGGGGATTGATTTAAATTATTTCTGTATGACCAAATAAATCACTCATATTTTTAATAGACATTTCCTATAAAAAAATTATTTTTGAGTGAGGAAACAATTGATATTTCTTTTCTTTTGACAATCTAATTCATTCCACGTTAATTGCTATTCATTTTTTCCCCCTTTCGTTTCTATTTTGAAGAGCTGTTGAGGACTATTTTTTCATATTTTTAGGTATTTCAGTAGATGTTTTCCTAGTCAAAATTATCCCACTAGTCAAAATTATCCCAATATTTGACCTATCAAAATTCTTACTTGTGACATAGTTTCAATACAAAGAAATTCTATATCAGGTGCCAATACTTTTGCTTCTAAGAAGAGGGTTCTATGATATTTCTATTGGTAGAAAACTATTCCATGATATGGCAAATCATTATGCCATAGTTATGCCCATTTAAAACAAAGTAGAATCAACTAGACCTTATCTGACATGATTTTGTTAATGTAGCAAATAGATTTGATAAAAAGTATGATTTGGGACAGAACAAATGCAAAAGGGCAAAAAGTTAATTCTTTTTTTTTTTTTAATTTTGAGAACTGAAGTAACCTGAAAGCAGAAGCATCTTTGATATAAAAAAAAAAATCAAGGTTATCCATAGAGGAGCAATCAAACAAGTAAACTTTCAACAATTATTTTTGAGTTTATTGATTACACCAACTGTTTNNAAAAAAAAAAAAAAAAAAAAAAAAGCCCCATTAAAATAGCAGTGAAGAAGAGAAGAAGAGAAAATCGAATATGTAGTAGAAATTGTTAGGCAAGATCTTTTTTTTTTTTAATTGGCAATTTTTATATAAATGGGTATATTATTTTTCATGTCAAACAGTCATATTGCTACAAAGGGCACTGCACCACTCATACTAACCAGTGCAAGCTTCTGTGGGGTGAGTCTGGCCGTGTTTCAGACCCCATCTGTTTTCAACAGCTTAATATGAAAGGTAACAACGATGGCAGCTGTGGCTATAACTGGACAACAGACCAATATTCACGTTGTCACAAGGAGTGAGTATTTTCCCATATCCTTGCCTAATCACTTTCTCATTTTCCTCCTCTCTCTGTCTATCTGGTGATTGGAGACATGCTTATACAAGCATCAATGAATTTCATTATTGTGAGAAAATCAAACTTAAAGATTTGCATTGTCCTGTTTTTAATATAGGTTCAGAATAAAAAGTATCCAATAATTCAAAATTCATAATGCTTGATACTGTAAAATATTTTACACTATTTCATTCAACCAATTAAATTTTACAGCACATTTATAATTATTTTTTATAATCTGCCTCATTTGAAGTTAGTTATTACTTACAGCTATGAATCATCTCCAGCTAATGGTCAAGCTTCAAAATTATTATTTACCTAAATCTACAAGTAACTCAGCATCTTCCCTATCTTTTTTTTTTGTCATTGGTGTTGCCTTCATATGATTCTCTGCCTACATGACTCAATCTATATTCATTACTCTAACAGAAAGGACCACCATGTTTACCTCAGTTTTTTCTAGAGTAGTTTGATCTCCTAAATCCTCTTCCACACATCCTTATTTAATATCTCTTCATCGTCTGCCACCAAATACTCCTTAATTTCTTTATTTTTTTATCAACTTTCTCCCAATGTGAGTTGCTAGTTGAATTATGGGTCTCTGGAATGGTGTTTTGTTTAAGCAAGTGATGTCATGTGACTTCTACCACAAATTTTTCTAGCATTAGGGAAATCCCATTGGTTGCCACCATAAATGCATTTGTTTTTACTGGTTTTTCTCTGTTTGGCGTATAGAATACCATCTTCATTTCCAAATGTACGCTGGAAAAGAAGCTATTCTCAGAAAGTTTAGGGTTTCCTAAGTGTAGTATTATCTAGAGCAGCCTTAGGGTCTGTAAGTTGACTTGAACAAACTTATGGAAAAAAATTAATGACCACTATCATGTGTGACTCAATCTTTATTCATTACTCGAACAGAAAGGACCCACCATGCTTACCTCAGTTTTTTTTAGAGTAGTTTGATCCCCTAAATCTGGAAATATTTAAACCTATAATTTAAAAGAGGTATTTTAGAGTATATTTAAGCAGCGATTCATTATTGATCCTTGCTAGACTTTAAGATTAAAAATTTTAATAAAATTAATATACTTGGCCTAAATGTAGTATGATTCATGTTGAGCCAGATCTCTCAAATGGTACATTATGCTCTAAATTGATAAAAAGCACCACAAATGGGGAATGAGGGTTGGTCACTGCCTTTCTACACTTTCTGGCAGACGTATACACTTATCTCCAAGGAAATTTCCAAGAAGGTTGTTACATCAATCCCCATGAGAGAGAGAGAAAGTGATTGATTGATTGTGTATATCTAAGTAAAAGAAAGATGGACAGAGCCTTATTGCACATGCAAATTTAAGAAATTAATAAAGCAAACATGTGTACTGTTCTGGAAATTCCGGATTCATTCCAGATTACTACCTGAAAATGACCTGCTTTCCTGACATCCGCATTTTTAATCACAAAATACAGATTGTTGCCATTTTGTGATTGGGGATGTTAAATAAAATAAAAAACAAATTTAACAACGCTAACACTGCATCAAACTTTTCAGACAAACTTATTACAGATGTATCATGGCACATTTAGCAAAACTTTTTCTTTTTCCTTAAAACACTCCCAGTCACTGTGCATGCATCTTGCAGGCTGAAGAGAGGTCAAGGTGGAGTGAGGTAAACCTATCGGTGCAGTGCATAGACTGTTGACATGGTGACAGTCAGTCGTTCGCTCTGTGACTTCACTCACCTGGACTAGGGTTTTTTCCTCAACAGACATATAGTAAAGCAAATACAAAAAATTCTGATGGCAAATTTGAAATCAGCAACTTTGAATAATGGGAATCCCCGCAGCAGAATTGCAATTTAATAATTTTTAATTTTTAATAAATTTTTCCCATTTTTTTAATCTGTTAATTAACTGTAAGTCAGTGGTTTGTTTATACTTAATTGTTTAGACTTTGAGACTAACTTACGCGCCATGTCCTATAAATCTTGAAGAGTTGGCTTAACCTAGTGCTTTGCGCTATATAGACCCAGCATTGAACTTTGCCTACATAGACCCAGTGTTAAACCCAGAGGCTCTGCATAAGACTGTTTGACACAAGGCACTAGCCAATGCCAGTCCTGTGATAATTATGAACTATTTGTAGATCTAGAAATTAACATTCAATCAGGCCTGGTATCTTTGATGAGTCTACGTCTCTTTAAAGTGACCAAAAGAAAATTGCTCTCACAAATATTCAATTCTCAAGAGACAACAACATTGTATTTGAAAAGAATGCACCAAAGCATTCAATGTTTTAGACATAAAATTGGGGATTGTTTAATGTACTTTTATTTCTAACTGAGAAAAGCTAATTAAAATTGAATTCCAATGTTAACATTGAAATAAGTGGCCCAAAATAAAATAAGCCATTGCAGTACGAGTAGAATGAAAATTTTAAGAACATTTTTCCTCACATATGTTGTTGATCAAGGGTTGATTTGCTCAACATGAGATAAACTGATTGGAATGTATGCATGGAGGCTATATATTAGGCACATTGGCTTAGATTTTGCACTGATTTAGACTGATATCCTCTACAATCTCCCCCGATCTCAAGGTACACCTCTATGATTTTAGGTACTTTTTTTTTAAATTGGAACTTAGTTAACTTGAGCGCTAAATTTTTTTTCAATCAATCAGCATCAGTTCCCGTCATATTCAGGCTTGGTCTGCATTTTTATCTAATTATCCACATTTTGCCTTTGATCTTAAAAAATTTTTCAAACGTAGGCATGTCCTAATAAAGCATACACTCTCTCAGGCAACCTTCTCAGACATCATATAGTCAAAATAGTTCTATTTTAAATCAAATACGAGATGGTGCAATGGCATAACACTGCCTTATTATCACATCCAGTGTCTAATGGAGGTAAGAATTCAGGGTGTTTCTTTTTATTAAAATAATTTGTTTTTTAGGCCTTTTTTAAAGTGCCTTTTCAAAGGAATAGCTGCATCGCATATTTACTCCTTTCATTTTAAACATATGTTACTGATTGAAATTTACATAAATTCAAGTAGACCAATATATCTAGAGCAAAGAAGTGTTTCCAGTTTTGAGGACCAGAAGACATAGGTCATAAGTAAAGCTTCAGATTTTCTAAACTCACCAAAAATGTAGTCCAGAACTAGCAAGATAATTGAGGTTTAGACCCAGATGTAGAACTCAAAAACTTTTTGAATGATCTGCTTCTTTAGATATGGATCTGGATCATAGGTTTACCAAATAACTAGATCAAGGTTCTCTCCATACTGTTAAAAATACTTTCTAAACATTTACTGTAAAGAGCAAGGGTTACTGAAAGGTAAATTCATGTAAAAAATAAAAGTTCACAGACTAATAATCAATTTAAGAAATCAGATTGTTTGGAGAAAACACTAGATTTAATCTTGATGAGAACACTGTAAAGCATAAATGAATAGCAGAATTTAGATTCCCTGTTTCTCTACATTTTGCCCTTAAATTGGAAAGAAAAAAAAAAAAGACAAGAAAAAGTTTATAGATTGTTTGATTTTCTTTAGTTTGCCAAGGTCTACAAAGTTTGATCTCTCTTCTCAATCAAAGAAACAAAAATAGATTACTCAAAAAAATTTATAATGGCAAAAGCCCTTTGAAACGTCTATATTTGGAATTAAGCAGAAACACAAGGACAATGATAAAGGGCTGGGATCCACAAGCATGAACATAAATTTTGGGTATGAAATAAAACACAGTTGAGATAGATATCTCCATGAGAATTTCCGTTGTAAAAAATCGTTTTGTTTGGTCAAACTACGTATTTTCTGCTCAATATGATGGGCATAAAATGATATAGGAATGAAAAAAATTACTTTCAGACTTTAAAAAATTTTTTTTGTTATGAACAACAGATAATACGAAGAAAAATATATTTAAACTGATTTTGATTTTTCATACTATGTTTGCGGTTTGCGATTTTCAACTGAAAGTAAGGTATTCTACAACTCAGTTTCTACCTGGTAAAGATATTTCAAAACTATGGTATGGGCTTTATAAACAATAGAAAAACTGGAAAAGATATGCTCAAAGACATTCATGTAGTTTCACCACCAACAATGAACATTCAAATTAAAACACCCAAATTCTCTCCTAACTTTAAGAAAATCTGGCAGTGTTTGATATCAGTTATTTATCATGGGTCTTCTCTGCAATGCCTAAAAAACCTTTTTTTGCAATTCTTTCCCAAAAAAAACCCAATCTCATTTTGTGGAGGTACTACAAATACCCAAACTAAGAAGCTTGTTTTTTTCAAAGTGTTCTCTATAACATCTGATTTATTAGGACTTGATTTTTTTTTTTTAAAAAAAAGCAATGTTTTCAAAGAATGCTCTTTCAATCCTCTTTACTTTTCTATCCAAAGGGATGTGATGTGTGGACTTTTGCACTGTGTTCATCTCAATGAAAAGCTTATGTTTTGGCGCGATAACCTGGCTATAGATATGAGGGCTACTTTTTTGACAAGAGGCAACAGTCAATATGTTTGCAGATCTACTATGCTGGATGTAGGCCTGGATATGCCAGATCCCGGGTTTGTTCCAGATGGAGCCAAATGTGAACACAATAAGGTAAAAGCATGAGATGAAGGGAAGGTAGATTGTTGAGTAAAGAGAAAGCAGATTTTGACTCTTCATTATCAAAGAACATATGTCTTGCTTCACATGGAGTCAAAGATGTGCATAGCTTTTAAAGAAAATATATGAGGTTTGAACAAGCAATTCATGAAGAAATTATTTGTTGGCAAGTTTAATATTGCTATAAAGATATCAACAAAATCCAATAACCATAACTGAAATTTAATCACATCGAAATAAATGAAGATTAAAATGGAAATGCGCAACATTATTTTAATACTAAAGACAAACAAAGGAAAGGAAGAAGAGTGTATTATGCCTTATAAACATTACAAATTGTTTTCCAACGATCCCTGCTAGACAGACTATATATTGTTCATTCACAGATTTGTATCAAGCAGAAATGTGTTTCCTTAGCCAAATTGAAAGTTAAGCAATGTGAGCATAATTGTCATGGAAATGGGGTAAGTTCACAGCTGAATTAAATTTGTGGCAGAGTATTATTTTGTTCTTAACATCTATGTAAACTCTACGAGTACACAATGCACTGGTTATATTTATATTTATAGATTCATCAATATTTTTGTTTTTGGTATTTGTCAGATTTGACTACATTTGCTATCTCTTTTTAGAAGTGCATGTAGTTTTTTTTCCCCTGTTCTTTTTCTTATTTCTTACATTCCCTTCATAATTGCCTCTGTCTATCTCCACATCTCCATCTCTTTCCACCCCTCATCAAGGCTTGTTTTGAATTATCATGCGTGTGTTCTTCTATTCTATTATTTATTCTCATTGACAGCGCTGCAACAGTGAAGGTAACTGTCATTGCCATAAAGGCTATGCACCACCTTTGTGTGATAGTCCAGGATTTGGAGGGAGTGTAGATAGTGGGCCAGTCAGCCATGATTCTGGTGCGTATATATTCAA
The DNA here is from genome assembly GCA_019648995.1 of Plakobranchus ocellatus. Taxonomy (NCBI): domain Eukaryota; kingdom Metazoa; phylum Mollusca; class Gastropoda; family Plakobranchidae; genus Plakobranchus; species Plakobranchus ocellatus. The sequence continues at coordinate 971,180 of BLXT01007646.1, read as the reverse complement.
TATCAAGGATCAATAATTATTTTGATAACTTATAACTGAAAACTTTTCGTATGTTCTCTAATTTTAAATATTTTATCCTCACTATGTTACCCATTATTTTTTATGCTCTAAAAAAACCTTTTCACTTTAATTTAAAACAGGGTTGTAACATAATGCTTTGCTGAGGAAAAATTCACAGTTTAGTCAGCAAAAATGCTTGACATTCTTATGTCGGCTTTATGACATCAAGTATTCTAGAAATTAAAGACTCAGGGGTTTTTAAGATACACAAATCATTTAGGCCATTTACAACAGGAGGATTTTGAAAATTTGGTCTAGTAAGGAACAAACAATTATGATTTATATATACTGATGAAAAAGTTAAATCAGAGAATTTTGAACTGAAATAGATCTTTTTTCATTGTATTTGAGTGACATGAAAGTAAAGTAAAATCTCAAACGCAAGCAAATCAATAAAACCTTAAAGAAAATAAGGATACCTTAAGTTTCAGTCATATAAAATAAGGTTTTCCACTAGCCTACTTGTTAAATGTTTCCTTCTACCCTTTCTAAAATCTTATTTATATATATATATATATATATATATAAGGACTCTTATCTGTGGCCAATCCCTACTTCATGTCTAATGCACCAATTCGAGTCAATTTGTGACATCACCTTATGCCTTTCTATGGTGAAGGAGTGCTAATTCATTTCTTGTCTTTCAGATTCAGATAACCTCCATTGTTGCTTACATTTTCACATTATATAAATTCGTTTGCCCAAGAGGCCACAGAAAGGCTTGAAACCACAGGAAGTAAAAATGTCGATATAGCAAAATTATTAAGACTACAATAGAATCTAGATCTAGATCTTTTGCTTGATTATGGAATCCAACATCCCCTGCTTTTATCCGTAAAAAACATAGCCTTGGCAGCGGTGTATTTTAATTGCTGGGCTTACTCTGCAATAATCTATATGCAGGGGCCTTGAATAATGAGTAGATTAAGCATAGGCCTTGGGTAAAGAGAGAGAGAGAGAGAGAGAGTTCATGCAAAACGCTGTAGAGGATAATTAATAAAACTATTATATTTTGCACTTTAATTCACTGTCTTCCTTCTCGTTTACGGCACTGTCCTTTTTTTATTTTGTTTTTGAATGATTGAAATTAAAATTTAGCGTTCTATTTGTTTTGTATTTTTTTTAGTTCTTTTATTTTTTGTGTTGTTTCAAGATTTTTCTTATGCGTTTCAAAAAAAAAAAATTCAAAGTGATCAGTAGATGTAGGCTTATGCATGCAAACAAGTAAAAGATTGAACGTTTAAGTAGTAGAGCTTGTTCTGGAATGTGGCATATTTATGGATATTGCATCGGTTCTTGTATGTATGTGTGTAGATGAGACGGCCCCAGTGGGGACATCACTGATATGGGTAGCAATGATTGACGGAAAGGAGCGCCGTGTTAAGGAAAATAAAGAATTGAAGTCAACTCTCCAGAGGCGTGAATGTTTTATGTTGTATACACTCACACATGGTGTCATAAGTGGGATGACAACTTCAATTAAACAGTGAAGATCCAGAAGGACAGTGTAATTCTTGGGGAAATCCTGTGTTTGCAACGGAATAGCATAGATCTAGTAGATATATGGTCTTCAAACCATCTATTTCTTTTTCGTTTCACAAGCCAATGGCTTGGCCAGCGTGGAAAAAACATTTGGAACTTTTCACTGGCTTCCAAAAGACGAAGGCGAGATAGAGGTCAGGAGTCTTCTTTAAGCTATGGGCGCAGATGCACATAGGATTTTTGAAACATTTGATTTGAGTGCAGAAGAAAAGGAAGATTATTAGAAAGTTTTGAAGAAATTCGATGATCATTTTGTTCCCCAAGAAATGCTATTCATGTCCATGCTCAATTTGATAAGCAAGACCAAGAATCAGATAAGTCCATTGAGAAGTATGACAGAGTGTTCTACGAGCTAGCCAAGCATGCAGACTTTCCGGATAAGGAAATTTGCATGTGGGGCAGATGTGTATTGGGCATTGAAGACAAAGAACTCTTATCAAAGTTACAACTAGAAGCTACACTCACTCTGGGGTCAGTGGTGACAACAACGTGTCAATTTGAAGCAGTCAAGCTCGAACTTCAGTTTCAGAGAGGGTCTACCGCCGCTGCAGCAGAACGTGTATACCACAACAAGCATCGCTCTTCACATGGTGGACAACACAAAAACCAGATTCTGCAGACATCAAGTGGTGGTATTGAATAGAATTGAACAGCAGGACTCAAAACGAACAAAGCAAAGTGCCAATTCAGGCAGAAGAAAGTGAAGTATTTCGGGCATATAATCAGTGAGGACAGGATTGAGTCTGATCTAGCGAGAATCAGTGCCACCAAGGACATGCCACCACTTCAGAACCAGGTGGAGCTGAGGATGGTGTGAAGCATGTTCAACTATCTGACAAGATTCGTGAAATCCATGGCAGACACTCTGAAGCCTGTGATTGATTTACTGAAGAAGGATCGAGTTTTCAGTTGGGGCCCAGCATAATAGAAAGCATTTGACTTTGTGAAAGAACATACAGGCAACACAAGAGCCAGAGTATTCTATGATACCAAGTTGGAGACTGTTGTGAATGCCGACAGCAGCAGCTATGGTCTAGGAGCCTGTTTGACGCAGAGGCATGGTGATAGAATGTTTCCCATTGCATTCCCATCAAGAACACTGAGTGCGGCAGAAAAGTGTTATGTGCAAACTGAAAAGAAATGCTTGGCGTCAGTGTGGGCATGTGATTAATTGGCAAAATACCTGATTGGCCTGGACAAATTTGAACTGCAAATGGACCACAAACCATTGTTGCCACCCATGAAGTCAAAGGGTATTGATCAGTCTTCAATTCGATATCAGAAACTGTTGATGAGACTTCTGAGATTCAACTTTGAAGCTGTGCATGTTTCAGGAGAGAACATCATTTGACAAAAAATGGGAGGCCCAAAAAACTTGTTGCAGCAAATCGGAAAATTGCACTTACCTGATCAACTCACCAATACCAGCATGTGTCCTTCAGTGCAAATGTAAACACCTGCAATCGCTGCCCAAGGAATCCAGTGGAGGTGGGCCAGCCAGTGGTAATCCACCAGCAAGCAACAAAGATGGAGGGCCAGATCCACATCCCTCAGCAGTCCCAATGCCACCGTCTCCACAACCTTCACCTTTATTTTCACCCCTGTCAATTAACTTTAACACTAGATCTACCATGGTTACATTACAAGGAAACCTTTCCGTTTCGGGGAGGAAGAAGGAAGGATCACAAGATAAAATTTTCTTCTTTTTTTTTAAGGTCTGTGTAGCTAGACCTTTATGTCAAATTGCTATGCTCAGTGTAGTTGGAGTTTATGCAGGTGATGACCTTTTAGGGTTTCCTGCAAGCTCAATGGCATTAGAGCTTTGCAATATTTTATTTTCAGTTTAAAATATAAGATTCAGTGTAGAGAGAACCATTAGCATTTGTTTAAGTTAAGTGGAGTTCATTTCATTTCTGTGAAAGGAATACTTTCAATGTTTTGTTTGTTTAATACCTTTCAATAATTAACTTTACAGAACTGATCCAGATGCAGCTAATTATGTTTTGCTTTCTTTTGTTTTTCAATGCAATGTATAGAGAATGTCCCCCCTCACAAAAAAAATATATATAAATAAAAAATCAACGAGAACACTGTTTTTCAACCTGTTCTCTTTTGAAAAATAAAAGAAAAAAGGAAGATGTTCCTGGCTGTGGCCTTTTTATGGATATTGCATTGATTGTTGTATGTATGTGTGTAGATGAAAGAGTCCCAATAGGGACGTCACTGAATTGTGGGTAGAAACAAATGATGTGGGAAAAGGAGCGCCATGTTCAGAAAATAAAGAATTGAAGTCAACTTTCAAGAGGATTGAATGTTTTATGTTGCATACACTCATGCAGCGCTAGGCCTAGTGTATAATTTATATCTTTTCTTCATTAAAGGACAGAGTAAGCCCAAAGCATCGAGCCTAGATCTAGATCT
>BLXT01007646.1:912434-952508 GCA_019648995.1 Plakobranchus ocellatus | reverse complement strand
AACTTTCATAGTGCAATATTTGTATTTAAATTATTCAGGAATGTGTGGTAAAATATGTTTATTATCTCTCTATAAAAAATGAATCACTCATACATGATACACAAAAGATGCGGCCAGGAAATTAGAGGAAATAGACATTTATTTACCCTCTTTCAAACATAGCAAAATTTAATTGTGTAACTCTAAGAAACTTAAAGTAATAGGTTGTGGAACAAGGTATAGGCACAAGTATTAGAATTAGATGTCAATATAGAAGTCTTTCTGAGTAATTTTTACTAAATCTTGATTTCATTAGTTTGTGTCTCATCTAAAGTTGGTGGCAGCTGACTTCATCCAAATTTCTCTTTCTGACCATACAAACTATTCTTATTTAAAAAAAAAAAAGAAAGAAAAACATAAAAACTTAACAACTGTTCTCTCTTTTTTTCACTGAGTTTGCAATTATCCATACTTTGCTTTTGTTTTGTTATCTCAGATGTCTCCATCTGTAAGACATTGATCAGCTTTTGTGAAATACCATTTCGCCCACTACTATCAAATTGTCATTTGAACAGTTAAAATGATTGAAACACACTCATTGCAACCAAGATGAAAATTAAAAGACACACACCACGCCAAACACTGAAACATGATGTAAATTAGTTTAACTTGGCTATCAAGTGAAAGCATTTAAAAACACCACCAGTAATTGTGTAAAAGCAAGGCATGGAGTAGCCAAAATATGCTCATAATTAACAAACGCAGTGAAACTTTTATTTAATCTAAATTACAATTAGTTGGAATAGATCATTATTATTTATGTATCTTTGACAAACAATTTAAATCTTGAAGGTAAGTAGGCCAATCTTTGCATGTTATTGATGAAAGATGCTGTAAATTCTCAAAGCAAACGAAATTTCACTTTAGTTACTTGATGCAGCCATAAAGCTTGGTCCTGACAAAGAGGACATCGTTTCCTGATTTTGCAGAGCTTACATGACTTAACATTTAAAAGATAATAGGACTGTAGCAGGAGGGGAAAAAATATTGCTTAATGCTGTCATTGATAAGCACTTCTTCAAATTAAGAGAATCAAGTTTTATTCACTGCAAATTATGAGATCAAATTTAACAAAGCGAAAGAAAAAGAAAATCTGAATATGTTGAGAAACTCAGTTGAGGGGAATTTTGAATCATGAGACTTCATTTTTATAGCTTTCCACAATATTATTTTTCCTCCCTTTTTTGTATCCTTATGTTAAAAAATATGCAGTAATAAGGTGTATTAAATATGTGTAGAAATCTTTTCAGTTGTGTATATACATATTTGCATCTTTGTGTGTATTCAACAATACTTATGGAAGTGATATGATTATATACTTGTATTAACTTTTTAATGTATAGCCTCTTTTGGATAAATGAATAAATGTATATATATGTATGTCTGCTTATATTGTAAAGGTGAAAGTAAGTATGTATGCTTTTTTTTTGTATGCTATGCATTGAATAAAAAAAAAGCGTTAGTTTACAAAGTAAACAGAAAACTGTCTCTATTTTGTGATTTAATTCTAAATATGTGAATTTTAGCCATAGGGAGAAAAAGCACAATACCTATCAATTTTTCTTTCAGATAAAGAGATTCTTTTACAATCAAAGTATGCTTCTATGTTTTGGTGGGATTTTTTGTTTTTGTTGCTGTTATCTAAATCTTGTGTGTGTGTCTAAATATTCATGATTTTGCGATTAAGCCCTAGCATATAAAAGAAAGCACTTATGATTCAAGAGTTACTAAAAACAAATTAATTGAAAATTTTATTTCGTAAATTCCTTGTGCCTTTGAATGTTAATGCACATGATGGCATGGGATCTGTGGGACGTTTTTAGAGACAAGCACATTTGTAGCTCTGAAAACAAAATTGTGTTTCTTTAAACAAAATGTGTCATATCACTGAGACCAAACAAGTCAAATATTGCATATAACCTTTTTAGGAAAATGGATGTGAAGTTATTACTTTTGTTTTATAAAAGCTTTTTCCAAAAAGTCATAAGTCCCATATCTTGGATCACAATAAGTTGCTTCATAATGCACTTTTCACCATTATAAAAGTGATGGCAAAAAGTTTCAGGCTTAATTCTGATTCATTTGCAATATAAACAATTGGTAATGTAAATCAAAAGTCAGTCTTTCAAAACCTTATTTAGAGGTTGTAGGTCACATGTTAAAACACACTCAGCCACTTTTGAAATGATTAAACTGCTCAAAACATTCCTTGTTTGAGGCACTATGTCAGCCAGAAGAGTTAAGATACACCTTTCATGCAAAAGCACATGGAAATTATGAAATGAAAATATTCAGTTAGCTTGCTTTTTAAACTAATGAATAGTGCAAGCTTTTTGGTTTTCACAAATATATTCTGTATTTACCTTTTGCATCATAAAAACCTGAATATATGAACATGTCATGTGTATGCAAGCTTTACTTTAATTGCTATAAAATTCATCTTCACAAAAAATAAATAAATAAATAAATAAATAAAAGTGACAAAATGAGTTGTATGATTGATAAACTATGTTGATTACTGACCTCCATCTACCAAATTTGAACAAAGTGTATGTCTTATCTGAAGCACAACTTTCTGTTCAAAGGCCCTTTTTTCTTAAATCCTGTTACTACAGTCCATTTCACTTACGTGAAGATTACTTGAGTGGATCTTCTGGTAAGTCAATTATTTTCATTATTTTGAAATTTTGTATCATAAAAACTAATTTGAAAAGCTGATGTTAACTTGAATGTTGTGACACAAGAGTAGATCCTCTTACTTCATCTGCCCTCACTTGGAGGATAAAGGATTTCAAACAGGTAAGTCAATCTTCACTTTCAATTAAAACCAAAAGAGTATATGTATTGATGGATCTCTATACGCAAGAAATTTCGGAGGAATAAAACAAGCTTTCAGAGTATCATACTTGACGACCTGAGTGATCAGAGTTAGTGCAATAAATATTTATCACTCAACACTATATATTTTTAGCAAGCTCTAAACCTTTGGCACAATCTATATGGTGTTCTATGGTCCTAATTAATTGTCTCAATCATTTAAAGCACCTTCAACTATTCCTTTGCTTGCTCATCTGTCATCCCTGGCTCTTGTCTTTGTTGTGACCGGTTAATGTGACAATAGCCAGGCCTTTGATAGAGATAACCTCTTCTACACACACATGGGCCAATGCTTCATACTTAAGCTTGAGGTCAGGCCTAGTTTGTCTACCACATTAAGCATCCATAATAGTTATACCAAATATTCTTTGTTTACTTGCCTTTAGATCACTATGCATCACTTCACCTCTCTTTCACTCTCAACTTCTAGTTGCAGGTCTGCCATCAGTGTGCCACACATATTGTGATATTCACAATGCAACCACTATTCTGTATAATTTAAGAATGCATCAATTTATTTCCTTCACTGCCATTTTGTATGGCAAAACACAGCAATTTTATCTTCAGGATTAAGTTAATAAAATCAATTTGTTATCAGTATCTTACAAACTCAGTAATACACAGTGGAAATCTCATAAGCCAAAGTTTTTGTATTTTTCAAAGTCAAGTTCTCAGGATGGTGAGATTTTTCTTCTCTTCTGCTTTGTATGATTTGATCTCATAATTCAAATGAATAGAAATCAATTTTGCAATTTTGTTAATTCCAAGCCAACACCACTGTGGGCGGCATTAAACTCATTTTTACCCTGTCTTCCTCTCGGCTCAGTTGCATGATCTTTTAACCATAAAGCAAATCTAACAACTGCAAAAGGAAGAAACAAAATATTTTCTGTAAAAGCCAACCTGAAGGGTTTGCATGAAGTCAATAACTTAAAAATTGCCAACTGAAAAAGGAACTCGTTTGAAAAAGCTCTCCACCTAGATCCTACAAGTCTCAAAGACATTGTTAAAAATAAATATTATTTCAATCCCTATTAATTAAAACTGTTGGTGCATTCCCATTCAATTTGAATTAGGTTTCCCTTTTTGTGTGCACCACATAAGACATGTCAAGACCACTAGCATAGATGGAATATGGGCTTGCAGAAGAGTACTGAAATTTCGTCATTGAAGTACAAAATATATATTTGATTGAATCATTAAGACAGTGACATTGAGTCACTGAACCCTCCTCCCTGAAAGACCCACTAAATTAACAAAAATCAGTAGAGTGCTGTCAAAAACAAAGTTGACTTCTAAATCTAATGCCAAGATTCGGGATTAGAGAATTGAAAAAAAAAAAAACCGCTGTTGGTGACAATACAACAAGGCTCATTCACGCAAAGGTTTAAAGAAGGAAATTAAACATTTTTTTTATTTTCTTTAGATCAAGCCATGTTCCATGAATGGTCTTTTTGATTCCCAAGATAACGACTTGTCAATACTTAATTGTATAAAAACATTGTGATTTTTTTTTAAAAAAAAAAGGAGAATTTTTGCCTTAAAGTGTAAACAACTTAGTGAAAATAATATCATAAACAACCCTTTAATTATCTAGAATTGTTGGTAAATAGACAAAAAAAAATTTTAATAAATAAAAATTTAGGTTCTGGTTTCATTACAAATGCAGCTGTGTACCAAAACAAAATATAAATTGAAAGAAAACAATTATAGCTCTTTCATAGCCATATATCACTAACAATTATGCTGTTACTGTTAGTCTACATTTAAATAGTAAATAGGATTTTTTTTAATCAGAGATATTATTTATGAATATTTAGACTGCTGTTTCCAACAAAAACGTGTGTATCTTATAGGCTGCATTTAAGGGATATCACTTTTGTTAAGGTGCCTTGTTTGGAACAGACATTGGCGATCGTGTTTCTTCACTCAAACCTATTCTCAGTTAACTTCATAAAGTTATTGCCCTTACCTATTGCCTATGACTTAAGACTTTCAGTAAAAGTAATTATCTGTCTGCACCAACTGCCTTTAATCTTTCCAGTGATTTCTAGGTGTTCTAAACCCTTGTGTAGGCAAATATAAACTAAAAACTGTAGTTGCCTCTGTCTTATATTGTTCATTCGTGATCGCTCAAAGTTAGCCTCTTTCAGTACCAATTCATTGGACTTTTTTTCTGACCTCATTCCATCATTCTGCTGATAAAAGACAGCTCTACTACTTATAGTTTTCTCTTGCTTTTCTTGTTTGTCTCCTTGGCCCTCCTCTGCTTAAAATGTAAAAAAATTAAGTCCTTTTCCTCAAAATGGCAATTGGTCTCCAATTATTCTCCTTCTTTTTTTTTTTGCTCATGCTTATCAATAGCCTATACATGTATTTTGCTTATGCTACCTGAAGTTGAGCCCTGACATACAATTTAAGGGAATGACTCACATATACACACTCAACTTTTTTCCATGATCTTCATTAACATGCTGAGTATTTACTTACTAGTGTTTAATTAGCTTTCTAAAGTCCTGACCTTAACCTGTCATTTTTTTTGTTTTAAAGAGACTGTAGGACATTATCTAAAGTACTATTAATGAGCACTAATTTTCATTGTTTCAGAGAAGTGAAATATTTCAGAATAGAGATTCAGAATAATTTATGTCAAATACACACCTTTCACACTTCACAAAGAAAATAAAAAAAAGATTAAACACAAGATATAAAATAATTCAAGTATAACTTGCTGAAGAAGGCAGCATCTTTGGGTCACACGGATGTATTTTATAGTAGCAAAATTGAAAATGTTGGGGAAAAACTTTCACCTCTTAAAACGATTGATCATTAGAGGTTATTTTTTTTACTATCATTTATGTAAATCATGTTTGCTATGGAAAGAGGTGTTAAGATTATCTGGAATTAAGCAATGTGGAAAATGGCAATGCTTTGTGCTGCTAATCACAGCATGATGTTTACTGACACCTTTTTAGCATGCACAGAAATATTGTATCTCATACAGGTGCTAAAGATCAGGTGGAATAGGCAATGTGCAAACTTGTATCACGGATCTGTTGATATTTTTATTAAAGAACTAGCTATGAAAGACATGATCATACCATCTCAGTGAGTTGTTCCTCCTTAGATTATAACTTTACTAGCAAATGAAGCTCTACCTGCTTTTAACTTTGTTTATGAGTTTAATAAAGGGAGAAATTAATACAGGTAAGTGCTCATAATAGATCTATTTTGGCTTTGAACACAATTCAACTTGAAATGGATTTTGTTAAAAAGTAAATTATGAAAAAATATGCTTTTTTTGGCATTAGAGTCAGAAATAATACTTTTTAATAAAGGAATTGTCAAAACAACTCATTAGGACTTAGGGGATGTGGAAAGATAATTAAATAAATTTGCCTTTAAGTTTGATTTAAATACGAACTCTGCATAAGTTCCAAATACAGCTTTATTAGAGGACGTAAAATAAAATTTAGGTTTTAATATGTAGAGTCCTTCTTTAAAAAAAAGCTGGGTGGAGGGGAAAAGGACTTGATATAGTCCATTACCTAATGCATGCCTCCAGTTTGAAACTGCAACCAGTGTTTTTGTCTGTGCTTGTTTGATATTGGTGTCATGTTGTTCAAACCCCAACCTTTTACAGAACTAAAATAAAATCAAACTCCCTATGATATTCATATCACATCATAAAATAAATTGTGTCAAGGTGAAAGACAGAGACATTAAAAAAATAATAAAAAATTGTTGAAAAGTTACACAGCCGTGTATAATTTGATCTTTGCAGGCTTTATAACTTAGTGTCCTCAATGTTATTTTTCTCAATTTGAATTTCATATAATATCTTAACAACATCAAGAAAGCTTTTCAAAAAGCACATATATTTTGCAAAAGGACATGACTGTTAAAAAAAGAAGGGCAAGAACCATAACAATTTAGGACATTTTTAAAACGATTGATGAAGTAAAAAAGAATACTTCAAATTAAAGAAATTAAGGAAAATGTATCATAACTAAAACAAGTCAAGTTTTATCAAAATGTAGTATGAGATTAAAAATATTAAAAGCATCAAAATCAATACTCAATTGTATCAACAGTCATATGTCATGAAGACATACAAAAAATTATAATAAACATTTTACCTTAAATATAGATTTCCAATAATATAAGACTTTTGAGAAAAAAGAACAGTAAGCCTGTGTGTATTTGATTGAAATACTTTTTTTCTGTTAAGACTTAAATAATCTATGTCTTGACTCATAATAAAAATTGTAAACCTCACAGAAAACTTTTTCAATGATTCTGCCTCATCTAGAACGCTTTCGAGACATATAAATTGGCAGCACAGATTTTTAGCTTTTTCAAAGACTTATTTCTAGTAGCTGAGCATTGAATGCAAAAAAATTTCTTGTTTCTGTTTCTTAAATTGATCATCAGATGTATTGTTTTTGTATGATCTGAAATATTTCAACAAGATTTACTCAGCTGCACTAAGAGGGATATTTAGTATGTTAGAACCAATTATTCCTTACTGCGCCGGGCTCGCACCACAAGAGCTATCAGAGACAAAATCCTGAAACCTACTTGAAGAGCTACAAGTAGGAGGATATCCATTAACACATTGTCCTGGAAAGAGATGTTAATGCCCAAGTTAGAAGTGATGCCTCATAAATTTGATAAAAATTGCACAATCTACTTATTAAGTCAATTATGAGGTATAAAATCACTTGAAATCTTTCCAATCCATCGCACTCACAGATGCAGAGGAAAAATGAATTGCTAAAAATGGTGATAAGTTAATATTTAATTTAACATCAAAGTTACATACTGAGCAAACCCTTTTTTTTTTAATATGTGGAATATTCTTTAATATTCCATGCTGTATGCATGATTGATTTTAGAGATACTAAGCAGCTTCATAAAAAAATAAAAAAAAAAATAGAATAGGAAAAGCAATGAATGAAAACTACACAACAAAATAACAAATGGGTTCATCTGAGAGTGTATAAAATAAACCAAAGGGAAAAAATGTGAGCATAAACTTGGAGTATCCTTCCATTTGGACAATATTTTACAGAAACAAGCGAACATTAACATATATGAGAATTAACGTGATAATGTTGAGGTTAGAATGGACCTAAAGAGTATCTGTACCCATACCTGCAGCAATGTTTTAAAGCTTTGCAGTAAATAAGCAAGAATTGAAAAGTTAATGAAAAAAATATATACCTTAATGCATAGCTTTGGTGATGTTCAGAGAAGACTCGTACAGTAAAATCAATCATACGTTTTATAAAAGCATTTTCTTTAAAGATCTATCCAATTTAAAAATCATAATAGTGAAAGATCTCAAAAGTTCTTAAGTTTGACTGGTCAATTTTTTCCATCAAGCCCTTCATATACTATGTATGTGTCATTATTGGAGGTTACTTTTATTCCCTCTATGAAAGGATTGAACAAAAAAAAAACAAAAAAACTGCAGAGCCATCAATTCCTTGGAAGAAAAAAAATGGCAAGCGACCAACAGTCATTAAATTTGATGAACAAAAAAAAAAAAGAAGGCTGACGAGATTCAAGTAAAGAGAACTAGAGAGAAGACAGGGGAATGGTAAGAATGATACTTCAATGTAAATTTCATAAAAATTTTTTAAAAATTGATAAGTATGACACATTTGTAAGTTTTTGATAACACAAGATTAAAAAAAGGAGTACAAAGAAACCTAGGATATCATGCTGCATGAATACTTATAACTTAAAGTAGAATTGTTTGAGAATATGAATTAAGTTTCATTCATGAATTAGCATTTCATTATTTGAAAAAAAAGTATAGAAAAAAATTTGAACTTCAAGAAAGTCTACTTTTTTCAAGATCTCTCTTAAAAAACTATACTATATAGGAAAAAAAGATGAAAAAAATGATGGTGTGGAAATTGAGAACGTAGTCAATTGGAAAGAAAACTTCTCGTTCGTTAGGATGTCCTAAAAATATAATTAAAAAGACATCTTTTTTATAGCAATTTTACCTTATCAAAGCCTGTGTAATAGAGAACATCATTGCCATCTTTGTACTGGCATCTATCAGAAACATCCGACGATGTGGAATTGGTTATACCATCACATGCTGAAGTCAAAGGGACATAAAGCATTGAAAGATTAATACGAAGAATTAGTTGCTAAGGGGTTTCAACATTTAGTAAGTCAATGATTCCAGGAGCGAAAAACAAAAAATTGAACCAACAATATTGTATGGTTAAATAAAAAAATTTTTTAAAGGGGCAATGCACAATGCACAAAAAAATTTGTATATTAAAACAAGCTAGCTAAATACAACACTGGTTAAAAAAAAATTTAAGTTACAATATTGGCATTTTGTTCAATTATCCATCGCTTTCTCTTCGCAGTTAGAATATCTAACTTTTGTCTAACAGCTTGAAACAGGTAGGACATAACACAGACCTGCAGCAAGATCTAAGTCAGTGTGATTCTTTTTTTTCCTGAAATTAGTGACTGTTGTGTTCTTTTTTTTTTTTTGTAAAGGGGGGGTGGAGGGTCGGCAGCTGAGAGTGATTGGATTATTTGATATAGACTTTTTAAATTTGTACCACAGAATTCGCCAAGATCATATATGAGGGACAAAATATGGAAAACACTTTTTCACTTTTGTCTGCCATAGTGATAACCGCCATCTTGAATTTAAATTAGCAAAATATGTTTCTTCAAAATTTATCATTTCCATAAGCTGAACTTCAAATTATTTGAAACTTCACTGACTATACAATATCTAAAAAGTAATAAAGGTTTTTTTTTTAATCTGGAATTTTTTCTATAGTTTTTGTTATTCTTTACATAACTTTGAGTGGATTTCATCCACATTTTCGATGAAAAAAATTGAATTTCTAAAAGTAAACATGTTATCCATAAAAGCCTCTATTACATCATACATAAAATCACTGACAACAGCCAAGCCAAATTTCAACAAAATTGGTAGATAAATCTTAAGGCAGATATATTTTTTTATAACCAAAAACATGTGGAGAGAAAATCGCACTTGAAGTTTCTGTAGAAATAAATGAATGTTTCAACAAATCGTCAATATTACCTCAAAACAAGACATTTTAAAATTTATTTTTACAACCAAATCAAAGGCAAGTTTGTCCACTCATGCCTTATATTGAAGAAAAGTAGAAGAGACTAGTTTCATTAAACGTCAAATTGCAAGTAATCAATTTGCCTCAATATTTGCAAAAAGTTTGATATTGTACAAAGTCATGTGTCCCTCTCCCCCTAAAGCATGATCAAATTAATTATATTTCTTTAGCTATTTAAAAGCTAAAAATATTAAAATACTCACTGATGTTGTGTACATTCTGCCATTGATTAACCATAAGAATCTCATTTGCATGTTTGAACCAGGACAAATATTTAAGCCAGATGAAGTACACTGGGATGTTGCTGATCAGATGGATGGAAAATGACTTGAGTTTGTTAACAGTGCCTCAGTTTTTAAGAAATAAATTTTGATTTTTGGAGCAGTAATAATTTTCACCCTATAAAAACAACTCAATAGGCTTTACAACTAACCAGAAGGAAAATCTGTTTTTAAACTCTGCAAGTGATTATCTTTATTTGGGTACATTCTTGAACGTAAATTTTAAGGAATTGGGTTGTTTTGGTTATTGCAGACGTTTGAAATACATGCTCTAAGAATAATTAAACTTTTACTGTACGTTGCTAATATTATACACATTGTACATCGTGAGCCATCTTCAACACACACTTTTGTATTGTAAAAAAAAGGTGTTTCAACACTTGACATATGGAGAAGAATAAAGCAGCCTCAACCTACAATATGAAAGTAAGGAGTAAATGCTCAAGTTTTTAATTTTGAAGTTTCAGATCTCAAATGAAAATTGGCTTTAAAATTCCCTTTACTCTTATTCCCAATAGACTTACACTTTTTCTTGTAAAACCGAAGCAGCCAATAATGCATTTTTTATCAAAAACTCGGTTGCCCCTATTTGAGTATATGATTGTTTGTTTCCAAGGGCTTGAATTGAAAATTTGAATGTTTTGGTATTATTTGAGCCATTTTTTAGAGATCTTTTACTCTAGGCATAATGGTATTTATGATATCCATGCAAATAGATTCTAGATGCACAGCACAAGAGGTGTAAAATCTATAATACTTACTCATTGTTAACAAAGAGACCACCAAACAACATGAAAGGAATGAGCAAGGGAGGAGCTATAGCAAGAGCTATATTCACTGATCCACATAGCGTAGAGACAAGATATCCTGGTGATCAAAATGGGAGATTGTGACAAAACATCTAAAGAAAAACTGTCTGTGAGTGTGTTCGCCTTAATCTTTAAACCTCAATAAAAAAAAAAATATACCTCTGATGGATATTAGAAAATTATATACACAAAATGCACAATTTTTTCGAAAGGAGCTTATTTATAATTAACAGACCAATTAAGAAAAACAAAAAAAAACCCAACTATTTCGACTTGCTCAAAAAATAATCTGTTTCACAAAAATCATTAGGAGTAAGGTAGGCCTCTGCCTTGATAAGCAGTAATTGCTGCTAAGGCTTGTAAAACATTAAGTGGCTGAAAAAGCGTAAAAAACAACAAAAGTTTTTCAAACAGGGCACTAGTTTGCAATTAGAGTTTTATTAAAATACAGTTTTGTAACTTTATAATTTTTGAGTAGATCTTTAGCGAGAAGCAGAAAATTTTAAAGGCTTAAAGAAGCAATAGTTTTGGAAAGACAAAATTCTTTTATGGAAATATATATGTCATATATCAGTGGCAGGTGTATCAAATTTCTACAGTCTATATTCATAAAGAAGGCATCGGAGGTTTGACACACCTGCCTTCAATATATGACATATATATTTTCCTAAAAGAATTTAGCCTTTCCAATGCCCATCTTCTGGCAGTCCCAACTATTTCCATAAGAAGTAATGCTGTTTTTCCTGTTACGGCTTCTACTGATCCTACAATATTATTTCACCTCACCTGTCACTCATATTTCCCAATGAATTGCATGTTTTGAGAAGTCATTAAAACAGATTGGCCACCATAAAACTTTAAAAAGTTAGTTGGCAAGCATGTATAGGTGCTATCCGGCTTTCAACTGTCCACAAACAGGTCCAAAAGAGCAGAATGCTAGACATCAGTCGGTAGGCAACCGAGCAGATACAATAATTGGTAGGTTGCTTGACTAGCTTTCGTCACTGATATCACACCTCTCCCCTACCCCCGTTTTTAAAAAAAATAATTATGTATGAAATCTTCGGATAAATCAAATTATTTGAAAGTAAATAAAAAAAAAAAAAAAACCAAAAAAACCGTTATTTCATCTCTGATACATTTCTTTTACATTATCTTTTCTTATACTTTGCTTTTTATTTGTCATGTTGGCAATTAAACTGGTTTATTGATAACTAATTCTGTCGATGTCTTTTAAGGTTTTGGTAATTCTTTTCATTAAATATATTGTTATTACACTACTCAGAGATGAGATGTGAGACATACTTAACCCTATCTGTACGAGGTGTTTTATTGTCGTATCCACACATCGGGTAACTGAGTGCCCCCACATTTAAAATAACAAAATATCAATACAGTCTAACACATACGTGTGGGATAACTGCGTGTCCCCATACCGTATAAAAAAATCGCTATATACCAATCCATATATGGGGGGTTGCAAAATCACTTCATACTTTACATAGTTTTAAAAAAATGGAGTGTTTCAGAAATGACCTCAGGTCATTTCAATATTGATTGATTCTCTGTCAATCATTATTATGTAACCGTATGTCAAATTGAATTTTTGAGGAATACTCAAAAGCTGAAAGAAAAATTCTCATTTTAAGTATTTTTAAAAAATTGAAAGCAAGCCTTTGGGGTAACAAAATTACCCCACATGTAAGGATAAGGTTTCACATAATTCAATTGCATGAAAGGTACTTTGAAAAAAGGAACAAATCAGCCTCTCCAAAATAGCCTTATATATTACTTGCACACTCGGAATTTTCGTTCTGTTAAATATATGATTGTCATGGAATTTATGAACTGAATTTGATGTTGAAAATCTATGATCATTTTTTGCAGTCATTGAATTTCAGATTGCCGAAAAGAAATTCCTTATTGCATATCTTCACAGTTGGGCACTTTATGGACCTGTTTGAAGCAATGTTTGATTTGTTTTATAGAGAGAAAACTATTTCAGTAGCTCATTTTATATACACATTTCTCTGTTTAGATTTATATGAGATCTTGGGAAACCATTGAAAGCAGATGTTATTATTTTTGTTTGAAATTGTATGCCCATGATAGTTCTTTTGCTGAGAAATCCTTCAAATTTATAAAAATTTTATCATGTAGTTTTTATACAGCTGTCAGCCTTGATTTCAAATTTCTATTTCATGTTATTACTACCTAAAAAGATATTTACCAAGAGACAGTGCTACATTGGCCGTAAGAAGGAGAACCCCAACTGCTATCAGGAATGCATCAATTGATTCATACAAACCTGCAGCAAAAAGAAATGAATTTGAGAAATGCTTGTAATAGGAAAAAACACAATACTATTTGACAGAGGCTTTCTCATTGGTAGTATATATTTACATTATTATAAACAGCTAAAAAATCCTACAAGAAATGTTTTTCAAAGCACCTGTTGAGAATTTCAGTAAATAAAAAGAAGCTAAAGGTGCTGACAAGACAAAAAATCAGAATGTGAGCTTGAGATCATTTGAGCAGAGCGATTAATTACAATAATGCATGATAATTGATAGATGCTCAAAGACAAGGAAGAAGAGACGATTTCATCTAATGCCTTTACAGCTGAGAAGAAAAGAGCTCATGCAAAATAATGATGATGAAGGACAGGAAGCAGATCTTTATAATGGTAATTAGAATTGAACTGAATTGGGTGATTCAGTTATGCTAGGAATGGCACTAAAGATCAAATTACAATGTTAAAGAGAGGAAAATAGGCAAAGTCAAGGATGATTTTGAAGAAAAGTTAATGTTTTAGTATCAATTTTTAGGGGAAAAAAACATTTTAAAAAATGTTTAATGAGCTTGCAAAAGATAATTGAATTTTATTTTTTTAACATCAAAACTTATTACCAATCATCCAGTATGTCACTGTGCCAAACAAAATTGTGATCAGGATAAATACAGGTATCTGAAAATGTTCAAAAGAAAAAATAATATTTTTAAAATAAGTAAGGATTACAATATAGGCCTACTATGTCTGAAATTTTCCTAGAGTAGACTCCTTCTCTTTGCAATATAGTGTTATTTTAAACCCCATAAGATTGCATTTAGACTTGACCAATCTTTTATTTAACTCTTATCATTTTCGTTCAAATGTCCCTCAAGCAGAGGAAGTCACCATGAATTATTGGATATCTTGCTTTATATTTTGTCAAAAAATCCCTACATAACCCCTCCCCCCCCCCAAACACAAAAGACAGAATAAAAAGACATAGAAGTGGGAATTATGATCAGAATGGAACCTTGCAGTTTGTAAAGGGTAAAAAGGAAAGTTTTTTTTGTTTTTTTTTTTAATTTCTTTTAAATCATTTTCAGAAACAAAACAGATTATAGAAATAATTTTCAAAGAATCTTCTTTAGGCAACTTTCCCCTTTTCTTGATTAATTTAAAGGTCTAATTATTTTTTGGAAGTTAAAAATTCGCCAGGGAACCAACTGAGTTTCAAATACAATTTTTTACTTTTCCAGAGATGATTACATACATCCGTATTTTTTCATAATCTCTCTGATATAATAAACTTACCTGATCAATATAGCTAATGTCTTTGCCATGAACTTCATCTGACTGATTGTAGTTGTACAGTCAGTATCAGCAATTAATTTTCCCCCCAGGTTACATAATCACTGTAATATTCAGACCATTAATTTGTCATCAATCTTACTTATGTGAGTCTGTTTATTGAATCTGAAGTATGTTTATGAGCTGTGAATATACAATATTAGTATGGGCAGCAGTGAATGACCATCCCCTTAAATGATTTCATGCTGCATTAGAGGCATATAGGATCTTCATTTTGATTTTACAACAAAGAAAAATAAAGCTTACAACAAATCAAGTATCACCTAAAAAAAAAAAAAAAAATTAAATCTTGTAAGCAGTCTTTTCCAAATGGCAATTGTGTTTGTTCTGATATTACCTCAACAATTGTTTTAGCCAGATAGTAGCAATCACTTCGATACAGGCCTGTTCCGTATTCCCGAAAAAACACAGCAAGCTCAATAGGAAATGACTGAGGGCATAAGAGAAAATAAGTAAGATCAATTATGACAACATACACTGAGAATTAATCTGTTATTTCACTTGGTTTCAAGAAAACACTTTCTTAATTTCCGAGTATAACTCTTTTTTTTTTCTTAGAGTACATGTCCAAAATAATGAGTATAAAAATGTATACAAAATGTTATATTGTGCATGGACAAAATTGACAGTCTCCATCGAGACAAAATAAAGGTTGGGAAATAAAGGTAAATGTTATACTGCCTGGATAAGGGTCTAGCTCAAGAACTACATCTCCATTTTAGGCTCTATCCTCTTTGTCATCTCTGGAATACCTAGAGTAATTAGAGTCCAAATTGTTTACATTCTTCTCTTCATTTAACTTCAAACTCAACATCACCCTCATGCATCTTTTTTAAACTCCTACTATCTTTAGGACTTTCAATACACTTCTTCAATTAACATTTAAGCCCAGTGACTGCAAAAATCAGATTTTAGCTTTAAAAAAATCATAGATGTGAAACAGGTCTAATAATAACCATATAGTGAAAAGAAAACAAAAGTTTCAGAGCTCTTTTTATGAAAGAGAAATAAGAGTAACAATGGGTGATACTTTCTTCAAAACATGTACACCCCTTATATTTGTTCATGGGCAATGGCAGCACATATGGTGAATGGCAATACAGTAAATTAATGGTTAAAAATGATTTTCAGTTCTGATAATAGGACTAGAAACTTACATTGACAACAGCAAACAGATTTGAGAATGAGGTGTTGGTGATCATCAGAAAGAGTGCTCCATTAATGCTCATAACACTCTTTTGTTCAATACCCAATCTCAGATAGGTCAGCCCCACAATGATTGCCATGACCTTTATATAAAAAAAAAATACTACTTTAAAGTATTTATCCATCTTTAAATTATTTTATAAAAGGTTTATTTCTGAAAAAACAATCCCTCTTGGGAAATCGGCAGATTTTTTACAATTTTTTTTCTGCCAATATGAAAGACAAATGAGAATTTTATTGCAGAAACTGAAAAAAAAAATCTCTAATTAGGATGCACTGACGTAGTGGAAAAAAAAAAAAAAACATAAGATACAAAAACGACTATGACAGAAGAGCCTTAAGACAATATGGTGAAGCACAATTATATTACTGTTGCCAATTTCAGGAATGTAATTTTTATGAGCATTTTTAAAGTACTTTACGGAAGCATGTAAATTTTCGTCTACATGATTGTTGCAAAGCATAAGTAAACTTAAACCCTTGATAAAAAGATCCTTGTGGATTTGCTAATTATGGTACTGCTAACATCTTATATTTCATATGTTGAAAATCATGTTTATAAACACCATGGTATGGGGTATGACTTAAGTTAACTGATTACTGTACTGAAGACATACAAAAGAAGCTTATATATATATATATATATATATATATATATATATATATATATATATATATATATATATGGGTCAAAATCAGAATTGGCGTCCACCTTTTGTGACATATGGTAGAAAATTCAACCATTACTGATTTTATTGAAAATGTCACCATAATATATAACTTGATGTATGGGCTTCTAGTATAAGTCAAAATCAATGTCTTATTCTGCTCATGTGAAAAGTTAGAGCCATCATAAATAGTAAGACTGTGTACGTTACTTGTAACACCGTCACACATGAAATTAAGGCATATTGTAACAAAAACATGAGATATATCCACAAAAACCGCTCTGAAGACTAAAGAGTGGCTTAGCACAATCATTTCAACACAGATTTATTCGCTGTAACAGAGCTCAAGCTGGACAGAGAACAGTTAGTTCAACTGTGTACGTTATGTAACACCAAAGAATTTAGTACTGCTACAAACATTTTAAAATTTACAAGAAAAACTTAATTATTTTACAAAAAGAAACGTCCATGGCATTGTACAGATATTATTTTCTCAAAATCTACAAAATAGATTTATATACCATGAAAATACAACGCTGGCAAACACAAAAACTCTCTGAAAGGAGTACGTTATGTTGCACCAAATTTCTGAAGCAAGATAACATAGTGCTGTTGAAAGCACCTGTAACATAAAACTGATTAGGAATTTTGTTGAAATTGTCACCATCTTTAACTTAATGTATGGGCTATTTATACTCGTCAAAATCAATGCCTTATGCCATCTATAGAGCCATAATAAATAATAAGACTGTGTACGTTACTTGTAACACCGTCACACAATAACTAAAGGCACATTCTAACAGAAACATGCGATAAATCCACAAAAAGCGGTCCGAAGCCAAGGGGTGTCTTAGCACAATCATTTAAACACAGATTTACTTGCTGTAACAAAGCTAAAGGTGGACAGAGAACAGTTAGATCAACTGTGTACGTTATGTAACACGAAACCATTCAATATTGCTACATGCAGTTTAAAATTTACAAGACAATATTTTAGCATTATGCACAATGAAACGTCCATGGCATTATACAGCGTTATTCTAGTATTAGTCAAAATCAATGTCTTATTCCGCCCATGTGAAAAGTTAGAGCCATCATAAATAATAAGATTGTGTGCGTTACTCGTAACACCGTCACACATGAAATTAAGGCATACATATATATATATATATATATATATATATATATATATATATATATATATATATATATATATATATATATATATGTTCAATTTAATCATTCACACATTTGAATGGCAGTGCATGCACATCATCTTCTTGCAGTATTAAAAAAAAATTCAATGAACTTGAGACTTACCAAAATTTGAAAAATGCGAACACGGAAAAGCATGACATCACGTATCATTCCAACCCAGGCTCTCCACATCAAGTATCGGAACTGGGTAAACCAGGATGCTTCATATCTGGTGGAGGCAAAAAAAACAAAATTCTTTTTTTTTAAATATCAAGATCGTTAAAACTTTTGTCTTTTGACACAAAAGACGTAGCAGCACTAAGATGCCAGTACAACATTGAACAGCATATCAGCAATAGGTATACATGTTCAGTAAATATCCATCCATACTCTACTTAAGAAAAAAATCAATTAAAATTAGAAAAAAAAAATACACAACAGAGTTTTTTGTTTTACCTCTAATGACTGAAATATTTTTATAGGTGTGATGTACAGTTTACAGTCATGTGTTTAAATCAGGTAAGCTACAGATATCTTTCATACTATTACAGTAAATTCTTATCCAGCTTAGACTCTTGACATAAATCTAGCCTCAATATCTGCAACGCAGCAACTTCAGGTAGTGTCTATTTTAAAATGATCAATATTTTTGTTATCATTATCATCATCGTTTCTGATGTCTTTTAGTGGCACTAGAGATAAGGAAAACTGTTTTTCACAAATCAAAAAAAGAGGATCAGAAGATAAAAATAAAACAATAAAACACTGAACAAAAAAGAAAACAAATGAGGAAGAGATATAATCAGAGTCTTCATCACAAGCAATTTAGACTTTTTGTAAATCCCCATTCTGGAATGGGCAATGTAGTGTGTTTTCTCTAATTTTACAGTTTTATGTGCCATCCTTATTCTCATGGCTTTTATTTCCTGCAAATATTTCTAACAAATTTTTCACAGCTTGAGTTTGCCTAGGGAAAGTCTCGAGTATTGATACATTTGGCTCTAAACCCATTATATTAATGACTAGCATTATCGTTGTGTGAAAAAAAATTCAATTTAAAAAGCAGTCTTTAAAGACCACTTCCATAAACGACTTATACAATTTCTAGGACTCTCAGTGCTTTTCAGTTAACCCCAAATAGGTATTGTAGATTATCATTTAAAACTCTATTTGCAGGTGCAGACAAATGTATGCAGCATAATATTTAATTTTTTAAAACTTTATCTCTTTTTTTCCCTTTATGAAATAGAAGATAAAAAATTTGCAAAGATCTTGTCTGAACATCTTTTAATTGCAAAGTCACCTCTGATCATCACCCTATTTCCAGGCAGTGATCCATGAAGTTGCTACTTCATTTCTCTGTCTAAACATTGGCTCAGTGTATCAGTGATTAAGCTCATCTTTAAAAAAAACCACAAAAAACAGTTCTGTAAAAAAATCGCATCCTATTGTGATTCACCCCGAGATACCCTAAGCTACATTTAGAAACACGTTTTAGAGTGCAGGGGTCTGCCCTCATTGCCTAATTTGATGCTTTGCAACCGTGTCATTGTAAATGGATTTTGTTGGCCTAACAAATAATCTTAGATTTGGCCTGAAAACTTTAAAATCTCATCATGTCATTGAAATAGACTTAAAATGAACAAGCTACGAACATTAACCAATCAATCTGTTCAAAGTCCTAAAATTGTAACCCAATTAAGTTTCCATGTGGTCGGCATTTTTTATATAGATCAAAAGTGACACCTTAGTAGCCTTGACTGAGCAACAGTTTAAAGTGGCTAGCCTTACTAGTCAAGTTTAAAAAAAAAAAAAAAGCAAACTAATAACAATCTGGCTGCAAATAGGCATTACAAAATTATTGATGCATTCAAACAGGAAAGGTTATTGCCAAATTCGGATAATGAAAATTTGAAACTATAATAATAAGTATGTGTCAAAATACAATTTTTGGTCCTGGCTCTACTCAGGATCAGATTCTAAATTTTTGCTTAATACTTTGATATCTGTTTCAAATCTTGGTTTTCACTTTGAACATTGTTTATCCTCTCTTGCCACATAAATATATATAAAATAAGTACATTGTCAAGTCAATATCTTACTCAGATATAAAATTTCCATGCAGAATACTTAATTTTATATTAAAAGAAAAAAGTATTTTCCTACCTGGAACCCCCAGCTAGTGCTAACTCAACCTGGAGGGGAAAAAAAGAGTGCATATGAAGGATAGCAAAATAATCTTAGTTTTGTTGCTTTTTTTTATAATTTCCCTTTATGTGGTTTGATCACATAAAAATCAGCTTGACATATATTACTAAAAAAATGTGTTTTATTTACTGCAATTCATGATTTTAAAAATGTTTTTCCTCATATTCTAACAATTCCTCTCTTCCTTCATAAGACTTAGTAGAGACTTAGGGAATATAAAGAAATTCTGGATGACTTTTTAGTAGTTGAAACAATAGCAAGTAATAATTCATTCATATTTATTTTCCTTGTATCATTTCCAGAACAGCCAGCACTTTTCCGTTTAATTTTTTTCAGTATATGTAATAGATAACTTATGTTTGTTACCAAAAAATTACTTTCTGATTTGTGCACTTCACCACACAGCTCATATACAGCCAATTTTGCTCCATATATTTCAGGTTATTATCAAAAGAAAGCCTTTGAAAGAGATCACTTTGTCATGGAATCTTTTCTTCAAGTATATCTTTAGCATTACTTTTGTGCAGAAACATCTGTTTTATTACAACTTACAAGAAAAATTAGCCTCAATTTTTTAATTCTACGACTCTTTTCAGCCTATGCTAAGACAAGCATGCTTATAATGGTACTCTTCAACATAAATTTTACTACACCACTTCCTTCAATAGATGACCATATTTCCCACATATTAAAAATAAAATAATCTTTGTGACTCCTCTATAAACTTACAACTGGATCAATTTTTCTCTCAAAATCTACGTTTAGCATTTCTTCAGTCTGGTCAGAAATAGATTTTGCCTCTAGGCTTTCCTCGAAGGTATCACATATGTGCTGAGAACAAGAAGAGCATACTTTTAAAAATAAATCATAATAAAAGTAAAGAGTTATTAGGTCTGAATCATTCAAACTTGAAAATAAGAATCATGAAAAATTAATATTTATTATACTACCTGGATAGAAAAATCTCATGCTAGAGTGATGCAATAATAAAAGATGACTAATGGCTGAAACTGGATATTTGATAATCTGAATAATTTTTTTTTTATTCTATGAGCATCTGTACACGAAAAATTATATACAATTATTTTGAATTATGGGGCACGATCATGATTTTTGTCTATCCTTGGATATCAGAAAAGTTCATGATTGTCAATTGAAACCCTTCTAACTAATATGTACTTTTACACACCCAACATAGATCTGCAGGGTCTAAAGCTATTATATCATCCTAAAACTCCAAAAGACTGGCTTGTCATTTTGCTTACACAACATGATAGTTGTTATATAAGAGAAATTATAGAAACTATTTAATTGATGTAAAAGTCCACTTTTAAGACATAGCCCTCTAAACGAAAGGCAAATTTTAAAAAAGAATATTTTAAAAATATTTCATAGCACATTTTTTCTCTGGATTGACCAAAATAGATACTTTTTATTCCTTCCTTATTTGATTACTTGATTTGCGTTTTGAAAATGTGTGATTGTCATGTTGTTATGTAGCATGTGGGCTGTGATTAATTGTGTGTGCATTAATTTTTTGTTATTTTATTTGTTTTAGGTTGCAAATTAACGCAAAGCATAGAATGGTGAATTGCTAGAGTTTGCAGCTGTTTGGTACGTTTAAAAAGGAAGACAGATTTTTGTGTGGGATAAGCCTGTTTGTTTGCTGTTTCTGCATAACAAGATTTTTTAAAACCTACTTCTTGTCCGTCTGAGACTACAGAGCAATTTGTCTTTGCATGTTTCTGACGATTTTGAAAATTTTTCAGACAAGATGTAAGATTGTTTTAAAGGCCATTTTCAAAATTAAAGAAACATAGTATAGATAATGGAATAAAAATTTACAGTTGTGTGTAATGTCCGTATTTTGTTTTATTTTCCAATTAAAAAAACAGTTTATCTTTATACAATAAAAAAAGGACTTTCAAAGTCTTCATCCTGGCAGCATGAAATGCTGGCTTACTTGGGCTTACTTTTCATTTTGGATTTAACTCTTTAGCATCTTCATCCAACAAGAGGGTAGGCTGAATTTAGTGTCTAGCCGAACTGCATCAATTTATAATCCATGGGTGTGGATCAAAGTTCCTAGGGATTTTTTTGCTTTTTCTTTCTTTGAGGGTGAAGGTGTTATTAAGTGTTATCAAATAAATGCATGCAAGGAAAAAAGGATGGTCAAGTTTTAGATTTTTTCATTTCATAAAAAAGCAGAGGATAAATAAGCCCTATAGTGCTATTAAAAAATCCGCTAGGGATAGATGAGCCTATGCAGAAGTAGACCCTAAAGATTTTACAAATGCAACATTTGTTTTGTTCGCAACCAAAAACACAAGCTTGGTTTTGGTTATGAAAAGTACTCACTGCGCTAGTCTTTGTTTACATTTCGACAAACTTTGCTCAGCGGACAAAAAAGTGACTTTTCATGACTTTTGTGAGTAAATTGAACAAAACTCATTAAAAATTTGCATTTTGCTCAATATTGATCCTATACAAAAGTAAGGGGAGCAATCTGGTTACAAGCCTAAAAGTTGTTACCAAGCTCTACATGAATTGTCTCCCCTTTACTGGGTGTGCATTCGCTGACTTCTGAGCGCTAATGCCGCAACTTGCTCATTAAATGCACAAGTGTATCCTGTGCATGTCCATAGCTGAAGGATTATCTTTGATGATGATTAAAGAAATGTTGATTTGTTGTTTCTTTATCAAATTTGAAAATAAAAGAACGATGCTCCCTGTAGTGTCCTGGTGCCAATCGTATTTTTATTACTGATAGGGCTTTTACCTTTTGTTCAAAGTCGCCAAATATGTTATTAGGTTTATTAATTTTAAGAATATAAAAGTAGGGTGTATTGCAATATTTTTCATACATTCCGTGTTAAGTATGAAAGTTGTGTTATTGTGGGTCTTATCTGGTGCAGTCTGAGGCGTGGATTCGCTCATTCAACCCACAGCTCTCTTAAAGACAGAAAATGTTATTGTTATTGTGCTACTTTATACTTAACCATATACATATTTCTAAAGTTGCATAAGAGAGAATATAAACAGTGGTTGAATAAGTACATTTTATGTATATTTTAGTTTAAAATATACTTAAAATATAAAATGTCGTATTCACATGCACACTGAAATATACTTCATGTTTTTCTTATAAGTCTGGATTTGATGTAGCTTGATCATGAAGATGGATTGGTTATGCCCCTGGATAAGGCTGAAGTTTTCAATGCACATTTAATTTAGACAAACAGGATGCTCCTTGTGTCATTCAAGTTTTTTTTTTCCTTGATCACATTAATTAGTTGATATTTTGTTATTTCCTTATATTAATTCTTAAAGTCTCAACTTCAATTAATAGTTAATGACTTTATTCATTTTTCTTTTTCTTTATAAATTACTCTCCATTGTTAAAGTAATGCAGTAACTTGTAGTTATAAACCTACTAGCAAGTCCCACAGGACAGGAGATTGGAATTTGCTCAATTGATGTTAGCTGTTCCGGAAGAAATCAAGTGCGTGTTTTGGGCGCATCAGAACTCATATTTCTTAAGTTACATATTGTGGAGATATTTATAAAGATTTTACTTTGTTTGTTTCTAATACCCCTTGTGAAAGAGTAAATATAGACACGTTTTTTTATTTTTATTTCGACGATACAAAATAATTATGGCTGGTACCAGAAGCTACAAATATATCAAAACATTGGGTTACTTACAGCACCACAAGTTATTTCCAGTATAATGATTATTCTCCTTTATTTTATATTTAGCGGTGGACTTTTAGTTTTCTTTTCTTTTCTTAAAGGACTGCTTTTATTTTGCCTTTCATACAGACTTATCCAACTCTTTCTGTCGATCTGTCTAACACTAAAAGCTTACAAGAAGCAGTATTCTGTTTTATTTCAGAAAAAGGACATGTTGATATTTTCTCATTTAGTGACAAACATAATATTTATTTTCATCTGTTAGCACAGTTTGCTTACATGTGTGCGAGTCCTGCATTCAGCTTCCCTGCCTGGCTCTACAGCTAATGTCAAGATGAAGTGATCGGCTGGATTATAAGTTGGAGGGCACGGAAACTGGAGCCTGAGAGGCATGGTGTAAAAAATTAAACAGAATAAAGAAGACTTTCTTTGATAAGATTACCTTTGAATTTTATGAGTTGCAGGTACTAGGTCACATATTCTGTAATGTTTTTTTTCTTTATATCTATCCATGAGATTTTTAAGGAATAAGTATTGTTTTATTGTGAAGATTCCATTATATTACATATTTACCAGACCAATCGTAGACATATACAGAGAAGAATATATTTCTTTTCCTTTATTTATTTATTTATTTTTTTTTTTTTTTTTTTTTTGGGGGGGGGGGNNNAGAATATTAACACTTGATGTAAAGAAATACAAATTAAGTGATCACTTCAAAAACGTTGCAAATTTTACCTTCCAAAAAATTCCATGGCTTTTTCTTGAGATCCCATAAAGGCTGTTCTTCCCTCAGCAAGTAACAAAATCCTGCAATAAGAAATATGATAAGAAAATCTTTTATTCATAAAATTTTTGACAATGCAATGTATATTTGCTGCTTTCATCTTTAACAAGATTATCATCATTATAACCCTCGTCCTTTTCTTTACATTTAAGATCTTAAATTTCATCATCATCATCATCACCACTGACAATTAATATTATCATTCTTTAATCTTCATTATCATCAATAAAATAATGATAAAAATGCTGTTATGTGCATTATCTTCATTCTAGATATTTTGGTGTTATTTTTTATTTTTTAAGTTTTGTATGTTCTGTAAGGTTTTAGGGAATGGAGATAACCATTAAATCAATTCAGTTTTTTTATGCTCTCTACTTATGCGCAGAAACTGATATATAAATCTAATTTGTGACCAACACACCAAACTGAGTCTGATTTGATCTCACCTTGGCGTTTTTTTTTCTTTAAAAGCATTATCAGCACAGCTTTGTGATCTAGATTTGGCATAGAAGAAGGTCTTGATCTAACTGTACCTATTTCTAGTTAGATGAAGATCTATACCTAGCTATTTTTAAACTGAAGAAATCATAATAAACTCAGGTATAAAATAGTAAAATTATAATGGTAGAGCCTTTAAAAACGTTTCAATACTGTTGTTTTAAAGAGTTGAAAAATGGGCCTCTATCTGAATGTGAAAAAAAGGGGAATGCTTTATCATTTCATAGAAATTCACAAATCCCCAAATGCATCTCGTTAGCAAAGGAAAGCAAAAAATATATATATATATATTATTTTTGCTGTTGCTCTTTCTCATTTTAAAATCAAAGTAAGCCTTTTGTTCACGCAGTCATAAAATTGCATCTCTATTAATAAGATTGAATTGCAACAGACACATCTCATACACGTATTTGTCATTTTACAATATTAACAATATATACATTTTTAGGTGTGTATGGATATATCTCAATTTGCAGCAAAAGTATTTGTGTACACATACGCACCCATGCACACACACACGCACACGCACGCACGCACGCACGCACGCAAGCACACACACACACACATATGTTCATATTAAGATATACAATGTATTGAAGATCACCATGTTTGAATTATCAAGAGAATTCACTCATTTATAATAATATAACTGCAGTCGCTCCCTGTAATCATTGCAACAGTGAAGATCTCTACTCTTGTTTTAATAAAGTAAAGTTTCTCTATCATTTTTTTTTATTATTCAGCTTCTTTTTGCTTTTTAAAGAGGAGATTAAAAAAATGCACAGGATATTTTCTTGAGGGGATTTCAATCACCATAATGGGAGATGGGTGATACATTACCAGGGGAATTTTTAGTGGCTGTATTCATGGCTTGTTTGAGAAAGCCTGTAATTTCACTCATCATACTTTTCCATTGATTGCATGATAGAATAGAATTCAAGAGTTTTAAAAAACATACTTACTGATTAAACATGGCAAAAATATCTGATGAAGGTTGATGGATAGTGCACAAAATAACTCGCCCTTTGGCAGCCATTTTCTGAATTTAGGAAAAAAAAATAAAATGTCATATATATTATTGTTGTACCTCAATCTTATCTTGATTTTACCATGAATTTATAAGACATTAATTTGCATTGCTTTCTATTTTTAACAAAACAAAAATTTCAAAATTAAAGATTAAATGTTCTGAAATAGCTATCACAGAGTAACCATGAACCTTTATTCAATAAAAAAAATATACATATGCCTAAACCTGAGAGAAAAAAATACTTTAAAGATTATGACGACCACATTATAAAGAAAAAGTAAAGTTTGTATTTGTATGACAGTTTATACCCGCAATGTGGAAACAATATTTCGGGCCATGAATGTGTCAAGACCAGATGTGGGCTCATCGCAAAAGAAAATTGGTGGGTTGGTCAGGGCTTCTGAAGCAAAGGAAAGACGTTTACGTTCTCCACCAGATAACCCCTTCTCAGTCCCACCTATGTTGCCAATCCTGTTGGAGGCACATTTGGACAGGCCCATCTGAAGAAAAAGAAAGTCCACTTTTTCTGGTTTAAAAATGCAGTATATTAACTTTCTGAAAATCAAGAGTGCAATGTCATTTAAAAAACGATGCATTTTGTAGCTAAAAACATAAATGGAAATTGCATTTTGTAGTAAAAAAAAATAAATGGAAATTGCTATTTTATAATGATTTCAAATGTCACCCTTTGAGTGATCATGTATTGCAAAAGAATTTAAAAGCACTGTAACTTCCAATACATTTCAGCCTCAAAATATCTCGTTTTGTATCAAAGCTACACACATCGTGCAATCTAAAGATGGGAAAGTAAATTTTGCTTTTGAACTTGTATCAGGAAAATAAACATAACCGTTATGGTGCATTTCGTATAACTTAAAAATGTTTTGCTTCGTACACATAGTATTGTAATTTGATATCATTACATTCTATATTATTTTATTGAAGAAACATACAATAGAGAAAAATGTTTAAATGCGTTTTTGTTGTTGTTTCAGTTTGTATGTATGTCATTTTTATTTTGCAACCATTTGCTTCTTTTTTTTGCCATTTGGAAATGCGTGCAAACATTTTCTGAATCCTCTTTGGGTAAGATCCTCACTTCTGTTCAGTAGTGTTAAACAATTAGCTTGCCTTAAATGCATAACAATCGCTTACCTCCCGCACATTATAATCTAACAAACTGCCAATACCCCTTCCTCTCTCTCTACGTAATATCCTCTACCTTAGCTAATTTCTTAGCTTCTTTGCTAGACATTCTAGCAAATTTCTCAGCTTCTTTGCAACACATTTCAGCTAAGCATTTTAGCTTCTTTGCGACACGCTCTAGTTAACTTCATAGCTTCTTTGGATCATATGCTAGCTAATTTCCTCCTCTTTGTATGACGTCCTTTACTCTAGGCAATTGCTTATTCTGGTATATATATCTTCCTATGGCTACGATAGATCTGCCTTAGCAAATAATTTACTATCATTTACAATAGTTTCTATATAACATCCTTTACCCTAGCTAAATCCTTATTTCTGTGGAACATCTATATTTTAATTTATTTGTATCCTCCTGTATCACATCCCCATATCTAGATAACAGCTGATTTTGCATAAAAAATCATATTTTCTTGATAATTTATAACATTTTATATGACATCCTCTAACTCAGCTTACAGATTATTGTCATACAACATCATTTTAAATTACTTTGCTTACCTCTTGTATGACATCCTCTACTCTAGCTAATCTGGCGCGTGTGCCTACTCTCTTATCCATTCTCAAAAGTGCCTGGTGAGCATTAGTGCAAGAAATAAAACATACAAAAATTTAATGAAAAGCTCATGATCTATAAAGTAGTTCATTTTATTTAAAACAAAACAAAAAAAAAAGAGATTTTTAATTGCTGATTTACTTTTTCCATCTTTTTGTATGATTTTCATATAGAATTCATATTTTAAATTTATGGTAGGTCCTCAGAATTTTGTACAGTAATGTTTTTTTTTTCTCTTTGCAAGATGAAAAAAAAAGATAACTGGTCAGAAGAGGACTAAAAATTCTCTGCTTATCTAGTAACCAATCTCTGAGGGTCATTACATTATACCCTGAAAGTATATTTTAAGGCCCTGCATAGAGCATACTTGTCCCAAATGTTTAGTAGACTCGGAATTTCCTTTTTTTTTTTTTCTCATGTCACTTTTTTCTTTGGAAAAGACATGCATAATGAGCTTTATAAATTAAGTGCTCCAAACTGACACTTTGAAATACTGTGAGGAAATAAAAATAGATCTATGAAACCAATCAGAAATAATCTTTTTTCTAAAAAATCTTATGGCCATTTCTGACCCAACATACGATATAATAAATATGCTTTAACAGACTCACTCTGAATTGCAGCTGCTCTCGAACAGTGAGCGTGCTAATAAAAAGATCATCTTGCTGAACGTACGCTGACATTTCATTTATATTATTGTCCACCTGAGATTAAGAATAATCAAAAAAAAAAAAAAGAAGAAAGCTTTAACAGATCCTTGAAGTGTTGAGTTGCTCTCTCTCTCTCTCTCTCTCTCTCTCACTCTCTCTCTCTCTCTCTCTCTCTCTCTCTCTCTCTTTCTCTCTCTCTCTCTCTCGATGTGTGTGTGTGTGT
Source organism: Plakobranchus ocellatus (assembly GCA_019648995.1). Taxonomy (NCBI): domain Eukaryota; kingdom Metazoa; phylum Mollusca; class Gastropoda; family Plakobranchidae; genus Plakobranchus; species Plakobranchus ocellatus. Next base: position 923,798 of record BLXT01007646.1, on the reverse strand, counting down.
GTGTGTGTTATCAGGATATAAATATTGATTAGAACTTTTGTATCTAAACTTTTGTATTTAAACCTAGATCTAGATATAGCGTGCTTGATTATCTTGTTTGCCATTGTCAAGAGTGGCTTTTTTCTTCACGTTAAAATTTTTTTCTTCATTATCTTGCAAAAATTGGATTTATACAAGTTGCAGTGTCAAAACATACGAACTCAAATGTAACCTGTACCTTTTGGTTGACTCACTAATTTTGAGTGACATAAATTACGTGTCTACAACCCTTGCCATTGATACTAGGAAAGTTAATTCCAGATTTCTTGGAAGCGATAAGGAAAGAAGAAGAAGTTAGAGTTCAGTGTTTAAAATTTGAAATTTGTTTTTAAAGGAAAATATTTAATCCATTTGTTCAATAGAATCATATCAGGAAATGTCAAACCATAACTGAAATATCTGCATGTTAAAGAAAAACAATTACTGCTTTTGAGAAATTTGAAAATGCACTCAGTTACACAAAGTAGTCATTATCATTTGGGTCATAGGCATTCACTAAAAGGAATTCTTATTTTTAAAATTTCAAGAACTGCTGGTGTGAAAATAAAAAACAAGGCTTATATTTCTTTACAAAAAACATTAGCAAAGCTTTTGAAATTACCTCTTTGATCCTAGCCTTAGTAATCAATGTTACTGAAAACGAAGGAAAAAAAAAAAAAAAGGAGCAAGGAAAAAGTTTAAGTCATTTATATTGACATAATGTTTTCACTTGGATGTTTGAAAACACCTACACCATAAAAATGTCTATCCGAATATAAACATATAATGCGGAGACAAATGGTGCATGATTCATGGGTCAATAAAAGCGATATACATGAACATTTTTAAATTCATTATTTCCACGTGCCTTTATGTCTTAGTGTCTTACTCTTTTTTGGACGGTTTTGGTTGGTCTTGGCCTCGGACCAGGAATTTTTATGGCGATTTCAAAATACTTGAAAAAAACGATTTTATATGAGGCTGGTGATAATGTAAGATTCTGACGAGTAAAGGCACGTGGCCTACTAGGTCAGTCAGATGTTTTAAGCAAATGTTGAGGGGGGTAATTGTGTTCCAGTGGACACAGTTACAATGTTAGCCAAGGACACAATCAGCCAACCGAGCAGATAGTTTACGCACGAGAACAGAAGGAATAACAGATCGTGTCCTAGCATTATTTGGAGGTAACCCTGTCCGATGTATTTTTGGGGGAAAAAAGTAACAAAAAAATAGTTTTGTTCGTGCACGTCTTTTTTCGGGTCTTCTTGCTTTGCTATCTTTTCCTCTCTATCCTTGTTCATTAATAATATTCCTAGACTTACTATAATAGTGACGTGTATTCTCAGCTCTTCTTGTCAATTTCACTTTTTCTTTTTTATTGTTTGGCTCTACGCTAGCTATGTATCAATACTTTGAATTTTAATTAGATCTGTGAAAAAGTGAGACAGCGAGGTGGTTGTGTTGCGTTGGTATAATTATTATTTTATCTTACTTATGTTCTAATTTTCTAGATTAATGCAGCGTATTTTATTAATTTTGCTTTAATTTGGCGTTGTATCAACGCCATAAGCTTTGCTCTTTCAACTGGTCCTAGGCTCACATTAGTGAAAATAGTACTCTTATTTTAAATTAAATCTTCTAATTTGCAAACCGAGGTGGTTTAAGATTCACGGCTTTATTGTGTGGTCCACGTCCCATTATTTTTTTGCTGGATCATTCAATTGTGCACTCATAATTAGTTATCCATTGTCCATCTAGACATCTTTCAAAAGTAATTGAATATCGCTGTCAAGCAGAAGGAATTGCATGTGATAAAATTCAGGATTGGGTAAAAAAAATAGAGCAGGCAGGATGAGGAGGGAGAAGTTGGGCGCGAGAGGAGAAGAGGCCCAACGGCAACGAGTAGAGAGAAATGAAAAGAAGAAAAAAAATGGAAGTTGGAATGAACATTAAACGAGGAACTAAAAAAGTGGAAATTGAACACACACTCCTGACTCATGCCTTTGAGTCTATTTTGGCAGATCACTCTGTTCAGAGGAAACTTAAGCTACTTTCGAGAGCCAATTTTCTTAATTCGGTGTGGCGCCCAATATAAAGAAATTCACCCAGTCATCATGTATGTCAGGTTGTGATAACTTGTTCCTTTATGACCAGCTCTCTTTATTGAGCAGTCATTTCAAAAGGGCCTCTTCGACAGCGTTGACCATCATCTACAGCTTGTGACAGGTATGAACACCTCCTGGCCCTGGTGGATGTCACAAAGCGTTTCGCCATTTCGCGAAAAATATTGCGGGGTCATTATGTTCTATATTTACTAGATTTGGATATCCCACGAAAAAACAGCCTGATCAAAGCCAACTATTCATTTCACATTTGTAGCGTGAATTTTATTTCCTCTGGAACATTAAGCTTCATATTTCTACTCCTTACCACCCTCAGACTAACGCCATTCAACTCTTAACTCCAATGCTACGAAAAGTTGCGGATGAACCCTCTGGAGTATAGAATCGCTATGTACCGGCTGCTTTGTTTGCATATTGCAATAAGGTGCATGCCTAGAATGGATATTCTCTAGATTTCTTTCTCCTCTTCGGTCGCTCCTTGGTGATGTCCTCGCCAATAGGAATCTTTCTGTTGAAACGGTCTACCGGTACCATATGTGCTCGATTTGCAAAATCGGATTCAAGTTGGTTAGCGACCCGCACAAGAGTCGATTCGGATTTGATCACGGAGCGTTGAAACGTAGTTAAAATTTTTTCATTCCTGGAGACAAAATTCTCGGTTTTTCACCAACCTTGAACAACTAATGATGTTTCAAAAGTCTTTCAAGGTTCTCAAAAAGCAGACAGGTTAGACCGATTTGGGGCGACTGCCAGTGCCCGTTTCACATCAACCCTCCTAGAAAATATTGCAGAAGCCTGCGCCCTGTCTTGATATTACACTGAGGCAGCGATTCTAATGATGAAGATGTTGCGAAAGTTCGAACTTCTGGCACAACCCTTGCGGATGATCAACTTACATTTAAACGGCATGCTCTTTCATTTTGTGGTGACCGTCGTGACGATGCTCACCTGGTCATTCCATTGCCAATCCTACAGACTCAGGTAAATAAAACAGTGACGTTACACCCCACCATCTCTTTTTCCGCACCCACAGCCTGCTTGTCAGCAGTGACGGAAGAGTTTGGTGCAAATATTGGCTTTACTCTTCCGACGCCTACCTTGCACACAGAAATCTCTCAAAAAACAGGAGTCCCGAAACTGAGCCCATTTCAGGTCCATGAGGATGAAAACTTGCTTCGAGAATTAAAAGCTGATGAACTACCTTCGACTCATAACGGACGAGGATGTAAGGGCAAAGCCAGGCCCTTTTCCCCTCTCATACGGTCACTAGAACTAAAAACGAAACGAAGTATCGAACTTCTTGCCCTAGAAAAGGGGGGGGAGGAGGAGGAGTGTTAGCTGTTCCAGTGCTGCGGTGCCCTTGATTGACCTAATTAGTAGCCTAGTCCTAGTCCCCAATGAAGGTCTAGGACATCGACATAACTTCAGCTTATGGCACAATTTAAATCGAATTTAAATCGAATGCTCAGCACCGAAGCTAGTAGTAATACTAGTCTCAATAGTAATCAGAAAAAAGGCTTTTAATATTCCCTCCCCTGATCGCCTTGCACGTGTTTCCGGTAAACGCAGAGCACTGTGCACTGCGGCAAAGCGGTCGTCTTAACGAAAATGTCGGCACCCAAAAGTCAGCGCGCCATCCAATACATGTTCCTGGCTCCTAGATACTAATGTGCATAAGTGAGAGCCGATTAATCTCATATTTATTTGGTCTAAATCGGACGACAAAAAGTGAAAAAAAAAAAACACCTAAAGTTTTCGAAAAAAAAAAAAAGGCAAAATTTAGCGAAATATCGTCTCGAAAATGCCTTCAATTTTTTTTAATATACAAAAAATTGTGAACGAGATTGTTGGGACTAGTGAAGTTATGTTTTTATTTTAGCTGGGCATAGTTGAGTATTTAGTGTAGCGGGAGTGTGGTTGTGTTTTACGTCATTAATTTGGTGTGTGCGTTGTGATTGGTTGGTTAGGCCACGTGACAACGGCAAGTTTGGACGGAGCTGCACACTGGCGGGATCTTTGGAGCAGTGGATCATTCTTATTCTATCCTTTGCACTGAAAACTTTGTACAGTCCTGGATGCAAGTTGTAGCGGATTGGTCCGACGTCAGGAGACATGTTTTAATTTTATACAACCCTTTGTAACTGGGTTCATACCACTTTATTACCGCATAGAAGCGGCGATGGTATTTGTATTTTGCTTGAGGCTGTGTGCCTATCCAGACTGCTGGCGCAAGAATTCGCAAGTCTACAAATTTGTGTTTCTCCTGTAAAATGGTAGTATCATGGTAGTATAACTTTATGACTATTATTGTTCTAGCTTCTCTCACGTAAGGGCTGGTGATCTAGACCTTTGAAGAACATTGTTTTAAGTGACGGTGTATTAACGAACTATGATTATTATAACTGTGTATGAGATGATCGTGATTTGATTAACACTGCTCGTGTCTGAGCTGAGGACATAAATATATGAACATTCCCTGAACATTCGAGATTTACCCTACTGCTCTCAACAAGCTTCTACGGACAAGAATCGTCGATGGATTAAGTAGTTAGGAGCGAGTGCGTGAGCGAGTGATTGGAGTGGGGGTTGTATCTATAAGTCTTCTTGATCTACGAAGTATTTTTTTCGGGGAGAGTTCCTCGTGGGTGGATTATTTTGTAATAACTTCATTTAATTGTGTAATTACCTGATCTCGTAACGCTTTGCAGATTACTCTTTATTGTCGCGCCTGCGTGCGTGGACATTTGTATTTAGCTCACCTCGTATCTATCTGTCTTCTTTTTCTTTATGTAACTTTGCTACTTCTTTATATATTTATTACTTTATGATAATATAGCTTCTCTGTCGCCTATTCCCGGTGTTCTGCCTTTTGATTGTGTGAACCTCTTGTTGCAGTCGATGTGATTAAGTTATTTTCAGTGGTTGTTGTTTATGTGTGAGTATTCTCCCTGTCCCGTTGACAGGCTGTGTTTGCCCCAATCGTCATGATGTTAATTTAACCGACAAAAGAAATGAACGACCTTGCCGTTTCCTGGCTAATTTTATTTTCACTCTTAACCTGTATAATATATATGCAATGGCGAATCTAGTTCACGATCATCTTGAGTAGGCTATGTAGCCTTTTTCCCACGCAATAAAAATAATGGACACATTGATGAACAAACGTTACAACGGAATAAGTTTACGCTTTTTAGAATTATTTTTATGTTACGACAAGACTTATTTTGGGTCTAAACGCAACGTCAAAATACACTACGAACACAGTTGAATATATGAAAGGAACTGGCATTGTTACATTCAAGCCCCATTTCCACGTTCATTACAACTGCAATTACACAGTTCAAGATCGTGACCGAATAAATATTCCAGAAAGCCTTTGGGTTTTTCTCCTTAAGTGAAATTTGCTTTTTCAGCCTTGCATAGGCCTGTTTAGCTTCCACCATTGTGATGATTAAAAAGAAAGGTGGGTCTTTTGCTGTTTCCTCGGATTTAGTTCAAAGACTCATTCAAGGAGCTATTTTTTTTTCATTCCTAAAGTGTGAAAATAAAGGCGGCGAGGAAAGCAATAGCAAACTACCTCATAATGCCGTATGCCAAGAAGAATCAGGGCCCTACTCCTGATTCCCCGATGCTTGGACCTACTTTAGTTTTTAAAGTGTGAATAAGCTTAGTGCGGCCAGGGGGAAATTCCAGCGATACGTCTTTTTTCAATTATCTTAACATGGCCTTCACGTGGTTTAGCCGAAATGGGGCACAAATGTAATCAATGCCGAAATTCCGTTAGATCTAAACCGATAATCTGTAGAGAGTTCGAAGTCTCAGAATTGCATTATAGACTCATATTTAACATTTCAAAGCTGCAGAGAGGGTTTTAAAGTTAGTGATTTAGCTTTTTGAAGTTACATATGGGAGAATGGATTTCAACTTTAAAAAGACAAAAGAAGTGAAAGTAAGCTCCTAAAACCTGCCTGGCGAGCTAGATCATATTGGAGAAAAATGACAGAAAGCCTGTGGGATTTTTTCCCTTGGGTGCACTTTGCTATTAATTTAGTGGGGGCAGTTGGTTTTGTAACTGTTTAATTAATTTTGCTACACTCTTAACGAGAACTAGCGCAATTTAGGCCTACTATCCTATTCATATTATTATAAATTTACGGAACGTTTTCTGCCTTGTATTAAGTTTGTGGAGGTGTGGATTTCATTGTGATGCACTGTTGTTGCTCTGTTCATATTCTCCCTTCTATCTCTGTTAGCTTTCCCCTACTTCTGCTATGTTTTTTAGAATAAATGTATTTACAGATTGTCGCACACATACTGATTTAAGTCTCTTCTTTGTTTGAGTCACCTTCTCATGTCATTACTCCTTTTTGTACTACTATGTAAGTTTTTTTTGCGGTCGGCAGGCCTTGTCCTTAAAAAAACACCCCAAAAGAACTTCGGCAATAGAAATCTGTCACCCAGTAGTATCTCAAGAACGACGCCAGGCTACCTTTTATTCAGTCTTGGTAATTTAATGTTTGACCTGAAGAATTTGATGAGGAATTTTTTTGGTAAACGACTTGAATTTTAAAAGACTGGCTTTAAATCTACACGATCAGTTTTGTTTGAAAAGTACGCACTTTGTTCTTGAGACTTAAAAAGGAGCCCTACTAAATGTTCTTTTGAAATTATCTCGAATATCCCCTTGATTGTCACATCACAGACAAGCTGTCAATACTCATTCAATAGTACGTGGGAATAATAAAATAAAAACTCCTCTCATGCCTGTATGTTTCTGATACTACTGGTTCAGTGACCTGTTTGGGTTATCGATTCATTCATTCCGGTTTGTTCTTTTCATGAAACTACATTCTATTATAGCTAGTTTTATATATTTCTTTAGTTTCAAACTCTTGACATGAAGTATCCGAAGATGGCGGGGTTTTCCCCTTAAGTTTTTCGTGTAACAGTGGTGAAGTTTGTTGCGTCAACCGTTTTGCTGGTTGTGACAATCAATACCAAATGATTCATTTGTTTTGAATTGAATAACAGAGGTATAAATGGGCGGCTATCGCAGGAGATACCAACAGAAATTTTTTTATAAACATTTCGAGGGGGAAAGCTATTTACAATGTGCAAAAGAAACCTTTGCTTTTCTCAATATCTCCTACCATTTTACTATGCTTTATTTTATATCCTATACGAAGAATCCTGACAAACGACTCATTTCGATATATATATATATATATATATATATATATATATATATATATATATATATGTAATGGAGAGAGAATTACATCATATATAATTAACTCACTACGTTTATAGTTTGTTTACCTTTGAAATACAACATGAATTTCTATAACCGCTGCAGGCAATAATTTCAAATAGCCGAATGCTGAATGCAAACATTTTTAACAGCTGTAAAGCATGCCTCTGTGCTGGATAAATACCGAACGTTTGTTCCCCTACTGAAAAGTTTGTAAAGAATCTATGCCTTTGGGAAGTATGCTTTCATGTGGAACAAGCTTTTTATTTTACATGAGTTTTGAAAAAGACTGCCCCACATCCATTGCTATTTCGCCTTTTCATCTCTGCAGACATAGAAATCATACACATCTACACTCATCCTAGATGCTTTACAACAATATCTTTAATTCAAAGACTCAAATTATAGTTCTGATTCAACTAATTTCTTATGGCCTTTGAGGTAAAGCAAACAGTGTATAGGAAATTATAAGGGTTTTTTTTGTGTTCTTTTGTCATTTTATGTCCTGAAATACAGAGTTATCCATTCTGTGGATCCTACCAGGAAACTTCCATTACAGCGTTGACACAATAATTTGTAATTTTTGTTTCTCTTAAAAACATCAAAACCAGCTTGTTTTGTGTAGTGAAGTTCCAACAACTGACAACAACAACAAAAAAAAGAAAAAGACACTATTCAAACGATACCGCCAAAGAACTTCATTTCCCAAATAAAGAAAACCAAATAGTTGAAAATAATTTGTTCAACATAAAAGTGGTGATTCATCAAATCTGTTCTGTAAAGTAAAAAAAAATAAATAATAATAAAATTATGCTTACCAAGAAGCCATTGACATAGATTTCACCACTGATCGTATAACTTTTAGTGTTTCTGTGGGTCAAGACATTCAATAACGTTGATTTTCCTGCTCCACTGAAAAACAAGACGAAAAACATTCATGAAAGCGTCACTTGCCAGATTGTGGTAATAATTGGAGTTATCACTTAAAGTTTACAAACTTTGAATAAACTTAATAAAAGATATCTTGAAAAATCTTTCACAATGAAAACAAACAATATCCTTAGTAAGCTATTGTAATTGCAGTTTCCAAAAAAAAAAAGAAGAAGAAATATAAGAAAAACCGCACTCACCTAGCTCCTAGTATGGCCAGAAGTGTTCCTGAGGGGACATGACCATTAACTAAAAGAAAGATAGTAAAGAACAAAGTAGAAATGATAAAAAAGATAGTAGTTTGGAAATGCTCTTGGAAGATTGTATATGTCTAGATACCAGTGTAAATGAGTCGCATGTGGCATTTTGAACATTCTCCATCACGTTACAGTCTAATTCTGAATTCTTCACGATTTGTTGATTCTGTATCCAGATGCAACTGAAGTTATTTTAAACACCAAAAGGAAAACACCAAAGGCACAAATGATTTTCCTTATTTTCTGTTTTGTTTTGTCTTGTTTTTGTTATTTTTAGTCAAATATTTTATATGCTACCGCTGATTCTCGACATTTACAAAACCATATGTTGTGTGAGTATAGTCCTTGCGGTGCCTCTGAAGTAACAATTCCCAATTCATCCCGCCATAATCTGAATCATAACAAAACCTGTAGACAATTTTCAATATAGGTACTTTGCATTGCTTTTGTTTTCAAAAACTATGACAACACTGACAAAAACATAAAAGTGCATTTGATCTCATGGTCAGGAAATTTTTTTTGACATGTACCCTCTTAATTCAACTCATCTATCGTTGTGTATCGTGGAAATACTATTATGCATACTTAAGTGGAAACGTTTTTCTTTATGTTTTGATTTTATGCGGAAAGTACTTCTGTGCAAGCAAGAAAAATTTACTTCTGAAGAATCTTACTCCTAATTTTGAATATCGAATCCCGAAAATGGGAGGGCAGTGTTTTTCTTATCCCGCAGAAACTCATAAAAAACTTATTATACACATAAATTTGTTAATTATAATGATACAATTTCCACAAACCATTGTGTAGGATTTGCTTGGCATTCACAATGTCAAGATTTCCATTTTCAACCCCACCACAGCATCCTTTCTTCTTCGGTGTCATATTTACATGAACATTCACATGTCGCCAAGCCATAGAGACTGGTGGAACATTATCCAGATTTGCATGACTGGGTTGTTTTGCTTCATGAATTGATTCTTCATTCCTATAAATCATCTGTAGATGTGAAGAAACAGAGGCTTGTAGGGTAAATTAAGAGATTATTTTGATACTTCTGAATCTGATGAATCAGTCACAAAAGGAGAAAGAAAATTACTGTGAGCACAGTTGCCTGAGCCTAGAAAAATAAGATATACCCAAAGTTGTTTTTGTTATCTTTGTATAATTGTGACTATTTATGCTTGCTCTATGTGGCAAAGTAAAAAGATAGACAAAACTTGAATTATAGAAGGTGTTATTAGATCTGCTCCTGATACACAACAATTTTCGCACAGCCTTCTATAATTTCCTGGTTGAAACTTATTTTAAAAACGTCTTTTCTTTTATTTCCAACATTTCTTTTTCTTTATTAAAATTTATATTTAAGCATAATAAACCAATTCAAAAAATAATGTTCACTTCCTGAAAATACATTCAGTATTACTGGCTATGCATGTTGATGTATTTTCACACAGTACTTACTCTATCATTCAAAGTATTGTGGTGGTTCATATTAAGATCTGACATGTAGCTGTTTGAGGCGTGTGAGCCCAAAAGTGGAGCCCTCTCTCCATCCATGGTGGTTTCCTAATGTTTACAAATCAAATCAACCACTTTTGCACAACTCACGGGAAGATTTGTTTATGCTTAGGAATCTGAAGGGTCAAAGACAAAAAAACATGTTTATGAAACAAATAACTGTATGAGTAATTTAGATTTGGTATTCCTTAAATTATTTATCTATTGGTAAGAATAACAGACAACTGACTTTTTGTATTTGATAAAATATTTTTTGATTAATATCAATAATCATGATGTCATAAAGAAAATTAATGGCTTATCACAGAGGACTGCCCATGATGATATATATTCAATGCCAAATGAGACAGAATGGATACATTTTCATAAATCTCGATATGAAAAAATTTATTACATAGTAAGACATTATAACATCATTTCATGTAATCTCAATGAAAAACCACAAACCTTTCTGTATCTTAAGGAAAAAATAATAATTCAATAATTCAATTCCATGCACAATATAGGCCTGCTGTGATTTTTTTTTTTCGTTATTTACTAGCGAATATTTGGAAGGAAAACAACTTTAAAATAATACACAAAATTTGAAAGGCAACTGAACATGTTGATTAAATATTGAAAGCAAGTAGTATCATCTGGACAAAGATTAGCTACTTTTAATACCGGTCGGCTTTTACCCCAAATAATCCTCGTGACAACCAGTGATAAGACTAGGATAGCATTAAGCATCTTCACATTGAAAATCATGATAAGAAATTTATTAATGTAGGTTTGTTACACAATTCGTTTATCAACTTTATCTCTCAAGGGCCTGATGAATTCAATTGACAACAATTACCGAATACTTCAATATAAGATTACTATTCGTTGTGTGGTTAATATGCTGAATCTGACCTTTACCCTTTTCTAATAATTTAAACAGTTTTACTTAATCGGGGATGATGATTTTTTTTTTTTTTACGGCAAACGCGTTTAAAATCCAATGCCTTGGTTACATTTTGCCCGAAAATTCTCTCTCTCTCTCTCTCTCTCAAAATTTTACTTGCTTCTGGCATTACCTCGAAAGCAATTAAAATAACCAGGCAAACCCATTTCTGGTTTTTATCATGTTGCACAGGGATACTTGGAAAATTATTGTATTCTCTAGAAAACGAAGTTTACGAACCTAACTTTTAGTGCCCCTTTCTCTTCGAAATTAAATTTGTTCCGCTTTCAATCGTTTTAAAAAGAGAAAGAGAGAGAAAGAAGTGGGGATGGGGGGGGGGGG
>BLXT01007646.1:819374-829868 GCA_019648995.1 Plakobranchus ocellatus | reverse complement strand
GAACGTTACATCATAATCCTAAAATAACAAAAAGCAATCTTTAAAAAGACATTAGGGAAATCCTTAGGCTAAAAATAGAACATGTGTCACATTCGTTTACGTAATGAAGTCTCGTTCGCTTTGCATAAATTAACTTCCCTAAACTGGTTCTTTCTAGAATTCTCGAGTTGACGTGCGTTCAACAGCAAGCCCTAAGACTAGTTTTTTGTTACAATTAGTCGTATATCCACCTCGACCTACCAAGAAAGCAGTTTTTGTCACGTGACTTCACCTAGCAACAAGATGGCGGGTCCCAAGCGGTTTTCCTTAGTTGATGCTTAGAAACTTTTCCAATCTTTGGACATCGTTGACAGTGATTTTTACAGGTAATTTTATTACAAACATAATAAAATTAAAAAAGCAAATGTACCCTAAAGCTCTACATCGATGGTAACACTGTGAATGTTGGAATAGATCTTGGTATCTTTGTGGACAAATCCTTATTGCATGATCTAGAATCGAGAACTATAATTTTATTTATATCTAAAACGAGAGATATACCTATCTAGATTCCTCAGGCCTATTAAATAAAGTTTATTTACACTAGATCTGGAGAGTGGCCAACAGAATATAACTTTTTTTTAAAAACTAGATATAGAATCTAGATCTATAAGTTTTACGTCCTTGATCTAGATATTATGGTATGAAAATATCTGAGCAAGCTATCAGATTAAACTTAGATAGTCCTGAACTAGATCTGGAGATTCAGAAAAGGAGACCTATGTCTAGATCTAGATTAGATACCTAGATGAAAATTATGCTTTCTTTTGATCCAAGGTGAACTTCTTGGTGTAGGTTTAAGAAATCTAGATTTCAGAAATCTAGAACGAGAAAAAATTTGATGAATAGTGTCGGCATTCAAAACATTTTGCTGAAGGATCTCAATTAAATTCTGCCAGTGATTTCGTTGCTTGTAATGTTGTGTTGGTATATGAATATGATTAACAGAATCCTTACTTGATTAAAGTAGATCAAGCTCACCATTGGATGATTGACCAATTATTTAGAATGCTACGTCACAATAAATAATTTAATAAATAAATCAAAATTGGTTCTATAAATAACTGAGAGTAGAACGAGAGTTATCTCTTAAATACAAAGCCTTATTTTGATTAGATCTATACTATGGCATTATATTTAACTTTACTCTAATGGCATTTTGATTCGCATGTTCTTCAAATATTGCTTTACTTGAAAAAGACAAAAAGAGGACATAAATCTAATATCTCCCTCCATTTTTTTTAGCTCATGCTTTGACGACAGCAGTGACCCTGACTGCAATCCGAATTTAACTTTTATTTCAAGTGAGAGCCTACAATCTAGATCCATTTATAAGACATGAAAACTGACAATATGGAATGCTTAATTTGTAAATTAAATCTATGCCTTAAAATTTCTTTCTTGAAGATCCTTGCTCTTGACTTGTATTTCAAGTGTGAGCCTACAATATAGATCTATTTATACAATATGAAAATTTACAATTTGGAATGCTTAATTTGTAATTAAATCTATGCGTTAAAATTATTTTCTTGAAGATCCCTGCTCTTGACTTGTATTTCATGTGAGCTATATCTGTAATATAGATCCATTAATTTATAAAAAAAAAAAAGAAAAAAAAAGATTGACAAGATGTAGCTTCACATGAATTATTATACAATGATTTATAAATAAAGATTTCCATGAAATCATATCTATTAGTTGATTTCTAGTTCCTTTAAGTTATTATCTTGCATTAAAAAGAATGCAAATGGCAAGTTGTGTTATTATTGTGCAGTAAATTGGATTTTCTATTTTGTTTCATTTCTTATTATATCAATTTGTGTGTGTGTTTTTCTCTTTACATGACACATTTGTCTAGTAATGATGCATAATGTAGATAGTTTTCTGAAAAGATAAGGAATAGAATTGAGCATGCCTCTGGCTAAATGAGCTTTTTTTCATGTGATCTGAGGCAGTGAAATATAGGGCAGCTATCAGAACTATTGAGCAGATTTGAACCCTTTGTAGCAGACGAGAATTCCACTTTAAGACCACCAATGATGTGGAGTCATAGAATTGTTTTCTAGCACACAAAAGTATTTGAAGATCTGTTACAAAAAAAAGCTAAATATTCACAATGATGAGTATAAAATGGAGATACGACAAATACATTCTGTTGGGTTTTATATATAGAGTAAATTTTGAAGGAAAAACAAAATTTTATTTTAGTGTCTATTTTAAACTAGTCAATTTTCAAAAAATAATATTTTGTGCACAAAACAATGAATATATAGGCAACAATCTAAAATATACGAGAAATATGACTGTATAGGCCTAACTTTTCTTAATCCAGTCAATTCAAACTTTGATGCTTGATTTCTCAAAACGTGGTTGGGTGAACATACGACAATTGCATTTTGAGGTAACGTCTTAATGTTATTAGACATTCTTCAGCATAGAGGTTAAGGCAAACCTTGATATTATCGAGGTTTGCCTTAACACTATGCTGAAGAATGTCTAATAACATTATGACTTTATGCAGATTTCTCTGAGTCTGAACAGGACCATAATTTTAGCTAACATGCGTATACATGCATTAAACAAAATGCAAAGAACGCTATTTAAAAAATGTGAAAATTCATGAATCGAATTGGAAACCAAAGAGTTAGCATCCTGAAATGTTATCTTATTCCAGTTTATTTCTTGACTGAGACTGAATGATCACTGCTTTTGTAGCCAGGAAAAAAGCTCACATTCTTTTGCAAATGAAGTGAAATTCCCAGAACAAAATTATAAACCAAACGTATATCGCAGCCTTAGTAAGGTTTAATATTTAACTGAGGATCATTTCATGTCAGCTGTAAATGGAGTTTGCATTTCTATAACTTTGACGGGCTTTGGACTAGCTATAAACAATTAAATTTTAAGCTAGCAGCAGCTGCTGCCATGATTCATTCAGTATTTAGGCCCTATGAACTCAAAATGTCATGTCCTTCACTCAGAGCAAAAGTAGACCAATTAATGAAGTTACCGTTATGTGACGCAACCTCAATTCAATTTATCCTTATCTGAGAAGGATCCTGAAGTCTAAAAGTTGTTATCTTGACTTGGAGAGAATTTCAGCTTCATTTAAAGATTGACTTATTGGATAATTTGAAAGAAATCCTTATGTGCAGTCCAATTGTAAAAAATAAAGGGGCTTTAAGTGTATAAAAACAGAGATTAGTATGAATTAACTCCTGAACAAAACTTAGGCAGGAAAGATAAACTACTTTGAATCTGAAAAGAAGCACAAATGTATAGGTGTACATAAAAATTTATGAAGACATGGTCCCTGGAAAAAGGAGAACAGGTTGCCCCCAAAGACAGAACACCTTGAAATGGAAGAAGCAGTGGCAATGAAAGTTCGCAATCAAGATATCATTTTAAGACTCTAGCTTTTGTCGCAATTCACTGTGATAATTTCAATAGGATGATATGCTTTGAAAATGAAAAAAGGCATGACTCTATAAGGAAAAATCATTCATGAATGCTCGGAATCAGAGCAATAGGAGAAGAGGACACCCACAAACAAGACATAGGGCCTACACCTAGGAATGAAAGTTAAGTAAAAGTGGAGAAAGCTCGTAATCGAGATCGGATTTGAGGTCCATATTTTGCTGCATTCACTGTGATATAATTTAAATGTAAACCCATACAAAAAATACCACTGACTTTATTTAACTCTTGCGATAAGCAAACAGAAAGCTTGAAATAAATTTCCGCTATCCAGGTCTAGATCTAAAATAGGCCTATTACCTTTGCTAATACGGATTGCAATAACCTTAGCGTAGATTAATTATAGGATACGTTTCGCTCAAAAATACTGGATTGATAGTTTGTATTTAATATCTAGCTTATAAAAAATCGCCATGATAATTAAAGTTAGGCCTATGTAGAAACTTCCACCACCTAATTTTTCACAAATATATAGCAATAATGGAGCGGAAAGTTTGAAATAAACTTCAGCTATCGATAAACTGATTCTAGATCTAAATAAATATCCAGGCTAGTATTTTAATTTGCTACCTGGTTTATAATCATAATCTCAGCGTGGACCAACAATTTCATGATAGGGCCCTCTATTTCTAAATTTTGATATTGGGCGATATATTTTATGATCAGAATCCTGGAACAAAACTTTGGGAAAGATTTGCCCAATTGCCTTGTTGCACAATACTATTTTTAAGTTTTTTTCAGAACTTGAATAGTGACGCTAGCCACTACTAACTGTTGCCCGGTCAAGGCTACTAAGGGGTTTCTATTAGATCTATATAAAAAATTCAGACTAAATAGAAAATTACTAGCTATACAAATTAGATTTATTATTGCACAGATTGATTCGTCCTTTATGATTGCTTATTGACTCTAAATTTTTTCTATAATGTATGATCAGATTTTAAAGTTTTGAGGTTAGATCTACGGTTGCTTGCTAGGCCGACTAGTTCCATTTTCGATAATACAGTTCAAAAGGATCAAATTAAGCAATAAAAAACTCATATTACGCTCTACTTCATGTTTCTAAATCTACCCAAGGGTATCTCAGGTTGAAATGCAATAGACTCCGATTTTTTTACAAAACTGTTTCCGAAAAGATGGGCTAAATCGTTGACACGCTGGTCTAGTGTTTAGACAGAAAAATGCAGTAACGTCTTAGTGGTCCAGAGCCCGGAAACCAGGTGATGGCCGGTAGTGGCGTTTCGCGGCAACAAGGCAATTTAGGCTTATGGATCCTAATAAACGTAGATATAGATTAGATTCTTGATTCAACAATATCAAGATGATTTAAATTTATCATTATTAGGCTCACATCTAGATCTATGCTTACCAGGATCTGGATCTACGTCTAGAGGACTTTAGACTCTAGCCGTCTAGGTGCCAATAAAATACTTTTAATTCTAGGTTTAAGCTCAAACTTGGATTTTGTTCTATGATTCCCAAGGATCAGTCTCTAAAGATCTAATTTAAAAACCTAGATCTAAACTTTGAGTCTAGGCTAGGCTGAATCTCCATCTACGCCTACCCAATCTCAACTCGATTTAAACAAACTCATAGATTTGTTTAATGCTAGGATTTAGGCCTAGATCTAGGTCTATAGATTGCCAAGATCTACAATCAATATCGCTAAAAATTATTATTTGAAACCTTAGTTCAAAATCCCTCAACATATAGCAAGCTTGTGAATTGGATCTATGTGTCAAAGTATCACCTAAAAATTTGAGCCAGTTAGATTTGGATAAACGTTCTTTCGACTTTCAATGAACTATTTGCATGGCATTAGAGCCTGTCGAGCATCACTTTCGTGGTTTCCCTGTTTCGTTCTCTAGCGTGGGCCAAATAATTTTTTCCTCTCAAACTCATAATTTATTAGACGAAAGAATGTCAGTTTCTTTACCTGCTTTATTTGAAATAGGTGAATTATTATTTTTATATGATAGTTTGATACTGCTTTAAATCTCTTTGTCATAGCTGCGGTTTCAAAACATAACGTATTTTATTTCTGTACCTGGTTTGGAATTTTGTGTGTGTGTGTGCTTTTGTGTGTGTGTATGTATATGTATGATTACCGAAAATAGGTTTGTTGAAATAAATATAAATAACTTGTTAAAATCAGTAAGTATTACTTGGTTTTATTTACTAAATGTGACACTATGATAGGCAGATTATGGTCCAAAAAAAATTAAGACTGTACATAGAGCGGTTCAGGGGGAGATGTGGTACAAACTTCAAGCCTAGATGTCGTTAAGCCTTTTAAAATACAGATATATATATATATATATATATATAAACAGAGGCGTGATCAAAATTCACGCATTTAATGATTATATGAAAAGCGTGTAAATTGGGAGAAAAGATATTAAGCTCCTTTTTGAATGAAGAAATTGGTGGTTTAACCAAGCGGCACCGACTGTACCTTTAACGGTACCGTGCCTCGAGTGCATAATGGTACTTGGTACTCTGGCTTACATCCTCCGTTACAATATCCATTGCAGTCTAAAATGTTTGTAGACTGAGCGCACTTATCGCTGCAGTTGTTGTTACAACCAGATTCATAAGTGCAATCATCACACGCTATTAAATTGATGATTTTCCTCATGTAATTTAAACAAAGAATTGTGATGAAAATCGTGTATTTAAGTGGGGTCAGGGAAAAGTACGCGTTTGGTATCGATGAATATTGTTGCACATCACGATCCACAAAAAAAAAACAACAAAAAAGTGAGGTAGAATTATTACCCAACAGAGTTATAAAATAAAGCAGTTTTTTTTTTCTTTTGGCGTTAACTTCAGAAAAGTGAAAAAACTAAAAGATAGTAATAATAATAATAATAACAACAACAACAACAACAACAACAACAACAACAACAACAACAACAACAACAACAACAACAACAACAAGAAGCAGAAGAAGAAGAAGAAGAAGAAGAAGAAGAAGAAGAAGAAGAAGAAGAAGAAGAAGAAGAAGAAGAAAGAAAGAAAGAAAATTTCTGTGGCAAAAATAAACAAATAAAAAGTATATCGAGCATCTATATAAGAGTGAATCTAAAAAAAAAAATTGTACATGGTAAAAAGGATGCTGATGATAAGTTGTAATTTTGTTATCAGTTTCGAACATTCGTCGTTCGAATAGAATAAGAAAATGCAATGAAGAAAAGAAAGATGCAAATTTAAAATGCATGCATGGTCAGCACATTTGTCCATTTCCCAAAAACCTTGACTACTTACCCGAAGTAGGAGAAACGATAATTTTCACTTTGAGATGTGCAGACCCACTAGGGGGTGGGAAACTGCTCAATATATTGTCTGGGTTGCAAGTATGCTAATAAGAGCAGCCCTTGCAATACAAACTTGGTGCGACAGCTGAGTTGCTGCACACCACGCTTTTGTGATATTTGTCGGAATGAGAAATCAATTAGACATTTAGAAAAAATCCCTTACGCAAACTGCTACCTGCCTCTGCGCAGCCTGTTGATGTATCTCATCTTCCTGTAAGACAGAGCATGATTCTAAAGCTGATGAGAAATGGTTATTTGATACCACAGAGCGGTCAAAACAGGCTTGATTTGTTGAGGAACACCAGAGCGTTTATCTGGATCAGCGTCAGCATCTAAAAAAATAGCTTATTCGATGTTTGCGATGGATGATATTATAACAGCCTGTCGATTGGTCGCTCTATCACACACATTAATGTTGACATTAAAGTCAAATAACAAACTACTCTTGGTTTCTTCATGAAGTGTTTTCGCCTAACTAACTTTTTATGACTTGTACAAGTGCAATTGCGCTAAGCACCATACCTTTTGGGGTTCTGTTTCTCTCCGCAAGAAAACCACAGAGTGCATCGCTTTTACTTGTGTTTGAAGGCGTACTTCAATGAAGAAAGAAAATTTTGGCTCAGCATCAATTTTCAAAACACATAGCTGATTTCAATTTTTTCAATAATTGTGGTCTCGAGAAGTATACACCAGAGTGGATTTATAAAACAGTATCTTATATGCTGCCTTTTTGAATACGATAATTACGTTAAAATTATTCAGCTTGAATACTTGAAGATCTAATATAGTTGTGGACTGAATGAAACGCACTCTAAAATGTCAGAGTCATATATTTTGTCCATAACTTATTTAAAGAAACAACTCATTACGAAGTAATGAGCCCTATATTTCCTTTCATAGAATTCTTGTGGTATTGAGATCAAACGCAACTGAGATTTTAAGGCAATGTATATTTTTCTTCAACAACAGAAAAAAAAAAATTACAAATTGAAAAAGAAATTACGAATAGAATGATGTGGTTGGAGGGTGCGCTTGAGAATGATTTTCTTTTTTTCTTTTTTTTTTTTTTTGTTCTTATTTACGATATGCCCGTTTAACGTTTTTAACTTATTAGTTGTGGTCATAATGCTTATAAAAAAGACAAAAGTTTTCCCCCTAACATTGTCATGGTCACGACCGCTAATTTCAGTGAGCAAAATGT
This sequence comes from Plakobranchus ocellatus, assembly GCA_019648995.1. NCBI lineage: Eukaryota > Metazoa > Mollusca > Gastropoda > Plakobranchidae > Plakobranchus > Plakobranchus ocellatus. The sequence goes on along the minus strand of BLXT01007646.1, from coordinate 821,834 downwards.
GTGATTCTCAACATTTATCCTTCCATGCAGTTGAACTTCAAAACGTTTAAACCTGACACATTTTCCTAAACAATATGTTAAAAACAATGGAGTTTTTTTACATCATGTTCCTCTAACATGTTTCTCAGTTAGCTTTGTAAAGTTTTTATTGCTACCCTTGCCAATTACCCATGACTATTTCAATAAAAGTTATTCTCTGTCTACCTCCAGTTATGGCTAGTTGTTCTAAACTCTTTTGTCGGCAAATATGGCCTACAAGCTGTAGTTGTCTCTGTCTTAGTGTTTTAATTAGTAATCGCTCGAGATTAGCCTCTTTCAGTACCAATTCATTTGACTTTGTCTGTAATGATATCCTCATCATTCTTCTGATAGACCACATCTCTGCTGCTTCTAGTTTTTTTCTCTATTTCTTTGTTTATTGTCTAACACTGACTACCATACAAAAGTGCTGACCATACATGTGTTTTAATTACCCTTATTTTAGTTTTCATACTTATGTTTCTATTTGCAAGTATTGGTTTCATTTTTTAATGTATCTTTGGCCATGGCTATTCTTTTACTAATTTCACTTGTGCATCTGCCATCTGATCAGGTATCCTAATTTTTTGAATTTTGTAACTTGTTTGATTTGTTCGCCTTTTCTAACGAGATTGCACTTGGGGTTAGAGGATTTCTTTGACATGACCATACATTCCGTTTTCTTTACATTCAAAGACAGGCCCATTCTTTCGCTCTCTAAAACTACAGTATCTAGAAGTTTTTGCAGCTGTTCGCCAGATTCTGCCATTAAAACTGTATCATCTGTATCCCTGAGGTTATTAAGATCCTCTCCATTTATTTTTAGCCTGAAATACCATCAAGATTCCTTAAGATTATTTCACTATGCAGGTTAAAAAGATCAGGAGACATTACACATCCCTGCCTCACATCTCTTTTGATGGGTTTGAAATCACTATGTTCTCCTTCAATTTATACAGTTACAGTCTGATCCTAGATACAGTCTGAATTTCTAATTACTCTCAGGTCTTTCCCATCGATGTCTAATTTTTGTAGCATGCGAAACAGCTCTACATGTCTTACTTTGTCAAAGGCCTTAGAATAATCAATGAAACAAAGGTGGAGATCTTTTTGCATTTCTATACATCGTTCCATAAGCATTGACAAATTAGTGAATATTGCATTTCTAATCCCTTTATCAGGCATACAGCCAAATTATTTTGGAGATATTTTTGGTCTTAGACTCTTGCCAAAGCCATACTTATTGACAAGCCTTGCAACCAAAAAAGGGACCAAAGTTTGTAGGGCCGATTTAATTTTTTTTTTTTGAATAGGCCGATCATTGACTTGTGGTGCTTCATATGCTTAAATCTTACTTGTTCATAACAGTTTACCTTTGGATTATCATTCATTACTTTTAAACAGCTTTGAATTTGTAGCTGGACGTTTATGTATACATATAGCTATTACAGATAGTTACCAAGCTTTTGATCTTATTCGACTTGTCAATATAACCAATCATATAACATCTTAATGGGTAGAAAATGCTCAGTTGGTAGTTGTAAGACTGGATATAAATCTAGTGACCAAGTTGTTGCGACCGATAAAATCAGAGTTTATAGATTTCCCAAAGATGAGAAAAGTTTACAGGATTGATTGCGTTATCTGCCAAGCAGAATCGAAAAAGTTACTAAGTATATTGGTGTGTGTGCCCTGCACTGGCCGGAAAATGTACCCATGTGTCGCCGTGGAAAGTATCGGGGTCCTGCAGTGCATTTTTCTATCTTTCCTAATGTTCCTGCCTCTTATGTTCCAAAATCATTTGCTTCAAGTTCAACACCAAGAAGTACGAAAAAGGCACTAAGTGAAACCAGAATAATTAATCTTGATGAATGGCAGAGTTTGTTAAAAAGGACAGGTTTAAGCAAGAGTCTTTTGTAAAAAAATTTAGAAGGAAAGCTTTGGAAACTTGGAATAGTAGCTAAAGAGGAAGACAAAATTATCTTATTGAGCAGCAGTAGAGTAGGACCAGTCTTAGATTTTTCCATTTACTTTTCATATAAAGAAAGTAACTTAATAGTAACATGTGAGGCATAGGCCTATCATAAAATTCAAAGAATACGCCATCCACGACTCGACTGAAGACACTCAAATGTTGCTTTGTTCGCTCATACAAACCTCAGGAGGACAAAGAAGAGCTAAAATTTCTGGATCTTCTCTTTGAGAGACCTTTCATTAGGTTTGTCATGGTGTGCCAAAAGTTGGAACCTGTATGAAACATTAAGGAAATATTTGCCTCTTCCCAGCCTATCAACCGTAAGAAATTTGACGCATGTTGTTACTAACATAGATGACAACAAATTTTTCTCATCTGTGTTTAACGCTGTGGATGAAAGGAACCGAGGCTGTGTTCTCATTATAGATGAAATTTACATTAGGGCTACTGTTGCTTACAGAGGGGGA
>BLXT01007646.1:774478-785373 GCA_019648995.1 Plakobranchus ocellatus | reverse complement strand
GCTCTATCTATCTATTTATCTATGTATCTATCTGTCTGTCTGTCTGTCTGTCTGTCTGTCTGTCTGTCTGTCTATCTATCTTTCTTTCTTTCCAACAATTTGTTTTACAGTTTACTTTCATGAATTCTTTTTTACGTCATCTTTTTATACATGCAGAGAAAAACAGCCTACAAAAATGATTTGTTTCACAGAGAGGAATAGCCAATATGTGAGAATGCACGTTAGGTCAAAAGGGGTGGGGAAGTTCATGGAAATTACAGCTGCAGACAGTGAAAGCAATAAAAAAGAATGGTAACAAAACGCCTTTTAAGGAGATTTTGAACATGTGGAAATGGCGCGTCTTTTCCTATAGAACAGCTAGAAGGGAAAGAACAACAAAGTTTGTGTGCAAGAATGTGAGTGATTGTGTGTGTGTGTGTGTGAGTGTGTGAGCGTGTGTGTTAGTGTGTGAGTGGGTGAGTCTGTGAGTAGGTATCAATATGTAACAAAATTGTGATGGATAACTGTTGATCCATTTCTTTTAACGTCACAGGGATCCTCAAGTGAGACAGTACTGGCTGCAGCGGGTCTCCTGCTGTCTCCAACGCTGGATCAAAGCACAATCAGTCTCTATTTCATCAACCTCTAGCAGGGCAGGTGAGTTTTGCAGTACAAAATAATCCTTGTCAGTAACACCTGCCTATGAACCTTTCAGAAGTCTATTGAAATCTTTTACGCCTTATGTGATTTTTTTTTTATACTTGTTGGTGTAGGAATATAAGACCAAATGTAAATCTTACTGACTAGTCTTGTCAAAGTAGTGTTTAAAGCTCTGACCCGTTGAGAAAACTTTTCACCCTATCTTTTTTTCTATCGTACTCTTGGTCTTAGGCTCGAATCAGACCACTAAAACGGAAAGATCGACCACCAGCGTGACTTCAACCATTGCGGTCTCTTCCGAATTAGATAGCTTCAACACTGAAACAGAAATATCGACCACCATCGTGAATTCCACCACCGCCGCCACTACAGAATCAGATGACTTCAACACTGAAACGGAAATATAGACCACCATCGTGAATTCCACCACCGCCGCCACTTCAGAATTAGCTTCCACACTAAAATGAAAGTACCGACAACTAGCATGAATTCCATCACAGCCGCCACTTAGAACTATATAGCTCCAACACTGAATTTACCCAAAGAATCCGCTATGGCCAAATCGGAATGAAGAAAAAACTGATTTTTTTTTTTTTATAGACCGACTATTGTTGCTATGCTATCGCACCATTTAAGATTTACAAGGGTAACTAGTTCCGCATGTGGGCCTTTGATTATCATGGCATTTGTCTTTGCAAGCATTTAGATTATTTTGACAAAGATAGTGTGAGTATCGATTATTTGATATTTGGCATAGCTTTCCTTACTAGAGGTTTTTTTTTTTTTTTTTTAATTCAACCGTACCCATTAAGTAATAATAATTTGTCTAAAAATAAATATGTTTTTTTTTTTTTTTTTAATTGTAACAAACCTCTTTCATCCGATATGCACATGATAAGATACTGTTGCAAAGATGGTAGAGACCAAACTTTATGAACATCTTTGTGAAAAATGAGGGAATTGTTTTAGAAAATTGCAATTAAAAATGCTATGGAAACCTATTATAATAATTTTGTTTTAAATTGATAGTTTCTTGAAATTCAATAATTGTTGTCGTTAAGAGTGTCAAAAGTTAGGTCTGAAAATAAGTCTCATTTTTTTGCAAACGCACATAATTGTGCACAAAAATAATTCGATTTCAAATAGTTTTTTTCTTTCTTATCAGAGACAACATAATGGTCAAAAATAAGTTACCAATACTTCAGTAGTCATACGTCAAGATAAGATCCTCACTCAATCCTTTTCCACCCCTATCTCTTTTTAAGGCAATCAATCTCTATTTGTGCTCCAGATGTAGACATTTTATTGACATGCCATAGTAGGGCTGGATGTAAACTTTTTGTAATCCATTATTATTGACGTGCAAGGTTAGGGCTGTCTATAATGTATATATGATTCAGATATAACCATATTATTGGCTATTGACATGCGAAGATATGACTGTGTATAAACATTTTTATGATCTATTGTTTTTTACCTGCTACGTTCAAACTGTGTGAATATTTAATTGATAAAGTAGATATGAACATATAAATGGCAGCCTTTGGTGGGGCTGTATATAGACTTTTTATAAGCAGGATGTGAGCATTTTATTCACATGCCACAGCAGGGTCGCGTATAAAATACTTATGATTCTATGATGCCTTTAATGCTATTACTGTGCATAAATATAAAAAAGCCAGAAGATAATTACTTATGGTATGTCTTATGCACGGCTTCTTTAATTTATATTTGCCTCTTCTGTGCTTTGCCCCAATGCTTGAATAAAGAATAAAATGGGATAATAATAATCAAATTTGTATTTTTTTTAAAGACTTCGAAGTTTTCTTGTGACGACCTCTTTTTGCGTTTTTTGTTTGTTTTTGTTTTTCTTTGTTTGTTATTTTCAAACAAAATTTTAGCACTTGCAAAATAAAAAAGAAGGAAAAAAGAACGAAAAAAATGACTATACAGTCAACAAGGCCTACATTGGTCGGAAAGATTCATAAAGACAATAACAATAATAACAGCAGTAACAATAACAAATCAACAACAACAATTGCAATAACAATACCACAACAACAATAACATCAGCAGCAACAACAACAACAACAACGACAACAAGAACAACAACAGCTATCCAAATGTTTAGGTGCAGGTTGAGTCGAGATGAGCAAAATAAATTGTCAACATTATTACCTTTCTCGCAACACAATAGTACGATTCTTCTATATTGAAAAATCTAAAAATTCTCTCTGCACCATAAAAGAACAATTCAATCATTTTGCACATTCAGAAATTGTTACTGTACCATGACATTAGTCATCTACTTTTTTCCCATAATAGTACGACTCTTGTACTCTGGGCAATTCATAAATCTTTTGTTCTCCTGTTTTCGAACATTAGACCGTATGTGCTTTTTTTCAGAATCGAACAGCATAAAATATATTTAACAATAGAAGTAACACTGGCAACCTATTTTAGAGGCCATTTGATAGCACGAAGTGGCTTACTGAGAGCATTATAGAGTATCTGAGGCAAGTATTGCCTTACCTCAATATACCAAATAATCAACAGAAAACATTGAACAAAGCAACTGTAAAGAAAAAAAAGTCTGTAACCTGAAAAAAATGCCTCCATGTTTAAGTCATATATCAGGCCTCTGTGGTGTAGAAAGTCAACAATCAAGAAAACGCATGTAATGGCATAACACAAAATATATTTGAAACAATATTCATATCCGACACAAGTCATCTTTCAGATGTCATGCAAATGAAAACCCACTTCTCTCAGCGAAAAAAAAATTGAAAATTAGAAAAAACACAAATACACAATACAGCACCACTCGCGACATTGTCACAAGATCACCCTCATATTCGCCAGCAGACAAAAAAATGTAGTCTATGCCTCACAGAATCACATTACATAGTCAAAAAAGTCTCTTCCTCAACAAAAAAGCGAAGAAGACCTATCGACCTGCTCTCTACAGAAGGAAACACGTAAAGCAATAAGAGAATTTCCTAATTACTGCAGGAGCAACAACTCTTTCCTCATGTTTATTAATTCTGTTTTTCTATAAATCGGATTTTTAAAATATTAATATTTTTTTTATGCTATTTTATTTTTCAAACTTGTTTTTATTAATATTTTATTAAATTGCTCTAAGTAATGAATTAATATCAATATCATTAATATCACTATAATTATCATTACTTTTTTGATGCTTTTGTTGTTGTTGCAGTCATTATTATTATTATTATTATTATTATTATTATTATTATTATTATTATTATTATTATTATTATTATTATTATCATTGTTGTTGTTGTTGTTGCTGTTGTTGTTGTTGTTTTTGTAATGATTATTATAATTATTAATAAAGCTTATCATTGCTAAACAAAATATTCAAAGAAAGGAATGGAGAGCTACAGAAAATCAGAAGCAACAAGCGGAAAACAAGTCTTATTTAATTCAATGTATTCTACCCCACCATTCTACACCTGAAAAGGTCTATGACAGACCGAGACAGATGCAAAGAAAAAAATGAATGTCTTGATGAGACAACTTTATATGTATATGAAGTTTCTCACCCAAGCATTCATTCATTTCTTGGAGCACCTACCTACAATATTGTTTGCAGATTTATATATATATATATATATATATATATATATATATATATATATATATGGAGAGAGAGAGAGAGAGAAGGACCTTTTACCGGGTGTTTTTCTTTTTGCTCTCGTGGGGCCTAAAATTTGTACGGGCCATTATAGTGGCCCCGCAGTATCTATAGTTTCGCAAGCCTAGAAATCGTCAATTCTTTCATAGAAAATGAAATTGAACAGCAAAGTTATCTCAGCCACTAGAATTTTCGATTTTTCAATGAATAAGCAATGGAAATAGATAATTTTATAGGTATCTCTGTACAATGTTCAGTTGTTGAGAGTTTCTTTTTTTTTTTTTTAACCAGTCAACTGCCAATTCATTACATCCAGTTAACTTTAAAGAATGTAAAAAGAAATTCATCCCGTAGAATGAGAGAGAAAAAAAGAAAAGAAGAGGAGCAGCGAGAGAGACAAGAAGAAGAGACAGAGGGTGGGAGAGGGAGAGGAGAAGGAAGTAAGAGAAGTATTACACGAGAGAGAGAGAGAGAGAGAGAGAGAGAGAGAGAGAGAGAGATGTTGTGATCTGTCGTTGGCAGGCATATTGCCAAAGATAAATGACAAATATGTTCTTTTCTCGACAGCATTTTATCTTGTGCTAAGAACCAACAGTCAAAGAGGTATTAAATGTTTAAATGAGTGTTAATTTACTCGTAACTCGAGCTAAACATAAGTAACAGCTATAATAGTATCCACCGAAATAGACTTATACCTGATCCGTACCGAAACCAGATGAGAAAACTCATGAGAGGGGAAAAGAGGTATCAGAATTGGATAAAGGTAGCATGCTATGTGAACAAGAATATTTGATGAAGGAATATCCGATGATGGCGTACCTTTATTATGGAAGTACCATGAATATATAATACGCCGATGATGCTGCCATTCATACCAAGAACAGAGACTTCAAACAATGATCAACAGCATTGATAAAGCATGCAAGGCACAGACAAATGAATCCTAAAAAATTAAAGTGTCAAGATAAAAATCTTAGACACCGATTTAAAGCAGATACGCTGATATGAGTATCCAGGCATCTTCACAGTGGAGAATAAGAGTCTTGCAGCGTTTAATGAACAGATGGACAAGAAGAGCACAGGACTTCTCAGATGAAATATAAATACTAATCGAAACAAGTCTAACACGGCAAGTTCATAACTCAAAGAGCATTACTACAAAGTGTATAAAATCACGGATTCTAACATTTATTGCAAGATTGACTGAAGTGTAATCTAAAGTGTCATAACGAAAACTGTTGCCAAGTAGAAATTTGCTAGGCCAATCTTATTAATAATAGCTTATAGGAAATTATAGCAACTTCCATTTTATCAAAATGCGAAATTCTAGAACAAACAAATGGAAGTAAACATTTTTTTTTCAATGAAAGTAATCTTAAAATTGATAATATGGAATTTACACAGGAACAAGACTCAGAATCAAAGGAAACTTAGGCCATGAGATGTGGACCTATACTTCATATGCATTCACAAAATTGTGAAAACTGTCCATATATAAAATGAAATATGCAAATTGTGTTTTAAGAGCAAAACAAAACAAGTCACTCTATAATCCCACAAGACATTTTATTTAGAATACGAGGGTTTTTTTAAGTACTCCCTTGAGGCACGCTTATCATTTCATCTTTTCCACTTATGTCATAGAAAGAAAAAAAAGCGGCTTAAAATCATCAAAAAAAATCACAACAGTAGTAGGCAAAGAAGGCACACTCCAGTTGGATTCACACTACAACCGAGGTATAGAGGGCTCGGAATGAATTCTCCAGAATACTTCAAATGGAGAATTTAGCTTTTGACTACAAAGAAAATTCAAAGTTCTATACGTGCTTATTTTAATAAAGAGGTAGAAACTCTCTCATAAGACTTTTTGCTGCAGGTGCAGAAATGAGAGACAAGCCTCCTAATGTAATAGGAATATTAATTATTTTTTCCGTATTTTCTTCATGTCCGTTAGGCTAATTTTTTAGTTCTCATTTGTAAAATACGTCTTACATATTTTTTACGTGATTGGTGGATCCTTTAATATGTATATCCGTCTCTACATCTCTCTTTCTCACTGGGCTCAAGTCCTGTATCTGTACCTGTATATGTCTCTGTCTTTCTCCCATTTCGCCTCTCTCTGTCTCTATCGCTGTTAGTCTCCTTCTCACTTTCTCTCCTTATCTCACAATGTTCCTTTCTCGAACTCCTTATCGTTTTCTTTGTCTACAAGTCTCTCTCTCTCTCTCTCTCTCTCTCTCTCTCTCACACACACACACACACACACACACACACACACACTACGAAATCCGCAGAAACTGTTAAAACGCTCGTGCAAGAGCGCCATCATCGACCCGATAAGTACCAAGCCTGAGATTATTTGACAGTGAATCGGCTGTATAAACAAACTATTTCCATTCTCTTTCACTCTTCCTAACCTCTCTGTTATCCATGTGAACCGGCTGTATGAACAAATATTTCTACACTCTCTTACTCTTCTTAACTATTCTTTTGTCCATGTGAACCGGCTGTATGAACAAATATTTCTACACTCTCGTACTCTTCCTAACTTCTCTTTCATCCATATGAACCGGCTGTGTGAACGAATATTTCTACACTCTCTTACTCTTCCTAACCTCTCTTTCATCCATGCAAACCGGCTGTATGAACAAATATTTTTACACTCTCTTACTCTTCTTAACTTCTCTTTTGTCCATGTGAACTGGCTATATGAATAAATAATTTCTACACTCTCTCACTCTTCCTAACTTCTCTTTCATCCATGTGAACCGGCTGTGTGAACAAATATTTCTACACTCTCTTACTCTTCTTAACTTCTCTTTTGTCCATGTGAACTGGCTGTATGAACAAATATTTCTACACTCTCTCACTCTTCCTAACCTCTCTTATATCCATATGAACCGGCTAATGAAAAAAAAATTCTATCTTCTCTCGTTCTTCCTCACCTCTTTTTTATTCATATATTTGTCAATATCCTTCTACTCCAATATTTTTTATTCTCTCCTAATTTTGCATTTTGTCGTTCAGACTGCGTCTCTTTGTTCGACTACTTAAATTTAAAACAGTTCCGGTAAGATTTCTAGTCAAAATCGAGTAATTTGATCTGCAGTTCCAATATATGGTACTGACAGCCTGCAAGCGCGGTATCAGTTAGAAGAGTCAAGAGATACGTAACCATTATTTTGTGTGGGAAAAAGAGAGATAAAGAGCAAGTTGGTTGTGTAAACAGGCATACACAATGTTACGTAGAAGGATAGATAGATAGATAGATAGGTAAGCAGTTAGATAGGCAGATAGGTAGGTAGAGATATGGATAAGCGAGCCAGAGAGAGGGAGAGAGCGAGAGAGAAAGATATGTGTACATATATAGAAAAAAAAAGGGGGAGAGAGAGACAGACAGACAGGCAGACAGAGAGAGAGAAACAGACAGACAGACAGGCAAAGACGAAAAGAGAAAAAATGAAGAAAGATTGGGAAAGGCAGAGACAAAGAGACAACCAGTCAAACGAAGAAATAAGAGAGAACAAACAAAGAAAAAGAGGTGCTTGAAAATAAGTGTACACTATATTCACGAAAGCATTGCTTTATTTCTACTTCTAGGCATTTTTATATTACAATTTCTGGATTTCGGAAACCACATTCAGTTGAAAATAGTTTAGATTCACTCTATGTGTTTTGATAGTTTTTTTCCATGCTTACAACAATTGTTTTTGTGCAAAACAATGATTGTTTGTTTTCTTTTTTTTTAATTTCAATCATCTTTTACAGCGGTTTTCCACTTTCTCACAGCTTCGTTTAGTTTTACTTGCGCACAAAACTTTTGATTTTTTTCACTTTCTTTCGTACTTTATTTTGCCTACCTGTTGGCGTGATTGCTTTTACCGTTAAAGCTTAAAATGTTTATTCAACCTTAAAACATGTAGGCAAGGGTATCCCTACGCTAACAACCAAACTTGGTTGTCTGATTTCCGATCAACCTAATAACATGAAGGCAAGGGTATCCCCACACTAATGCCCGAACTTGATTGTCTGATCTCAGATTAACTTTATGAAGGTAAAGGCACTCCCCACGTTAACGCTCAAACTCGACAGGCTGATCTCTGGCTCAAAGGTGAAGGAACGAGACAACTTGTTAAGGTAACGCAGGTTATGAAAACAGTCAACATTCATATTCTTGTGCCCGACGCCTTACATGCGTAACGGTTAGATTGATTTCACATTAAAATATGCTACTCATTTGATCAATCACATCATAGAAAAATAATTTAGCAATCTCTTTCCTTTACACATTAAAAACCTATAACCACTCTTATTCATTACATTCAGCTTGAAAATCACTCTTTTTGAAAGACCACTGATGTGGCCAGGACGCTAATTGCTCATTACGGTAAATAATTCACTGTAGCAAATAGTCATATATGACTATACGGGATTACACTCGACAAATCATCAGATATTAGAGTATTGCGCTGGTCAGATTTTATAAACCATTGTTTCTCTGCGTTCGAAACTTTTTACAGGGAGCAAGTGAGGGAAGAAGTCAAATTGAGGTTCGCTAGATAGTAGAGACAAACTTTGCACACCGTTAAAAATGGTTTCAACAATCACTATGAGGATCAGAAACACATTATATGTGACTTTTGGTTCTGTCAGAGATCGGTTGAATTTGCCAATATGTATGAAATTGGCAAGAATGGGTTTCCATAACAGAGCGGGGGCTGATCTAGCTGTTTTGACGTCATTCCTCGATGTTTCAAATCGCGCGCTCGGGCGGTGTAACGGAACCTTTCGTGCGCTCTCCGATAACAGCCCATACCGTACCTTAGCCTAACCCTAATCATAACCCTAATCCTGACCCTAACCCTAACCCTAACCCTAACCCTAACCCTAACCCTAACTCTAACCCTAACACTAACCTTAACTAACCCTGGGGAAAAGGGATATAACTCAAAAAATTACGGAGCTAGAAATCTGATTTTGGTGTGAAACAACGGGCCTTGCCAAGAGACATTGTTTTTACACCTGGGAAAGCGAAATATCTCTGTAACTTTTCCCACAAGACCCAAAAAACTTTTAGCGGAGGCCGAAGAACAGAAACAGGGCTGGAGAAAATTATCAAGCTCAAACGACGCGCCTCACCCGCGACAATCTTTTGACACCAAGGGCGCGCTTATTCTCATCAATTTTTCGCGCCACAGCGAAAAATCTGCAAAAACTCACCCCCCGCCTCCACCCCTTTTCCATGCGGAGAAAAGGGCTATAACTCGAACGACGCGCCTCGCCCGCATCGATTTTTTGATACCCTGGGACGCGCTTTATCTCATCGGTCTTTACTTTTGAGTCCCGAGTGATAATGAACGTGCAAATAAAGGCAGGAGCAAAGCATTTCGTGGCAGCGGGTTAGCGAAATTCGTCGTGACCCGACTTGACAGTTACGTCGCTGCCAGACCGCGCAGCGCCATGTCCTGGGAAGGGCATGAGCTTGCAGATAATGTAGCCCTAAACCTGACTTTAACCCTAACCCTAACTCTAACCCTGACTCTAACCCTAACCTTAACCCAAATCTTACCCTAGCCATTATCGCTAACACTAACCCTCACCCTAACCCTAACTCTAACTCTAATCCTTACCTTAACTATTAACGCTAACCCTAACCTTAATCTGAACCGTAACTTAATCTTAACGGCTACTGCTTCTATTATTATTTTTACTATAACTACTACCTCTACTGCTGCTTCTACTGTATCGAGACTATTAACCGCCAAGGCGTTGTAGCGCTGCAAACAGTGAGTATTAGTACTGCCCTTTAACCTCCCTTAAATCGGCTTCCAAAAAAGGGGGGCTCGCCTCAAAAAGAAACGATCATGCTAATATGTCGAGAAGAAGCAAATAATGTGTTTTGATTTTAATTGAGAGGAAACATGCATTGTATAAAACAGGTATTAAAAAGGATGAAAATATTCTACGTTGACCTAGAGTAAGATTAAGAAAGGCCTAGATTAAACTAAAAGGCTGAAAAGGCTAATCCTTTTAAACTCTAATTCTATAGACTTATTTTCGAACATTTTTCGCACGATAGGCTTTGTTTCTCAGCATAAAAAAAAAATTAATTGCAGTTAAGAATTTTCCATATGAATGTATGTATAAACCTTCTAAACTAGGCCCAATGATAGATAATATCAAGAAACGTACGTATAGATTGAGAAATGCATTAAATTATCTAAATTTATCATCTATTCAATACTTCGACATGAAGATTCTTATTTTTATAGACCACGCAATTGAGTTAGGCCAAAGAAAAAAAAACCTACATAAGTCAGCTCAAATTTTTAAAAATGTAAGTACCAACATTGATCCAACACCCGATTTTAAAAACGATCTCATTCAATGTATTTTTAAGAGCATTTTAGAAACAAGATAACAACATTTAAAACCAAATCTCCTCTAGATCTACACTGCAACATTGAAATTAAATTTTAGTTCGAATCTTTACTTTTATTCGCAAATTTTAATCCGGCCTTTTAAAAATGTATCTGTAGCTGAAACTTAATTTTTTAAGGAGCAGTTTGTTTTTCTTATCCTGTTTTTTATATAT
>BLXT01007646.1:735761-763057 GCA_019648995.1 Plakobranchus ocellatus | reverse complement strand
TATTATTATTATTATTATTATTATTATATTATTATTATTATTATTATTATTATTATTATTATTATTATTATTATTATTACTATCTGTATTAAAGGAAATGATACGTCCTCTTCCTGAGTGGACAGATAAGAGAACATAATGATGAATAATAATAAAATTATGGTCCTGCACTCTGGTATAAGACGGGGTAGGGTGAATCGTGTTGGGACATTTTTAAGCTTTCTGTTTGTTGTTTTGGTCTTATCATTGCGTTGTTCTTTTTTTTTTCTTTTTTTTTACTTATTTATATACTTGTTTAATTCAGTGTTTAATTAATGCGAAATGTTTTAAACTACTTTATAAAGTAATGGATGTTCTTGTCGTGTAAGAAAAACAGTTACAAACTTGATCAGTATCTGGAGATCACCAGTCCCGAAAGTTACAAAGTGATCAAGAATCAAATCAAATAAAATCTTGGCCAGATGTTCTCACTGGTCCTGACTAGGCCAAAAAACCTGACATCCCCCGCAGTAGTGAAATGGTTTCAAAACATTCACAAATTAAAGATAATTATGTAATCAGGTGAAATCAGACTTCCATGAGGAAAAGTCAATAATTCATGAAAGTCGTGAATAAAAAATGATAATTTTTTAAATCGATATCGGCATTTAACTGTAGAACAGAATTGCAGAGGAGTAGAAGTAAAAATCTATCAAAAGTGACTCGGTCACACAGTTTCTCTATTAGCTGTTTTTATGCAGATTTTAACCTCTTTCCAAAAATTTTGACTGAAGTTTGAAATCTTAGGGCTGATTCTGAATGCCTTATAATTAATTTGAATCATTCTTAGATCTAGTCTTGACACAAGTGTTTCTTCTCATTATCTTTGAGGACGTTCTAATAATTATGGAAAAGTGTTTAAGTTGCGGTTAGCGCTTCCACGAATTTTTTTTTATCATAGATTTGATCCTTGCGCTGGTTGAAAAATTGTATTACTAGTCTCCTACTGCAAATCGCTAACAATTTCTTCGACGGGGCGTGGAGTACCTAGTGGTTCGGTGATTAGCAAAGTACATTGGAGGTTGCAGGTCCAATACTCGTGCACACACACACACTCACACACCCGCATATAAATATTATAAACTCAATAACCACAAAGCACTGGTCAATTTAAATGATAGTCTAATATTAAATTCGCTTGCTACAACGACGTCTTTGTGAACTTGCTAATGTGCCGTAAAAAATGAGGTCATAAAGTCTGAGATCAAAGAAAACTATGCTTATTCGATCATAAATAAAATGAGAACGTGATTGTAAATCATTCTAAAAATATTTTTGACTCTGTTTTACATAATAAGAACCTAATCTTGTGGCCTAACTATGACTAAAACAATGACCTTATCTTGCGCTGAAGAATGGAGTCTCCTTACTAACAAAGCAAAATATAACAAGTCTCAAAAAACAAAACCCTCCACTCCTGGCATGAGTCTTGATGCTTTCGAATAAGATGAGAATAATCATGCAGGCTAGATCTGGATAGATACAAAATGGTGGCTTATTAGTCGATACCATAAATGAAGTGTTTTTAATTTTTAATGAAGGATATTCTAAATTTTTGAAAATTTTAAATCAGTGTGGACGTTTTTAATATAGATTAGCAGCTCACTTTGCCTTTATGAAAAACTTGTGATAATTACATTATAGACCAATACAGGCTTCCACCTAAACATTTTCCGTCAGACCCTGGGCTACCGAGTAGAGTGTTAAAGGATAAAGCCTGAACATAGAATATACATAAATTTAAAAAAAAAAAAACTTAATCCTATGGAAATAAAATGTGATAGTTTGTTCATGAAGTAAAGTACAAAAAAAAGCATATTTGTATAGTTTTTTAGGCTTACGCTATCATGGATATGCACGTAGAGCGCTTGTAAAAGAGTAACAAATCGATTAATAAGAATTCCACATTGCGATGAAGCGACAGAACTTCGATGCTTAATTCTTGCTTTTTGGCTTTCGTCGTTATTGACTTCAATGAAGAAACCTTTGCTTTCCATAAAAAGCACATTCTCGATATATTTTAGCATCTCCCGACATTTTTACGGAATTGTTTCTGTAAAAGAGAAAAAGAACTGAAAAAATTCTCCATTGGCATGAAGCGATAGGCTTTCGATGCTCACCCTTTGCATTTACAGCTTGCTTCATTTTGGAATTTTATCAATAAAACCTTTGCTTCCGATGAAAAGCATATTAGCGATATGTTTTTCAGTCCTTCGACGTATTCAATGCTTGATAATCCAAAATAATATAGAAATAGAGAGAAATTTTACTCAAAAAGACGCTTTGTTATCATCGAAACTAACATGTGGACTAGAGCTGATATACTGACCATTTGGATTATTTAATAATGTCTTTCAATCTTACTCCATCGATAGATAGAAGAAAATTTTACATTTCTCTGGTTATCTCCGAGCTAAAGGTCATACAAAGTCAAGGCTTTCACCCTGTTTTTCCGCTTGTGTTTCAGTTAAAAAAAAGGCCGATTTTACCCATCAAAATTACTTGAAAATGAAATAAAAACACTTAGTTGTATGGAATTAAAATATGAAGCTTTGATCATAAAGTAGAATACAAAAAAAGCATATTTGTGTCTTTTAGGCTTGCGTTTTCCTAGATGTTAAGATAGCGCGTCCGTAAAAGAGCAAAAATCGATTTTTAAAAATTGTCCACATCGCGATGAAGCGACAGGATTTCGATGCTTACTTCTTGCATTTTTGGCTTTCGTCGTTATTGACTTCAATGAAGAAACCTTTGCTTTCCATAAAAAGCACATTCTCAATATATTTTAGCGTCTCCCGACGTGTCCAATGTGTGCCGCTTCCAAAATAAGAAAGAAAAAGAGCGACATTTTACTAAAAAAATGGCTTTCTTACAATCGAAACTAAATCGTGGGTTTAAGCCATAGCTCGCCTTTTGAGTTATTTATAAGGGGCTTTCGACCTTACTCTATCGATATATAGAAAATTTTGCCTTTCTTGTATACGATTTGAAGCTGGCTGTTATAATTTCAAGGGTTGCAACCACGTTTTTCGGGGTGCTTTTCACCTCAAAATAAAAAGTTCTTTCCCTTTCGAAACCTTTATCTGATTCAAGATGTAAAAAAACTACATGTGGTGACTGATATCGATGAATATTACAGAAAAACGAGTACAAAAACACTCTTTATCTACTCGGTAGATATTCGACACTCCGCCAAATACATGAAAAAAAATTATAAAGTAAAAAAAAAGGACCTGATTGCGGTGTAGTAGAATCTTACCCTTTTTTACTCTTTTTTATCACAACGATTACATTTCTTTTTTATTCTGCTGGATGGGAAAAGTTTTATGAACATTGTAAATCACACGCCAGTATACTTTACTGTCTTCCCATTACTCCAATGCCTGTCGTTTCCAAGAGGGGTAAGAAAACTGCAATATTCTACCAAAAAAAGAGGCTATATTTGAATGGAAAATTACTCGCAGGTTTAAGTTGTGGCTGGTAACTTGAGTTATTTTATTGTGTATTTGAACCTTCGTAATTGATGTCTGAAAGGAAGAAAATTTAACACGTCTCTAGTTGAATACGAGCAGAAGGCGATCAGATTAAGGCTTGCAACGAGCCTTTAGACTGGATATTTCCGCCGAAAATTGGCAATCTTTCAGCTGTAGGCGATTTTTAAATCCATTAAAGCAATTTAAATGTATGGAAACAAACGATCAGATGCTTCAGTCATGAAGAAGGATACAAGATTATCATCACTGAATGGTGTCTCAGGCATGTGTGTGCTCAGATCTTTACGGAAATGTTAACGTAAAAGGCGAAAATGTACTAACAAATTCTCCATCGGCATGAAGCGATAGGATTTCAATGCTCAACTCTCGCATTTATGGCTTACGTCGTTAGCGAATTTTATAAAGAAACCTTTCCTTTTGATAAAAAGCACATTAGCAATAGGTCTTTGAGTCTCTCGACGTGTCCAATGTCTGCTTTTCCAAAATAAGATATATAAAGAGAGAAATTTCACTGAAAAAAAAAAGCTTTCTTACGATTGAAACTAACTCGAGAGTTTAAGCTATAGCTGGCCATTTGAGTTATTTAATAGCGTCTTTTGACCTTACTCTATCGATTGGTAGAAGAAAAATTAACATTTCTCAGGTTTTTTCCGAGCTAAAAGCGATCAAATCTAGGGCTTTCACCCTGTTTTTACGCTAGTGTTCCAGCCAAAAAAATTTGCCTATATAAATGACTTGAAGATTAAATAAAGATACTTAATTGTACGCAATAAAATTCGATGCTCTGATCATGAAGTAGAGTACAAAAATAGCATATTTATATGGTTTTATAGGCTTGCGTTACCTTTTTATATTGACGGAGGGCGTCTGTGAAAGAGCGAAAAACACTTAAAAAGTCCCCATCGGCGTGCAGCGGGACAGGATTTTGATGCTTACTTCTTGCATTTTTGGTTTCCGTCGTTATTGACTTGTATGAAAAAACCCGTTGCTTTCGATGAAAAGCACATTCTTAATGTATTTAGCGTCTTCCGGCGTGTCCAGTGTCTGCCGTTTCCAAAATAACACAAAAAGAGAGAAAATGTACTCAAAGAATGGGTTTCTTACAATCGAAACTAATTCGCGGGTTGGAGCTATTGCTGGCCATTTGAGTTTTTAAATAACGTCATTTGGCCTTACTCTTTCAATATGTAGAAGAATTTTTTACTTTCTTGTGTAAGATTTGAAGCTAGCTCTAACGCATTACAACGGTTGTGATCACGATTTTTGGGTTATTTTTTCCTCAAAATTTATGGTTTCTTCTCTTTCCAAAGCTTCATCTGACTCAAAAGAAAACAAAAAAGTACATGTAGTCACTGGTGTCGATGGATATTACTGAAAAACGAGTACAAAAAGAATCGTATTTGCTCAATAGATTTTTGACAGTCTATCAAAAAAATTCCAGAGAAAAAAGATAAGAAATCAAAAAAGAGAATTTTCAGTTCCGGTGAAGTAGAATCTCACCCATTTTTATTCCTGTTTTCAGTCATGGATTACGTTTCTTTTTTATTCTCCTGGATGGAGAAATATTTATAAACATTGAAAACCTCGATCCCGATGTACGAGCGTATCTTATTGTCTTCCGAAGATTCAAATGCCTGTCGTGTCCAAAAAGAGTAGGAAAATATGCAAATTTCTAGGAAAACAAGGCTTTATTACGCTCGAAATGTACTCGCGGGCTGAAGTTGTGGCAAGCAATTTGAGTTAATCATAAGTGTATTACATTTTTTCTTTAATAATGTTTGAAAGAAAAATTAACATTCCTCTGGGTGTGTCGCAGCTAAACACAATCAAAATTAAGGCTTGCAACGAGCTTATAGATAATTATATTTTCAACCCTAAATTGCCTTATTATCCCGTATAAATAACTTTAAAATCAAATTTAAAAATTCAAATATATAATGACAAGCGATCAAATATTATTTTGGCCATGAAGTAGAATACAAGTAGAACATCGATCAAAAAATTATTAGCATGTGTTTGCTCCGATTTTTATATAAAAAAAAAACAAAACAAAAGAAAACCTCTTCCGTTAAAAGAGGAAAACGCTCAAATCAAATCCTGATCCTCATGAAGTGAAATGATTTCGATGCTCACTCCTTGCATTTATGGCTTCCGTCGTTATTGAATTTCATAAAGACAGCTTTGTAAACGATGTAAAGCATTTTCCTAATGTATTTTAGCGTCTTCCGACATGGCCAATCCCTGCGGTTTCGAAAATAAGAAATAAAAAGAGCGAATGGCTTTGTTACGATCGATTGAACGATTTACCATCGTTTTTCGTCCTACCTCTGTCAACACGTTGAAGAAAATTTAACAATTTTTCTGGTTGTGTCCGAGCTAAAGGCCATCAAAGATGAGGCTTTCATTCTGTTGTAAGGCTGGTGTTTCAGGCAAAAAAAATTGCCAATTTTCCTGACGTAAATGACTTCAAAATGAAACCAAAACATTTAATTGTATTGACAAAAACAGTTCGATGCTTTGCTAGTAAAAGAGAGTAGAAATTTATTTTGTTTGTATGTTTTTTTAAGCATGTGATTGCTCAGGTATTGAGAAAATGTGTCAGTAAAACTGCGAAAATCGATAAAATCATTCCACATCGCAATGAAACGACAGGATTTCGATACTTGCGTCTTGCACTTTTGACCTCCGTCGTTATTGACTTGTACGAGGAAACCTTCGGTTTCGATGTAAAGCACATTCTCAACGTATTTGAGCGTCTTCCGACATGTGCAATGTCTGACGTTTCCAAAAAAGAGAGAAAGAGGGCGCAATTTTGCTGAAAAAATAGCTTTGTTACGATAGAAACTAACTTGCGGGTTTGCACTAGTTCTGGCCATTTGGGTTATTTAATAATGTCTTTCAGCCTTACCCTATCAATGTGTAGAAAACTTTGTTATCCTCTTGTTTAAGATTTGAACTGACTGAAATGGATTCCAAGGGTTGCAATCACTTTTTCGGTCTATTCCTCATCTCTAAATAAAATGTTCTTTCGTTTCCCAAAGCTAGATGTGACTTAAAATGAAATACAAAAAGAAAATTTGGTTACTAGAGTCGAAAGATATTAATGGAAAACAAGAACTTAAACAACCGTATTTGCTCAGTGCCTTTTCTGCAATCTGTTAATTAAATGATTAGGTTTCGTCGTACAAGTTAATAACGACGGAAGTCAAAAGTGCAAGAAGTAAGTGTCGAAATCTTGTCGTTTCATTGCGAGGTAGAATGTTTTCGTCGATTATCGCTCTTTTACTGACGCACCTTCGCCAATATCTAAGCAAACACAAGCTTAAAAAACCTTAGAAATGTACTAAATTTCTACTCTATGTCATGATCAAAACATCATAGTGTTTTTGTCCATACAATTAAGTATTTGGTTTATTGTAAAGTCATTTACATGAGGAAAATCGGCAAATTTCGAGTGAAACACCAGCCCTAAAAACAGGCTGAAAGCCTCAAGTTTGATGGCCTTTTAGCTCGGACACAATAAGAAAAATGTTCAATTTTCTTCTCTGTGAAGATTAAGGTAAGTCAAAAGACATTCGTAAATAAAGAAATTAGCCAACAAAAGCTCAAATCCGCGAGTTAAGTTCGATCGTAACAAAGCCATTTCTGACTAAATTTTGGCTTTTTTTCTTTCTTATTTTGAAAAAGGGGTGCATTTGTCATGACGCTAAAATACATTACGACAATAATTGTCATCGTTAGCACAGGTTTCGTTATGAAATTCAAAATCGGCGGAGGCCATGAATGAAACAAGTGAGTATCGAAATCATTTCATTTTATGAGGATAGGGAATTTTTTTTAGCGCTTTTTGCTCTTTTACGGAAGCGTTTCCGTAAAAGTGGGCGCAAACACATGCTTATAACACCTCTCAGTAATGTTCCTCTTGTACTCTACTTCATGACCGAAGTATTTCATCGTTTGTCTCTATACATTTCAATATTTTTATTTGAAAAATCGCTCTTTTTGATTGAAAATCAAGCCTAAAAGCATGTCGCAAGGCATAGCTTTGATCGCCTTGGTGATCAGATACAACCTGAACAATGCTAATTTTTCTTTCTCGTATTGATAGAGTAGATTGAAATACATTATAAAACTACCTTAAATGCCTTGCTACATCTTCTACCCGCGAGGAAATGTCGATCTTAAAACAGCCTAATTTTCGTAGAACTTAAAACATTTTACTACCCTTTAAGGAAAAGACAGGCATTAGAGTCATCGGACAGAGAGGTAAATACACCGGGAGTGTGGTATTCAATGCTTTACAATCTTTACCCATCAAGGAGAAAAGAAAAAAAGAAACGCAAGCTTTGTGAAAAAATTGAGGAAAAGAAAGCGGTAAGATTCTGCTACATCGCAACTCGGAACTCCTTTTGTTTTCCTGTTGTCTATTCATCTATTTAACAGTGTAGAAAGTGTACCGAGCAAATACGATTGTTTTTGTACTCGTTTTCCAGTAAGTCCTTCGTCGCCAGTCACCAAATGTCTTTCATTCTATTTCTTCTTAAGTCCGCTCAAGCTTTGGAAAGGAAAAGAATAATTAATTTTGAGATGAGAAATAGCCCGTAAAAAGTGATTGCAACTCTTGGAATCCATCTCAGTCAGCTTCAAATCTTTAACAAGAGGATAGCAAATTATTCTACTTATCGATAGGATAAGGTTGAAAGACATTATGAAATAATCCAAATTGCCAGAACTAGTGCAAACCCGCGAGTTAGTTTTGATCGTAAAAAAGCTATTTTTCATGAACATTGCACCCTCTTTAACTCTTATCTTGGAAACGGCACACATTGGACATGTCAGAAGACTAAAATACGCTGGGAATGTGCTTTTCATCGAAAGTAAATGTTTCCTCGTACCAGTCAATAACGACGGAAGTCAAAAGCGCAAGAAATAAGTATCAAAATCCTGTCGTTTTATTGCGATGTACGTGGAATGTTTTTATCGATTTTCGGTCTTCTACTGGTGCACCTTCGCCTATATCTAAGCAAACGCAAGCTTTAAAAAAACTTAGAAATGTACTAAATTTCTACTCTCTTTCATGATCAAAATATTATACTGTTCTTTGTCCATATAATTAAATGTTTGGCTTTCATTTTAAAGTCATTTACAATGGGGAAATCCAGCAAATTTTGGGTGAAACACTAGCCCTAAAAACATGTTAAAAGCCTCAAGTTTGATGGCCTTTAGTTCGGACAAAATAAGAAAAATGTTGCATTTTCTTTCCTGTGACGATTGAGATAGGTCAAAAGACATTGGCAAATAATGAAATTGGCCAACAAAGGCTCAAACCTGCGAGTTAAGTTCGAACGTAACGTAGCCATCTCTGAGTAAAATTTGGCTCTTTTTCTTTCTCATTTTGAAAACGGCGGGCATTTGTTATGTCGAAAGACGCTAAAATACATAACGAAAATGATTTTCATCGAACCAAAGGTTTCTTTATGAAATTCAATGAAGGTGAGGATATAAATGCTAGAAGTGAGCATCGAAATCATTGGAACTTTTTGCTCTTTTACGGAAGCGTTTTCGTAAAAATGGGTGCAAACACATGCTTATAACACCTCTCAGTAATGTTCGTCTTGTACCCTCCTTCATGGCCGAATTATTTGATCGTTTGTCTCTATACATTTCGATATTTTTATTTGAAAAATCGCTCTTTTTGATTGAAAATCAAGCCTTAAAGCATTTCGCAAGGTTTAGTTTTGATCGCCTTGGTGCTCAGATAGAATCTGAACAATGCTAATTTTTCTTTCACGTATCGATAGAGTAGGTTGGAATACAGTATATAACTACCTTAAATATCTCGCTTATCTATCCGAGATAAAATGTCGATCGTAGAAAAACCTAATTTTCGTAGAACTTAACACATTTTGCTACCCTTTTAGGAAAACACAGGCATTAGAGTAATCGGACAGAGAGGTAAATACACCGGGAATATGATATTAAATGTTTTGCAAACTTTACCCATCAAGGAGAAGAAAAAAAAGAAACGCAAGCTTTGTGAAAGAATTGAGGAAAAGAAAGCGGTAAGGTTCTGCTACATCGCAACTCGGGATTCTTTTTTTTTCCTATTGCCTATTCATCTATTTAAAAGGGTAGAAAATGTACCGAGCAAAAACGATTGTTTTTGTACTCGTTTTCCAGTTATTTCTTTCGACGCCAGTCACCAAGTAACCTTCATTTTATTTTTTTTTTAAGTCAGCTTTAGCTTTGGAAAGGGAGAGAATAAGTAAATTTGAGATGAGGAATAGCTCGAAAAAAGTGATTGCAACCCTTGGAATCTCAATCAGTTCAAATCTTAAACACATTTTTCTACATATCGATTGCGCAAGGCTCAAACACATTATGAAATAACCCAAATGGTCAGAACTAGTTCAAACCCGCGAGGTAGTTTTGATCGTAAAAAGCTTTTTTTTAGTAAAATTGCACCCTCTTTCGCCCTTCTGTTGGAAATGGCACACATTCGACATGTTGGAAGACGCTATTATACGTTGAAATGTCCTTTTAATTGAAAGGAAAGGTTTCTTTGTACAAGTCCTTAACGACGGAAGTTAAAAGTGCAAGAAGCGAGTATCGAAGTCCTGATGTTTCATTGCGATGAGAAATATTTTCATCGATTTTCGCGTTTCCGTAAAAATCGGTGCAAACTCATGCTTGTAACACCTCTCAGTATAGTAATGTACTACTTGTACTTCATGGCCGAAGTCTTCGATCGTTTGTCTCTATACATTTCAATATTTTTTGTTTCAAAAATCGCTTTTTTTTTAAATTAAAATCAAGTCTAGCCCTTTGTTTCTCAGACATAGAAAGCATCTGGAGATTACTTGCTTTCTTGTTTCTTTTATTTTCTGTGAATTTCAAATGCCAGAAAGCATAGTCAATTTTCATAATTTCCACCCTACTGGGGTTCTGTATGAGCTGGTACTTACAAGTGCCGCCAAGAATTTTGAACACCGATACTCAAAAGTACCAAGAATATTTTATGGTCCTTTTGGTAGCAACATCAACTTGACACTTCTAAAGAAATCTTCCCTAACCCTGAAAAATATATGAGTTCTGGCAGTTGTAGTATCCAATCTCTTTTGCATTCATAAATGGCATAAAAAAAAACAATACATTCACACTTCACACTTGAAAACAAGAGAAGGAAGGAACCAGACAGAGACTTCATCTTGTGGTATACGTAACAATTCTATTAGAATATATGAATACTAATGAACTAACAAGCACACTAGGTCACTAGTCAGTAGCAATTCCATGGAACTCCAGGAAGCAGGTTTTTTTTTTCATTTGAGCACAGGAAGACGTTGCACATCCTATTTTTACTTGCTGTAAGAGCGTGACTGAACTCCATGGGAGGAGCACAACTCACACGCCACCGCCGGCCCTGTGCACAATGTAATAAACTCAGACTACCTGTAGCCGCACAGCATCACTCACAGAAAAGTTGCCCTTTCTCTTCTTTACGCCACCATTTGCAGCAGGCCTCCCTAGAGTGGGTGAGGGACATGGAGATCTTCGGTGGTCTTGATATTGTGAGGAGAGCCAACTCATTTCTCTGCGAAAGTTCAAGTGAGTCTAGTTTTCGCAGATGTGTCTATACACTCATTTCTCTGCGAAAGTTCAAATGAGTCTAGTTTTCGCAGATTCGTCTATTCACTCATTTCTCTGCGAAAGTTCAAGTGAGTCTAGTTTTCGCAGATTTGTCTATATACAATATTGGCATTGACCAATGCTCTATTTATGAGTCCAAAGAAGAGACGATGCCACCACTTTGTTCTTTTCCGGCTCAGCCCATATGAGCCACACAGCATATCTGCCATGTCCATCGCTCCCATGTGCATATTGAAATCTCTCACTGCTTCAAAACAAGTTACTTGCTCTCTTATGCCATCCTTTTGAGTACGCTTTACGCTGGTTGGCGCAGTGCCATGGTAGTTGGAAGCAACTGTCTCTGGCTCGTTGTCAATCCAATTGAATAATAGCAGTCCATCATCACTGACCTTGTAGTCGTAGTCACCTCTCTGCAGCTGTTTGGTGGTCTTCATCCAAGCAGGGAGCCCTTTCCTGCTTGCTCTGATAGTCCTGCAACCAAAAGTGTCTTTTACCTTCAGAAAGGACAGCAGTGGAAGGGAGGTGAAAAAATTGTAACGGAAAGGAACACAAAACTAAATGCAATCTAGAAATAATACTAGGTCTATACTTTCTCTATCTTGGCTTGTCAAAAATGTTATACTTAGATCACCAATCTTCCTAAGACTAGTTTACAAAAAGGATCTATATATACAAAAAGAAAGAAGCAGTAAATCTAGCATGACAGGCTAATTTGTTAGCTGAATACAGTAAAAAAAAAAAAAAAGGATATATTAGCTGGATTTTAGTGCTGGTACTTGTGAGTGCCAGAGACAATCATAGCCCTATAGTAGTTGTCGGCACTCCTGGGTAGCGAATGAGATAGAGGCCCGATTATCGAGAATAGGCAGCCTAGAGGTACTGGGATGGTTTCAGGCTAATACGGACAGTAAAATCTTTCTGTATGAAAATTCACAAGTATGAATGGAGCCTCACTACGTACCTAGATCAATTCTTGTTGCGTGGATGCTTGACTGGTGCTGAATTTGATGAAACCGGCGAGAGGTCTAAGATTCGACGTACACACACAGCGTTGGGGTGAGTTGAGGGAAAAAACTAGTAAACTGTTGCAAGATCGCGCAATTTCTACATATCATTTACCAATGTTTTTTAAATCCTATCTTAATCGTCACAGGGAAGAAAATTCAACATTTTCGTGGTTGTGTCCGAGCTAAAGGCCATCAAAGTTGACGCTTTCAACCTGTTTTTAGGCTAGTATTCCAGACAAAATTTGACAATTTTCCTGATGTAAGTGACTTGGAAATGAAATATTTCATCGTATGGACAAAAATAGTATGTTCTTTTGATCATGAAATTGAGTAGAAATTTAGCACGTTTTTAATGGTTTTTTAAAGCTTGCGTTTGCTTAGATATTGGAGAAAGTGCGTCAATAAAAGAGCGGAAATCGATGACAACATTTTATCACAATAAAACAACAGGATTTCGATTCTTACTTCTTGCACTTTTGACCCGCCGTTATTGACGTGTACTAGAAAATCTTTGCTTCCGATGAAAAGCAGATTCCAAAAGTATTGAAGCGTCTTCTGAAAGAGGCCGCAATTGCTTGTTTACGATCGAAACTAACTCGGGGACTTCTCTTGGAAATGAAACCAAAACATTTGATTGTATGGACAAAAACAGCATGATGTTTTGATCATGAAATTTAGGACATTTCTGGTTTTTTTAAAGCATGCGTTTCCTTACATAATGGCGAAAATGCGCAAGAAAATCGCGAAAATCGATGAAAACTTCCCACATCGCTATGAAATGACAGGTATTTGATACTTACTTCTTGCTCTTTTATCCTCCTTCGTTATTGGCATGACGAGAAAGCCTTTGTTTTCGATAAAAAGCATATTCCCAACGTATTTTAGAGTCTTCCGACATGTCCAATGTGTGTCCTTTCCAAGATAAGAGCGAAAGAGGGTGCAATTTTAATGGAAAAATAGCTTTTTTACGCTGAAAAACGAACTCGCGCGTTTGCACTAATTCTGGCCATTTGGATTATTTCATAATGTCTTTCAACCTTACCCTATCGATCTATAGCAAATATTGTTATTCTCTTGTTTAAGATTTAAAGCTGACTGAGATGGATTTCAAGCGTTGTAATCACTTTTTTCGGGCTATTTCTCATCTCAAAATTAACTATTCTTTCCCTTTCCAAAGCTAGAGCTCACTCAATAGGAAATAAAATGAAAGACATTTCGCGACTGGCATCGAAAAAAATAACTGGAAAACGAGTACAAAAACAATCGTGTTTCCTCGGTACATTTTCTATACTCTGTCAAAAAGATGAAAAGGCAATAAAAAAAATTAATAAATAGTCCCAAGTTGCGATGGAGCAGAATCTTACCGCTTTCTCTTTCTCAACTCTCTTACAAAGCTTACGTTTCTTTTTTATTCTTTTGGATAAGAAAAGTTTTTTAGCATTGAATATCACTTTCCCAGTGTATTTACCTATCTGTCCGATGACTCTAATGCCTGTGTTTTCCTAGAAAGGGTAAGAATATCACTTTCCCGGTGTATTTACCTGTCTGTCCGATGACTCTAATGCTTGTGTTTTCCTAGAAAGGGTAAGAAAATGCGTGAAATTGTAAGAAAATTAGGCTTACTACTATCGACATTTCCTCGCGGGCAGAAGATGTAGCAAGGTATTTGAGGAGGTTTATAGTGTATTTCAAAATACTCTACCGATACGTTAAAAATAAT
Source organism: Plakobranchus ocellatus (assembly GCA_019648995.1). Lineage (NCBI taxonomy): Eukaryota > Metazoa > Mollusca > Gastropoda > Plakobranchidae > Plakobranchus > Plakobranchus ocellatus. The sequence goes on along the minus strand of BLXT01007646.1, from coordinate 749,147 downwards.
TAGCATTTTTCAGGTTCTATCTGAGCCCAATGGTGATCAAAGCTGAACATTGCGACATGCTTTTTGGATTGATTTTTAATTGAAAAGAGCGACTTTTGAAATAAAAATATTGGAATTTATCGAGACAGACGATCAAATACTTCGGCCATGAAGTAGAGTACAAGACGAACATTACTGAGAGGTGTTATAAGCATGTGTTTGCACCAATTTTTACAGAAATGCTTCCGTAAAAGAGGAAAAAGCGCTAAAAAAAATGTCCCATTCTCATAAAACGAAATGATTTCGATGCTCACTTTTTGCATTTACGGCCTCCGCCGTTCCTGGATTTAATAAAGAAACCTTTGCTAACGATGAAAATTGTTTTCGTTATGTATTTTAGCGTCTCCCGACATAACAAATGGCCGCAGTTTTCAAAATAAGAAAGAAAAAGAGCGAAATTTTATTCAAAAATGTCTTTGTTACGAACGAAGTTAACTCGCGGGTTTGAGCTCTTGTTGGCCGATTTGATTATTTGCCAATGACTTTTGATTTTTCTTTTTCGACACAGGGAAGAAAATGCAACATTTTTCTGGTTATGTTCAAGCTAAAGGCCATCAAAGTTAAGGCTTTCAAGCTGTTTTTAGGCTAGTGTTTCACCCAAAATTTGTCAATTTTCCTCATGTAAGTGACTTGGAATTGAAAACATTTCTTTGCATGTTGTTGTTTCTTTTTTCTTTTTGAGAATGTGTTTGCTTAGATATTTGCGAATATTCGTCAGTAAAATATCGAAAATCGATGAAAACTCTTCACATCGCAATGAAATGACAGGATTTCGATACTTACTTCTTGCACTTTTAACCTCCATCGTTATTCACCTGTACGAGGAGACCTTTGTTTTCGATGAAAAACAGATTTCTATCGTATTTTAGAGTCTTCTGTCATGTCTAGTGTGTGCCGTTTCCAAGAGAAGAGCGAAAGAGGGTGAAATTTTAATGAAAATTAGCTTTTTCACGATCAAAACTAACTCGCGTTTTTGCACTAGTTCTGGTCATTTGGGTTATTTAATAGTGTCTTTCAGCCTAACTGTGTCGACTTTTATAAAGAATTAATTGGTATCCTCTTGTGTAAGGTTTGAAGCTAATTGAGATGGATTCCAAGGGATGCAATGATGGTTCCCTCACTTTCCAAATCTAGATTTGACCCAAAGGAAATAAAAAGAAAAGGACATTGTGGTCATTGGTGTTATCAATATACAGAAAAACGGGAACAAAAACAATCGTATTTACTCGTATATTTTCAAAACTGTGTTAAACAGATAACAGGAAAAAGAGTCCACATTTGCGGTGTAGCAGAATCTTACCACTTTCTTTTTTCTCATTTCTACCACAAAGATTACGGGTTTTTTTTTTACTCTCCTGGATGGAAAGTTTCCTAAAACTTGGAAACCACATTGCCGATGTATGTTATTGTTTTCCGACGACTCCAGGGCGTGTCTTATCCAAAAAGGGTGAGAGAATGTGCGAAATTTTACAAAAAAGGCTTTACTACGATTGACATTTTCTTGCAGGCTAAAGCTGTGGCAAGCAATTTGAGTTATTTAATAGTGTATTTCTACCTTTCTTTATTGATATGTGAACGAAAAAATACAATTCTTTAGGTTGAATCCGAGCTTAAGCCATCAAAATTAATGCTTTCAAAGGGCTTTTAATGCCGATTTTGCGCCTGTAAATGATTTAAGAAATAAAATAAAACATTGAAATGAATAGAAACAAACGATCAAATATTTCAGCCATGATGTAGAGTACAAGAATACAATCACAGAATGGTTTTATAGGCTTGTATTTGCTCAAATATTTTTGGAAACGCTCCCATAGAAGAGGAAAAAGCGCCAAAACATTCCTCTTTGCCCTGAAGCGATATAATTTCCACGCTCACTTCTTGCATTTTGGCTTCCGTCGTTATTGCACTTTACTTCATGACCGTTTATCTCTATACATTTTAATATTTTTATTTGATTTTAAAATCTGCAATTTTGGTTGAGAATCCAGCCTAAAAGCTCGTTGCAAGCCATAAATTTGATCTCTTTTGGTTCGGATTCAACCACAAGTATGGTACATTTTCTTTCACATATCGATAGAGAAAGGTTGAAATACATTATTACATACTAAAAAAAAGAGACTCGGTTTCGACTTAAACTAACTCGCGGGTTTAAGTAGTGGCCCTCCATTTGAGTACTGAGCACTTTCTTTCAACTTTACCCGATGGATAGGTAAAGGAAAGTTTAATAATCTTATGGTTGTGTAAGAGCTTCAGGTGATGAAAGGTAAGGCTTGTTACCAGATGTTACCCGCGTGGATGGCTCTAAATTAAGTTAAAACACGTAAAATATATGCAGATAAATGATTACATGCGTTTTTCATGAAACCCAGCAAAAGGAAAAGAAAACTGATTGGTATTTTAGGCATGTATTTACTTAGATTGTTACGGAAGCGTGTTCGTAAAACAGCGGAAAGCTATTGAAAAATGCCCTGTCATAATGCAGTGAGAAGATTCCAATGCTTACTTCTCTCCTTTTTTGCTTCCTACGTTATTCTGTCTTATGATAAAGACTTATCTTTCGATAGCAAATACATCCCAACAAATTTTCACGTATGCCTACGTGTTTAATGCCTATCGATTTAAAAGTGGTAAGAAAATGTGCATTTTTTTTACAGAGGTTTTGGTACGATTCAAACTTCCTTGATGGACGTAGTTGTGTGAGCCAGTTTGAGTAATTTGACAGTTTAACATTATTCATCAGTATGCCATTGCTGAAGAAATTTTGGCTGCATCCTATTTGTATTGTTATTGGTGTAAATAGATGTGTAACCTTAGATTTTTTTTCTTTCTAATAATATAACCTAGCGTGTAGTCAAATAGAATATATAAACAGATGTAAACTTTTTGTTGCACGACTTAGAATGCTGAACCTGTCTTGTTTGTTTGATATGGAACAGTCAGGTAGAATGCCTAATGAATGCTCACGTCACAGTGTAGATTTTGAGCTGATAGATAAATATACGATCCGATGACAGCCAAGTCACTATAGTTGTGTGGCATGTGGTTATACAACAATAGCGTCTCTTAATCTTTCTCTACGAATGTTAAAAAGAAAATTTTCCACTGCATGTATAAGTCTCGAAGCTGAAGGCAATGGATTACAAGGTTTGTAATCACGGTCCTCAGGTTATTTTTCCTCTAAACACTAACGACTGTTTCCTTTTCCAAATCTTGATGTGATTCAAAAAAAAAAAAAAACATGTATGGTTACTGGTGTCATTGCATTTTATCTTAAAATCATAACACGAATTAATGTATTTGCAAGGTAGTTTTTTTTCCAGTCTCTTAATAAATAATAAACATGATCTTAACGAGAAAAACAAAGAAAAAAGTGTGCCCGCAACAGAATGGCTAAGCCTTTCCCACACTAGATTCATTAAATCTCTTACATCTCTGTTTCATTTTCCTTGGTGGGAAAGGCAAAATATTCATTTTCAACCACTTTTAAAATCTATTATCGTCTTCCAATGTGTCTCATGAGTATCAAAATCGAAGAAGATAAGAAAATGTGCATTATATAACTAAATAGAGGCTTTGTTACTATCAAGACTAATTCCGTGTTTAAGCTGTGGTTCTCGATCTCCATTTGCGTTATTTGTTAGTATCTTTCAACCTTATCCAGCCGATATTTAAAAGAATATTTAAGAATCTTATGATTCTATATGAGATAAAGGTGATTAAAGTTAAGGCCAGTTTCAGAATCGTTTTTCGGCCAAAGATTGCCGATTTTACCCGCGGCAATGAGGCCAAATAAAATAAAAACACTTAAACATATGCAGATAAACTATTGCATTAGTTGTGCATGAAACCCAGTGAAAGAAAAAAATAATTGATTGGTATTTTAGACTGCTGTTCACTTAGATTGGTACGGAAACGTGTCCGTAAAAGAGCGGAAAATGATTTTAAAAAAATCCCTATAGTTATGTATCGACTTGTCTTCAGCGCTTGCTTTCCTCTTTTTTCGCTTCCTATGTTACTTCGTTTTGAAAATAAAGCTTCACTTTCGATATAAAGTACAATGTCATTGTATTTTTTACGTCTACATACGTGTCCAATGCCTATCGTTTAAAAAAAAAAAAGATGAGAAAATATACGCTACCTTACTAAAAAAAGAAAAAAAAAAGAGGCTTTATTGCGACTTTAACTAACCTTCGGGTTTAAGATGTCGCTTTCTGTTTGAATTATTTAATACAATTTTTCACTTTTATCCTATGGATATGTAAAGGAAAATTTAACAATTTTAAAGTTTTTCTACGAGGTTAAGGCGAGTAAAGTTACGGCTTGCTGGCAATTTTAAGGCTAGCTTTTCAGATATAAAAATTTCCATTTTATCCGTGCACATGATCGACTCCAATTAAATGCAACTATGCAGATAAACGATTGAAAACATCGCTCATGTAACACAGCAAAAGAAAAAGATAATTGATTATCTTGGGCATGTGTTCACTTAGATTGGTACGGAAGCGCGTCCGTAAAAGAGTGGAAAGCACTAAAAAAATTCCCCATCGTAATGCAGCGACAGATTTTTAATACTTCTATTTTGGATTTTTTCCTTCCATCGGTATTTAATTTTGATAAATAGCACAATCTCAATGTATTATGTCTTCCGACGTGACTAATGCCTATCGTTTTCAAACAGGGTAAGAAAATAAACGCTATTTTACTAAAGAAAAAAAAACTAATAAAAGAAAGACTTCGTTACGATTGAAACTTTCGTGCACGATAAAGGTTTGTTGTCTATTTCAGTTAGCTTACAGTTTTTTTCAATTTTTATGTAGTGATATTAAAAATTAAAAGAATTTTTTTTTTAAGTCCATGTATTCAATTGGAAGGTGAAGGCTATAGACTCCAAAGTTTGAAATTACGGTCCTCACGCTATATTTTCTTTGAAAACTAATGATTGCTTCCTTTTCCGAAGCTTGATCTGATTCAAAAGTAAAAAAAGAAAATGTGCAGTCACTGGTGTCATTGCATTTCACATGAAAGCCAAAACAAGAATAAACATATTTGCAGGGTAATTTTTCGACAGTCTGTTGAAAAAGGGAAGATAAAAAGAGGCCTTAAAAAAGAAAGTCCCTGTTGCGGTACGCCTCAACGTTACCCAAACTTAATTTATTATATCTATTATATCTCTCTTTCATTTTCCCTGATGTCACCAGCAATATATATTCATTTAAAACCAAATTTCCTAAGCCTATCGATTTCGAAAAGTGTAAGAAAATGTGCGAGATAAAAAAAAAAGACGCTTACTCACCATCAAAACTAATTTTCAGGAGGAAAACAAGTTTTATTTTTTTTAATTACCATATTACATGTTTGAAAAATAGAACAAATTAACTGTTTTACATGAGGTATTTCACCAAAATACTAAATAGACGTTTGGCAAACAGATTCTGCACAATCCTAGTTACGGTGTTTTGATTTTGTCGTTTTGGCAAGCATAGTATTGTATCATCACTTTCAATACTCATGCACTGCACATTTGGAAAGCAAACTATAATATATGGAGATACGATTTTTTGGCATTATTAACATGACCTGTCATTGCATATCGTATCTGGAGATACTTTAGTTTGCTTTCTATAATCCTAATATTTTCAGTTATGCCCATTTTGATACTATATTTCTACAAACCGAATGAATTAGATGATTGCATATTATATACCACCATTAACAATTTCGTGAGGAAGACTACAAGGATCAATGCCTGCTGCTTCCTAAGCTTTCTTGTCATCTTAACGTCTTTATAGTCTACAATGACTGTGTTGGAGTGTAACAAAAGCTAGACTTAGGGTTTGTTATTGAACGCACGTCAACTCGAGAGTTCTAGAAAGAACCAGTTTAGGGGAGTTAATTTATGCAAAGCGAAGGAGAATTCATTACGTAAACGAACGTGACTCATGTTCTATTTTTAGCCCAGGGGTTTTTCCTAATGTCTTTTTGAAGACTGCTTTTATGTTATTTTAGGATTATGATGTAATGTTCTAGATCTATATTTTCGAACATTCTACGCTTGCATTATGGGATAGATTTCTAGAAATTTGTAGAGTTTTCTTTGGAAAAAGTATAAATACCGGGAGAAAATTGATAAAGGTATCACACAGAGAAGACACGGAGTAGGCAGAGAGTTCGTAGAGATCACACACAGAGGAGACACAGAGATATACCAGTATAACACAGAGATCACACAGAGAAGACACAGAGTAGGCAGAAAGTTCATAGAGAGAGTACTCAGAGTTTTTAGAGATCACAGAGATTATAGAGATTGCAGTAAGATCATTGTATAGCGATTACGCAGATTTTTAGAGCTAGATCTAGTTTTCTTATCGACGGCCTATGTGAATATTGTTTGATTTGATTTCCTGCTGTTGAGTTAAATAAACTCAGTTTTTTTAGTTCTTCACACAATCTCCAGAGTTCCGTTATTGTTCCAGCTAGGTCTATATAGATCTAAAGAACTCAACGTCCTACATCAGAGGTATTATCAACCTTTTATTTCTGGTGTTCGTGACATGGAGTAAAAAAAAAAGAGCGGGGGCTGGACGGTAAGAGTTGTGTTCCCTTTATTTTGTTGTTTTCTGTATCTAAATCAAAATTGGCTAACATTCCAGCTACTTTCTTAAAATAAAAAAGTCGTTTGTATCTAGTTCCTGGCCGTTTGCATAATCATCGCCCGCTGAGGTGTATAAACATTGAGAGCCTTTGAGGCGCGTTCTACAGCTGCGTGAACAGAATCATTCTCGTTTTTACTGTGACCACGTGCAAAAACTATGTGCTCGATTTCTTCGATGAACAACTTATTTGTCGCAATCCAAAGCATGATAACAACGTTTCTGTTTTTGTTCTCTCCTCCTGCAGAATCTCAGAATAAAGCAACTGTCTTGACGCATCTAGACGCTGCCTCTTGCATGGGTCCATAGACACATGAGACAATTTCAACATTGTAAGTTGCTTTCGTTGGGCCAAGCTCATACCAGCCCAAATCGTAGGTGCACAGTTTTCTTTTATAATACCAAATTGCAGCATGCAATTTAAGCATTGCTTGAACCTCTACGAAGTCAAAAATGAATGTGATGAAGTGACTATCTTGGGTACATCTATCTTTGTAGGCATTTTTCAGCTGGGTGACTTCTCTGTGGTTAGAGAGATGTCGATCATACCCGACTTGGGTGTCTCTCCTCTCCTCCTCAGTCAAGTTACTGCACTGATTACACATGTCACAGAGATATTTAGAAGACTTGTGGAATCTCAGGTTGTATTCACTTCAGAAAACGTTTCTGGATGTGCTAAGAAAACGCCTCCCTTCCTCATGAAGCCTTTGCATCATGGATATATTCAAATGATATCCAGGATATTGTCTTTTGGCAGTCTTCTGGCAATAGTGACTATCCACGATTGGGAAAGGCTCTGGGTTTGCGGATGTGTTTATTTCATCCTCTAGATGGGCACGGTTCCCTTCTCCGTTATCTGACTGGACGATGGCATCCACATCACGCTTGTACAGAGCTGTGGTCACCATTTGCTCACTGATGTCTAAAGTGTGCAAAAACAAAAATTTTTGGCACACCGACACATTAATATTTGCCTCTTGGTTTGAGGGATATCCTCAGCAAATCGTTTTTTTTTTGTCCTTCGACTATCATTTTTTGTTTTGTTTTGTTTTTTTTTCCCTTTTCTGTAAAAATATTTATTGATAAAATTAATTTTTGTCCACTAACGTAGATAACACCATAACTGTTGAAAGAGGTTCTCTCTTTGCTCTCTGCTGGTATGCTGATGTTGTCAAAACGTATTTCGGCACATCTTTCTCCACAACCTGGTTTCATGTCCCACATTTTCGTAGTCCTTCCATCCTTTCCTGTGTATTCTTCACCCGCGTTTAGAGCTCTTTTCTTTTTGTTTCTTTTACAGTTTTCGGGATTCCTCTTCCTTTTTCGTCCTCGCTCGACAACTGAACTCAAGGACAAGGAACCTTGTTCTTCATTCCCTTGGATATCACCAATTCTATTAGTTGCAATTTCACTAGTCGGCCTATCACTACTCGTTTGGTTTGCCTCTGTGTCCTCCAAACCATACCTGGCATTGTGATATCGACATTTATCCAAACACTTTCATCTATCAGTTCATTTTTCAAGATTCTTGTGCTCACCCACTTGCCATTCTAATCTACCTTCGTTTTTCTGTATAACATTCAGCATGCAAGTCATGATATGCAAGCAATTATCCTTCATATCATACTTCTACCAATTGGCATGCCTTCCTCATGTCCTTCTTGTCCAATCTCTTGTGCATTTTTCTCGGCCCGGTCGACAACAGTTGAAGCAGTACTCCAGATCCTACAATCAGCAGGCACCCGCCCCCACATGCCTTGTAGCAGGAGCAGACTTCTCTTTATCATTGTAACGGACTCTGAGTACGTTGAGAGGCAGATCAACCTCGTTACTGCTGTCCTCTTCAGTTCTGTTAAAGAAAAGAATACACGCAATTCTCTTTACCTGTGTATGACTTTGATCTTGATAGACCATCTACAATTAAACAACAACATAGGGAAATAGGTTTTCCCACTGCAGTTTTCAAAATATCTGCAAAATGTACCTCTAACTGTATAGATGACGACATAAAATTGAGCTTTCGGCAAGATTAAAAAAACAACAAAAAAAACTCAATGTAGTAGCCTATACTTATTAAGAAGAAATGAAATGGAACCTATACTTGTAATGTATGAAAGCTTGAAATTTAAAAAAAATGCTGCATTAGATGTACTGTCTTAATTATCATTGAAGTTTAGAGTAGTGAAGAATGTATTACCTTTTCTTCCTGGGCTGCTTTTTCTATCCAGCTGACCACTCGAAACCTGAACTGTTGAATACGTTTTCTTTGAACTCCTAGTCGGGCGAGGAATCATGAGCAAGTGATAGACTGCTGTAGTCATCCTTCCTAAAGCCTTGTTTGTGTCACATGGACTCGACCCTTTCTCTCAGTGATAATGTATCAATCACTCCCTTCATAAGCAAAGGAAGTGCATGACTCGGAGATAGAAAGACTCCATCTCTCTTCACATAATACTTTAATATATCACAATGTAAAAGCTACCTATAGATTATTTATAAGTCAACTTGATAAATTTCATATTTGTAAAACAGGAAGTAAATAAACTCCTGTAAGGTAATTTGACTTGAGGAAGACAACAATATCTACACTACACACTAAGAACGTTTGAGAAAACAATATATATTCTTGATAAAATTTTTTTAATTTTTTAAATAAAAAATACTGTAAACCCTTGAAATAAAAGGCTTAGTTTTTAATCCATCATGCGTTGTGTATTAGGATCGTTTTTCTTATTAAATGGATTGAAAATAATATACTTATGTACCCATGTCTGAACCACAACTGCGTCTCTTTATTCTTTACGAGTTAATAACTTAATCAGGGGAAAACGGAATGCAATACAATAAAAATAAAGAACTGAACACCAGAACAGTAAGACTTAAATTGAAACTGTTCCACATGTTGGCCCATCCTGTAAAAGTATTTGCGGGACTTAAGAGACGTTAAATATTGTAGGACATCAATTCATACATGCCCATGACTCGACAACGTGACCTCGCTTATTGTTTACAGGCGGCGATATTTTTGTATTGAGTACGTATGAGCCATATTTGACGAAACCTATAGAAATGTCTGTACTAAGACAAACTGCGTTACTATCGTATCTTTTTGGCTTGTTTGCATTTCATTGAGAAAAACTAGTTACAATTGGCAATCGAACGATTGTATCTTAATCTTACAATGGTCAAACTTATATGGTTTGTGTTCCAAATTATCTTATCAGAAAGTTCGATAGTCTGCCTTCAACAAATATGACCTAGACAAGATACCATATTGTTTTTATACGGTCGGCATTTGTGTTAATTGTTGGAATACAGAACTGCCGATTGGACACAAGGTGAGGCTTTTCCAATGTTATCGTTTTTATTTCAGTGCAAGAATATCGTATTTTGATACGATATTATATATGCGATAGTTTGCTTCCGTACCATCGCTGACTGTCCTTTGCAGTTGTATAAAAGAGTCCATTAATTTTTCTTTCTAAATGAAAAAAAAGTAAAGTGGGCCCCATGCTTAATCCAAGGTAGTTTAAGGTAGTTTATCTTTGCTTTCTTCGCCACCTTTTCTTTAGCCGGCTCTTAAGAGACCAAGCTACCCATCTAGTGTTGGGTGGACACAAGAGTGCAATGGAAGATTGATTGTGCCCGTACTGGGATTCGAACCTCGGACCTCTGACTTGGTAGCCATCTGCTTTACCAGATGAGCCACTGCTTCCCCTTGCTCTATAAATGTGTAAATGAAAATTCAGCCTTCTTAGTCTTAAATTGGCTTCGAAGTATGAGGCGATTAAAGTGAAGGCATGCTACTAAAATTTTAAATTAGTTTTTTAACCAAAAGATGCGCATTTTGCTTCAGTAAATAACTTGCAAATTTGCAAAAGGATTTAATATAGCCAGACAAAAGCCTTGATGAGTGTGTCATCAAAAACAGTAAAAGACTAACCTTATTTCATAGTATTTAAAGTATATGTTGAATTGGATTGCTACGAAAGCGCGTCGATAAAAGAAAGAAAAAAGAAAAAAATTTCTCCATCGTAGTGAAGAGCCAGAGTTTTTCTTCGTATTTCTTCCACTTACTGCTTCCTCCGTTAACAAGTTTTGCAAAAAAAAAATAATAATTCCCATTAATGAAAAGTGAGGTTTCAGTGCATTATATAGAGTTCTGAAATGTCCAATGTTTTTCATTTTGAAAAAAAAAAATAGGAAAATGCGCAAAACTGTACTTGCAAAACAGGTTGTGTTTCAATTGAAACTAACTTGCATGTACTCACTAAATGTAGGGCGTCACAACACACGCTCACACACCCACTCATACTGCAGGGATTTTACTCATATGATTAAGTTTAGCATTATCGCTTGGATCTACACACACACACACACACATACACTCAAACAGATATTTAGACTCAAAACTTTCATATTTTATTTAAAGTTACAACTGAATAAAGTCGAGAAAGAAGGAGAGAGAGAGAGAGAGAGAGAGAGAGAGAGAGAGAGAGAGAGAGGAGGGGGGTAGGAGAAAAAAAATCATTTCATAGAGGATGGCTTTCGGACTGACAACTTGACTAACTGACAGACTGAAGCAGACGAACTAACATGTAAGTGACTTTCAGAGTGACAAAAAAATTGTGTTTCTATATCTCACAGAAACTGCGCGTTAGACTATGATTGCATGGTTAGAGTCTTCACTAAGGAGGGCAAGAGGGACGGGTTTTAATCCACATCAGAAGCCCCTTTTATTTTTAACAATGTAGATTTAGACTTCCTTCCAATCTTGTCCGCTCCATTTTTTTTTTCATCATTCTCCGACCGTCTGTTCTTAGGCTTAAGTATGTTCTCTGCAAGTCTGTGAAATGTAAATGTTGAGTTTCAAATTATTTAAAAATTGTTTTTTCTTAAGCCCTCGGCGTTCAGGTTAAATACTTTGCAGTGCTGGTCATGGGTTATGGTTGTGTACGAAGTCAAGTGCGAAGGTGAGTACTCGCAAAGACCATAGTATCAGGCTTAGTTTTGCCGCCTATTCAGTGGCACCCCATCTCCTTTTAAATTTCGACTGGGTGTTTCAAACTTTCACTATCCCTTGTAAGTGAGCCCAGCTGTGGCCTACTGCTGTTCATTGATCTTGCTCTGCCTAAATAGAGAGTTATGTCTCCATGTTGAGTCTCCTTTTCTTTGTTTCTGTCTCTAGCATCGTGCGCTTTCTTGATGTTTTTTTTCTTCCCTATCGAGCCTTTTCTGACTTTGTCCTCTTTTGTTCTATCTCATTCTTCTCAGCTGTTGTTTCATTTTTCTTCTGTTTTTTCCTATCTGTTTGGGCATATCTCTTTGGTTTTTCTTTTTTTATTATTTTTCTTCACATTTGCCCAACTTTCCTGCTTTGCGTCTTCCTACCTTTCCATCTCTGATTCCTCAGCCGAGTTCTCACTAGCGAAAGCCTCATGTCTCACTCTCTGTCTCACGTTTCTCCTCGCTCTGGTCTTCTCCTGTTGAATTTTGTTGACCCTCATTTCTTTCGGGATTCCGGTTGTCCTGATGAAGGCAGTCTATTTTCTTATACGCTGGCTTTTGGCATTCATAATAAAATTCCTGGTTTGAGCACGCTGCTGCGATATATCTATGACCTCTCTGTAGACATTTTCTGCATTGCATATCTGCATTCATCTCCTTGAAGTAGGTGCGGGCTGTAAATTGCCCTATTGGCAATGAAGATTCTACGGACAATTTTGGCAAACCGACCCACGTAAATCTCCGCCCGGACAATTACTCCTTTAGTTTATCCATCAAGATCGTGTATATCCTCCAGCTTAATCTTAGGTCTTTGTTTGAATCCCTTTTTCACCAGAGCCGTCTCACGAAAAACAGATTGTTGGGAGGAGACATCAATTAATCTAATCTGCGATTCCGATCTCTTTGTCAATAACCATTTTTTTTAACTCTTATAAATGCGCCTCGCCGCCCATATACTACTTAAGCGCCTACAACACCCTTTCCCTTCCCACTCTTGCGCTGACTGCAAGACATACAACATAATTGATCACTTTTCCACTGTGTATTAAATTTTTAGCAAGAAATTATATTGGCTGAGCCATTTCATTGAGTTGATAGTATCTTAGGTTTCAGTAATGTTGTGTTTGTTTGTCTGGTTGTTTTGTTTTAGTTGTTTTCGTAACCTGCCTGACAAGACAGAGATCGCCACACCCTAAAAGTATGTGTTTATTCCAAAAGTCCAAACGCCTGAGAAGTTAAGACTTTGAAATAATAAATGTAATAACTAGAGTGTGTAAGGTCCTAAAAGAATAATTACACTTCGAAAAAAAAAGAAAAGGACAAAAGTTTTATTTCGAGTGGAAAGCCTTGGATCTTACCCTAAATTAAACACACGTAAGTAGATTGTAATGTGAAGCTCAATGAAAAGAAAAACAACAATTACAGACATAGGGCTGAAGATTGGAGGCTTGTAGCGAGTGTGGGAGAACTGAAAGTAAAAACAAAAAAACGGAAACTGAAAAAATAGTAATCCCTCCTCCTTCTAATAGTGAAATTATGAAGTTGGAGAGATGAGCTAGCTTTCAGAGTACTAACAACTCAAAATAAACATAAAGATAAGTAAGAATGTCTACCTATTTGACTATTCCTTTCTAGTCTTTGCCTTTTATGCAAATAGTGTTTATTTTTTTAAATGTCTCCCCCCCCCCCC
>BLXT01007646.1:674548-685986 GCA_019648995.1 Plakobranchus ocellatus | reverse complement strand
TTTTGGATAGATGAGGCTGATGACCCTTTTGAATTGTTTTCTATGAAATGTGTCAAGTCTTTCCTCATATATTTGTTTAGGCTCAAATGCCACAATTGCACAATAGTAGGGATTAAATGAACACAAAGTTTAAGTCTTGAATCCTGTTTGGTTTTATTCCTTCCGTTTGAGATGTTTGTCAGTTTACCAACTGCAATAGTGGACAGTTGTTTGCAATGCCCAATGTCCTCTTTGCTCCCGAGCATCTAGTAAACTTTTTCGAAGTTTTTCTAGTTTTTTGTGTCTTTTCTCAAGATGTGTACTCAGTTTGTCGGCAGACACTTTAAATGTACTTTTTTTTTTAGTGTTTTCTCCATTTGATTTTTTTCTTTTCCTAATGAAATTGATGTCCTCAGCATTTATAACTTCTGGGCAGATGGACTGTGTTGATTGTTGTTGATTGTTATGTGCAGTCCTGATATCTTTTAAAATGAGCTATATAGTATAAACTATAAAAAGTACGGGACTTTTGCTATAGCCTAGCAGTACGCTAATGTTGGTTGTGGGAGGAATTTGGTGGTTGATTCCAATGATTCTGACATATAGTGATATCTCAGTAAAAAGAAACTGCTTGATAAATAATTTGTCTTTCTAAATATTATCTTTCAGTATTTCCAATAATTCTGTTGTCCTAAGGAAGGAATAGTTTGAATGAAAAGAACAAGCAAAAGAAGGAACGATAACAAGAAGAGTGAGGAGGAGGAGCAGTTGGGGAAGAGGAAAGGGTGAGGAAGAGAAAGAATTTTATACTATAGTCAGCAAGAAGCAATATAAGACTTCAAGCAATCATTTTTAAAAGGTTTGCTTTCGTGCTCATCTAAAAGGAAACCATAATAATCCCTTTGTAAAATTATTTTTCTCTCACTATTAGTATTATACAACTGCACAGTACGATAGACTTTACTGAAAGAAGATTTATACATATTTCCAGGCTTTGAACAGACAGATCCTATTCTAGACTGCAGAAATTGTTATTTTGTGACAGCAAAAAATTGTGGTGCTATCTATATCTTTGTGATCTTTAAGAACCTAGGCCTTTTTATTACTTAGAAATTTTGTTTGTACTCTTTACCAAATTTTAACTACTACACATTGTTTTCATGCACACATGATTAATCTTTTTTTTTTTGTGCAACTTTTACCTGTGATATTCATTGTTCATAACACTATGACTTGTTTCCATCTGTATTTTGCACTTTACTCTACCCTATGTTTGTTTAAAAAAAAAAAAAAAAGAGAGAGAGGAAGAAGAAGAAAAGGACATAATCTTAAACAACCTTTAAATCCTTATATGAAAACTGCAATAATGTTTTCAGATATAAATAAAAACCATTTTGGGATGAATTCACTCAGGAAAGAAAAGAAATATATAATGGCTGATGTGGGTTGTCATATTTTGAATGCACTTTGACAATGTCTTTTTCAGAAAAATCTAGAGGATAATGCTAGGACAAACATACAGGTATATTGTCTCAATCTCATGTCAGTGCCATGTACAAACGTGTAAACTACGATCTTCAACCTTTTAAAGCAGAAAATTAACTTATCTCAGCAGCAAATGATTAAGGATAAACATGTTGTTTTTTTTTTTTTTTATTACACTCAGCCACTGAATTTTTAGGACTAAAATTAACTAAATTTGGAGTGAAGGCTTTGATTATGCAGAGTATGATTTCTAAAGGAAATTTAGAGTAGAAGAAAACACTCGATTTGTAGTTCTCCGATAAGAAATGGCCCTATCAACACCTCCTTATAGCGACCACCTGTACTGAAAACACTTCCCTCGACTCCCATGCAGTTTTCGTCCATTTCATACTTCTCACATGTCCAATAGGACTGAAAGCCTATTTACTAACCGACAATGTAATAACTTCTTCAATGCAACCATTCTGAGCCATTATCTACTGTGGAGATGGCTAGACTTGCATGCCCCTTCTTTTTCACCGCCCCTTGCTCTGTTCATCTGTTGCAATGACTGAAATTGATAAGTGGCAACTGGTCAACTGGCCTATCACAAGCTAAAAACAAAAAGTGTTGAAGGAGGCAGAAAAGGTAGAGGAATGGCATTTTTGGGAATGGAGAGGAGAGTGTGAGTCGGAGGTTGCAGGTAATGCACGAAAAACAAGCCACATAATGTTGGTTACATATCTTGGTAAACTCTGACAATTGGTCCCATTGATCTGAGTGACTGAGGATAGATACAGGGTTTCTTTTGTGCATGCCATCTTGATACGTGTGCATATCATCTCGGCTTCAAGACAGCAGGTAAAAGAAGAGAAGACTGCTGAGTTACCCCTCATGTTTGCATTTATATTATAATATTGATTTTTAAAATCATTTTTATCTATGGCCATTGAAGATGCAGGTGTGAATTTTATGTGATGTTTCTTTTAATTTTTAAATCTCTCTTGAATATGGGGACGTTCAAATATAATTTTATGCCTTTGGAGGGTGGTCTTGAACCAATGTACGGTAATATTACATTCTTGTGAGGGGAAGAAAAAATAAAAAGGAAAAAAATGTCGGCATAAAAAATAACAAAAGGGGAGAGGTAACTGTTCCTAACATACAATCAATAAATAAATCAGTCCAACATTATTATATCCCCTAAAATTATATTAGAATGTTGATTTTCCATTCTCGCCAGTTAGAATGATTTGTTTAATTATTCTGTATAGTATAAGTCTAGAATCGCATATGTTCATAGGTGCATATGAATGTTTTCCATGAGTATCTATGCAAAGTGCATAAAGCATTGATTGTACTATGGATTTGCATGATAAAATGCCATACATGTATCATCATTTACTATTGCCATCAGAGGTCCACGAAAGCAATTTGACCGTTGCACCAATAAAAGAAATAAGTTCAACTACAGTAATTCATTTACAGCTCTTTTTTAATCCACAAGATAGTGTGTTGAATGTTTATCTTGTCACAAAGTAGTAAGACTTAAATATGCTTTAAGACTGTGACAGTAAGTCATGCTTTGGAAATTTGTTCATATTCTTTCGTATCCAGATATTTACCAATTTGCAAACTAATTGATAACTGAGAGCTCCATGTCCTTAGGATCAACAAAATCTATTCTCCATTTACCAATTATTGAAAGTTATTTAAAAAAAAAAAAACAGCCAGTGTATGTGCCAGGATGTCCGCTAATGCTTGTGACTGTGAGAGTCTTATTGTCTTAATAAAGAGTTTGTGATTCAAATCATAAAGAAAAGCCAGTTGCAGGGTATTTTCTTTCACAACCACTGATACAGGAATACACATTTTAAAGAAAAATAATTAAATAGTAGCGGTTTTGTAGCAACAGTATGCATTGTATACTCCTTCAAACTTTCAACTTCTCTCGGCTGTTTCTATTAGTTCTAGCCTGTAATTCAAGAACAATGCACACTTAGCATATATGTACGCTAAAGCCTTGTATAGGAGGTAAGTTTTTTGGGGGTGTAAAATTTTATTTGAAGAGTCCCTAAAATTTTATGAGCACTCTTAAAAGGTCATAGAACAGCCAAGATGGAACCATAAAGCCTGCTAAGTTAAATTTCTTGTTCAGTTTAGTTCAAATTTTTTAAGACACTAGCAAATTAAACTAACAAAACTTTTGGATGGGCTTGTGGTCAACCCTGAGTTTGCCAACCATTTCCTCAAATGTATTTGACTTAATAAAAAATTCAGATGCGAAAATTTGTGTTCAGTTCAAATGTATTACAGTGATGTTGAAATTGTACCTTCAGACTTTGTCTACTCTTTGAATTGATCAGTATTTGTATCCACTGTCCAAGACAAACACCTCTTTAACTTTAAGATAACCACATTTGTATATGATCTTAAGTGATTGCCATGGACATATTCAAATGCCCTGTGAGTGTGATTAAAATATTACATTCCGTTTCTATAACTAATAGAAAATCCAAAAATTGAAAGCACAGAATTACAGAAGTTCATATCTCAAAATGCACATGTGAGACTTAGTAGTTTTGACGCCTCTCGATGCAAAGGATCTTAAATCTCTTTTGTTTTACTTTATCATAAATTTTTGGTCTGAAAAGGAATTGACAGAAACCGATTTTGATGCCAATATCAAAAGCTTACAATTTATGCTTGGTGACGACACATAAGACGCTGGCGTCATATCAGATTTCCCAGCCCTCATGTGGGTGATCGGTAAACATAGGAACTCTTCGATTATGTTTAAAACGTAACAAAAAACTCGAACAATGTGTTGAAAGAGCCAAACTTACCTGTTTTCCCAATTTGAGAGCCAGTGAGATGTCCTGAATGAATGTATATAAAAAATGGGATATATGACGTGTGTCGTATTTTTGGAGGTTCACACAAGTTTTTTTTTTGACATAAAGAAAGAACAAAACAGCATTTTCTTGTTAGAGTAGTTTAATTACATTGTTATGGACAAGCATACCCAAAAAAATGATTTTGTTTAGTTACTCAAACAATTGACATAGAAAATAGCATCTGCTATTTCAGACCTGTTTGTGGAACACACCATATATATAATTATATATACTTTCAAAATTTGCTACTGAGTGCCAAAGAACTTAACTGATTTTGAAATCACTTGAAGACTAATCTCAATTCAATACAGAGAACAAAAAAGCCACCTTTACTAGATTTCTAAATAATTCAGAAATGTTTTCCTCTACCTTATTAAAAAAAATGTAATTATGTTTTTTTTCCAGTCCATATAAATAATCCCAAATAATTAGAAGTCTTAAAATTAAAAAAAAAAAATACCCCTTGACAATTTTACATGGGGACATTGAAGAGAAAGCAAAATTATTTCTACTCCACCAAAAGTAGTTGACAATTTGAGATATTGGAATAAACAATACACATCTCAATCAAGAACCAGTTTCAGTTTGCTTTTTAAAGCAAAGGTCATTTTGAGGTTAAGCAAACAAAATGCTTAAAAAACATCCATATCACTTTATTCTTTGTATACCTTATTATAACATTCAAGTTAAAGAATACATGCATTTTTTTTTATTCATTCATATAAACAAAATAAACTTGCTTATTTCACTGGAAGATAAAAAAAAAAGGGGGGGAGGGCATCAAGTTTGACATTTAGCTGTCATTAGTTATCTAAAAATTTAGCCATTGGGTCATCCATGCGACGCTGCTTGAGCCTGAATGCTTCCATCTCTTCATCTGTTGGGGCTTTTACTTCAATCATACTATTGTAAGGTCGCTTTCGCTCATCCATGGTTAGCAAATGAGACATCTTTCTATCATGTTCTTTTTGTGCTGCCAGGGCCTAATTAGGAAAGGTAAACAAAAAAAAAGACATTTAAACATGTTACAATATACTATATTTAGATTTTTTGTATTACTTTCCATGCTTGGATTAACCAGCTTTATCAAAAGTATATTATCAACACATAAAGAGAACAGTGCAGAAAAAAAAGGTAGTCAACACTGCTTAACTCACTGGGGACTGGGTCCCTCACTAGACTGTCAGCCTGTGATGAGCAACCACCTCCCTTCCATTCCCCCGTAAACACACACACACACAAAAAAACAATACAACTTCTTGCTGTGGCCCCATTCTGTGACTGTAATAAATCCTATAGCGCTGGAGAATGTAACACAGGGTGAATTAGACCGTAAAGGGCTAGCATTAAGCACAAGCATATCGGTTAAAATGCATACCGCTAATTAACATTTTTATAGATTAGATGGAGGAAAAGCATTTTTTAATGAGCGGCGCCGAAAAGTAAAAGATCGACTTAGGCAGTCGCCCTTCACAATAAGTCTTCAAAGGGGGAGGTTCCAAGTAAAAAAATTGACTTAAGCGGCTTCAACTTAAGCAGTGTCGACTGTAGAAGGAAGGCTGTCAAGAACAAAATCATAAATTTTATGAGGACAACACCTATTAACTATGTCTGGGTGTTGGCTTATCCATATGCATATCTCATCTTTAGAAAAAATATAATTTTTATTAAGCAAAAGGAGCAACAAAAAATGGACTTTTCATATGAAATGTCAGACTTCTATTCTTTTATATCTATAACATTTTCTTTAATTACGAATACACCCGTTTAAACAAAAAACAAATGTAATGATATATGTATTTTGAAAAAACAAACAATAATTATTAGATAAGGACTATCTCTATCAGCTATCTGATTTCAGAACTGAAGCAGTAGCACTTATCTGGTTGGTCATGATGTGGAAACAGACAGCTTGAGCTTAACTGTATGGTATATTGTTGTAATATGAGCTTGTAAAACACATGTTTCTGTTCTGCTAAATAGTTTTGTTTGTAAAAGCAAAAAAATCAAAATGGAAATAAATGTTAGGAGAATAAAGGCATCTAAGTTTGGAGCAGGATCTTATGCAGGACTTATTAATGACTGCATAAGCAAGCTTCCTTTTCCTTTCTCTTAATTTATTTCTTTTATTATTTTTTTTCCTGCGATGTACTTCTGATAAGTTTTTATTGAATGAGATCTTTCGTTTAGAATACTATCTTGCCCCATTTAGAAAAATGGCATTTAATCAGTTTTACTGCTTTCCAAGTACACTGTATCTCAAATGAAAGTGTATGTATGTCCTGGAATTCAGCTGTAGACATTCACTTGTAAAGCTGTACTAGAGCATTTTCCTACTGGAATGTTTTTTCTTTTACTGCCATCTTCTAAGGCACATTCTGATACAGTAAGGCAATGTTCACATTGGCTTCAGTTTATTTCTTGAAAATAAAATGTTTATAAAGTGATGCTTATATACTTAGGTAGACAATTAATATTGTGGTCAAAGTAGAGCTTAGAAGATTTTTGTCATTACTCTCCTTGCCACCTTTACTTTCGACGGGTTTAAGAGGCCTAGCTATTCATTTAGTGCTAGTACAACACAGAGGAGCAATGAAAAATTGTCAGCTTGGATTGGTATTTGAACTTCAACTCTCACTTGTGGCCAAATGCCCTACTAGATGAGCCATTGCTCCTTCTGTAAATCTAGGCCTACACTATAATCATTGCATGTTAGATTATAGAGATCTAGGTCTAAACACATATGGATTTTGTTGGGAATAGATGACTCACATGTGAAGATAATGCGAATTTATTGTTCCAGCAATGTCCTCCAAGGATTTTAGACTACATTTCAGCACTTCAGAATGCATGATTAGATCTTGGTCTACATGTACTTTGCACATTTGCTCACCCATTAAATTAATGGTTGAAACAAGGAAGCAAATGTCCCAAAGGGAAATCAAGGTTGTTCAGTTGACTTCAGCGACCCACAATTATTTCTAAGACCGGTTGACTTATGCAAAGAGGATTAATTTTAAAAAGTCAAAGAGTGTTTCACCACCTATTCTTTTTGTTCTTAATTTTTCTCAATAGGCAAAGAAAATGGGATATTTCTGCTCTTCAAACGGGTACAATACATCCAGACGAAATCGGGATCTCTCACTCTAAATCAGGAGACAGGCATTTTCTTTAAAAAAAAAAAAAAAACCTTGAGGTCACAGACCAATTGCGATTAAATCATAATCACCTCCACCATCATCATCCTTTTCTTAGTCACTACCCTCCTCATCATCATCATATTTATTCACATAATCATCACCACATTATCTTCATTATCATCATCACCTCCACCATCATCATCATCATAGAAGTCATCACCATTGTGATAATGATTGTCATTATCACCCTACACAGTCACAACACAACATAATCATCATAGGGCTGTAAAACTTTCAGAATAATCAAGTACTCTGCAAAGCACGGAAGGTTCAAGCATTTTTTTCCTAATGTTTTTCCTTCCTGCAGCCAATAATTCAAAAGATTAATGTGCAAAATACAAGGACACAAAATCTACACTTTTGTGGCTCTGTTTTCATGCATCCACAAAAGCAGTATAGTTTTACCAGCCCACTGAATGCTGTTTTGCTTAGCTACGTCTTCTACTACTAGATTGGATTTAATCATTAGTAAGGCATACAAGAAAAAAATTAAAATCTAAAGAAACTCAATACGATTTACTCTAAAGACTTGTGTAAAAAGACTTTGCTTATAATCAAAAAATAACATCTTTGCTGCAATTATGCCTATCAAAGGTGATTTATTTTTTACTAAAAATCTAGTTGTGCACTGCCAACCTATACACATTTACACTCCCAGCCTCATTTGATCTTAGGCTAGAGGTAAATGCAAGCAGTAATGTCTCATTTTAGCCTTCATTTCGCTTATTACAAACCACATTGAAACTCTAGATCTAAATGGCGAAACTAGAACGCAAAATTAAACTTATTGACAAAGTGGAAAAGAAATAGGGTAAAAAAAAACAAAAAAGCTGATGACAACAATTTCCAAAGTCACAGAGATGTTTCAAGATTTGGTGTACCATTTAGACACCAATGAAGAAGAAATCAATTTTAAAAAATATTGGCAGCATGATGTTAAGAAGGAACCAATCACAACATGATGATGTTGAGAAAAATCACTTTGTAAAGTTTACAGAACCTCAAACTTTCCATTTACATGTAGTAGTTAGTAAAAGTAAAGTGGGTTCTGAGCTCAATATAAGCATCGGGCAACCAGGAGTAGGGTCATGATTGTTCTTGGCATACGGCATTATGAGGTAGTTTGCCATTGCTTTCCTCGCCACATTTACTTTTGTCAGGTCTTAAAAGACCTAGCTACCTATTTAGTGCTGGGTGGACAGAGGAGCAATGAAAATTGCTTGGCCCAGACTGGGATTTGAACCCCGGACCTCTGACTTGGTAGCCAACTGCCCTACCAGTGAGCTGTAGTAGTTTGTAATGAATATAAAAGCAGATTAATCTTTTTTTTAAATGGAAACTGGGTTTTTGTGAAAAACTAATCTCCTTTCCCATTTAACTTCCTTCAAGCTGGGAAGGTAACTAAAAAATCATGCGACTCGATATGTAAGTCGATCTTTTTAGGTATGTCCCGAGGACATTATTTTAAACAGTGTTGACTGTATATATTTTATGCTCTCATTCTTTTTGTTATCTTCACTTGATATACCTCTTTTAACAGTCTCTCTTTCTTTTCTTCATCTGTTTCCTTTTCTTCATCATCTTCTGAGGAAGAGTCTGACGACGACGAAGATGAAGATGATGATGATGAGCTTTCCTCGGAACTATCTGACGATTTCTTTCTGCTCTGCTTTCTTTTCTTTCTTTTCCTCTGCTTTTCTTTCTTTTTCTTTCTTTTTTCTTTAGCTTTCAGCTTCTTCTCATGTTCCTAAAAACAAAAATTTAAAAAAATGAGAAAAATAATTGTTTTTAAATAAATAAAAGTAAATTTAAAGTCTTGCTTTTTCACTTGATTTTTATATTTTTATGGTTTTTAAAAAATTCATAATGAATACAAGCAATCATCTTTAACTCTTTAGTGACACCTACTTTTTCAGTGGCAAGGTGGAATGTGCACAAATCATTCTGTTGCAGATTTTAATCTGTTGGCAATACTGACAAAAAAAAGAGAAAAAAAAACAAAGCCACTTTTTTTCATGTTTGAACAACCATGTTTAAAAATTTACTTAGCAATGAAATACCTCCAGCAATGTCTTTGGCTGCTCCTCTTGACTACCTGTGGCCACTGGTAACAGAAAGCTTTCCTGTTGGAAAAAAAATAGGATCGAAGAGGTGCAAGGGTAGTTTTTTTTTTTTTAAAAAAAAAGAAAAATAAGTAAAGGTTTAATTTTTTTTACTTATATTAAGTCAAATGTATAAGGATTACACAAGCAAAATAATAAACAGGACCCTCATATAGAAAAGGGTTTCAATAGTTGAGAAAATTCTCCTTTACTCTTTGATGCCACTAAATTTTCTTTCTGTAACTACATTCTTTATAAACCTTATCCTACATGCTCATTGTCATAAAGTTATGTAAGTTTAAATCTTCGAAGGGAACTTGAAGATTTCTTGTTACACACACAAAAAAAGAGGCACTTTTAAATTTACCAATAAGATAAATCAAAAGTGAAACAAATTTTTAGGCTACAAAGCTTTATCATGACATAAAGTGAAATAAAAATGTAGTTTTCATTTGAAAAGAAAATTGAGCACTTTAAAGGGCGTGAAGTGTGACTGAAAAGCATACCTGTTCTGCTTGTTTTCCTGCTTCACCTGTGCAATATGACTCACGAATGCATGAATGGCAGCATGCATAGCCCCAACGGCCATCACGCCAAAAAGAACCCCACACAGTCTGAAAGTATTTCACAGATTTTATAAGATCAGAAACCATGTTCTTGGAAGGCAAAGAAATGGAGTCAAAAGAGAATGTAAGAAGTGTTTGTTAACCATGGGCTCATCTTGTTAACAGTGTCATTGCTTTTGTAATAGAGTATATTTCTACTTCAAATAAGCTAACCAGACATGCCTACCCTTGAAACCAAGTATGGTGAACATGAAAAGCAAAAATGAGGAAGAAAACCTAAAGATGACAGAAATTTGGCTACACAAAAAATTATAATATAAAATAACTCAATCTAAATTAAACACTGCCCTATCTCTCCTTCCTCATGCATACAAATGTTTTAAAATCATAGAGAGTAGGACAGTGAGAAGGATATGATTGAAAAATATCAAGTCCAAATAAGAAGTGCTACGTAAACACAATGTAAGGCATTGAATGCATCCTTTCCGATCAGCTTAATATTAATTTTCTTTGCAAATGCTTTATCATGGGTTTGGCAAGCCATTTTTTAAATGCACCATGTTCTAGGGTTATCATTTGCATAAAGTTCATTTAATCTGTCTCTTGTGCTGTGGATGTGAGCTGTTTGTCTCATAATGCATACACTCCTGTGCGCTGCAGACATATACCGTGCACCCAGCTTATAGCTGATTAGGATGAATTCTCTGTGATAATTGATTTAAGTCAACTAAGTGTGAGTGCCTTCTTTGAAAGTGTGCCTGTAGCCTTCCGATAAACATTGTGATTGTATGTATGCATATGGGTGTGTCTATGAAACATTTATTTAGGGTCTTGAAAGAAAGATTAGATGCAATATCTAGTCTAGAGTTAAATGTAGGTAAGATAAAGATCTAGATTTAATTAGGTGATCTGGATATCTATTCTAGACTCTGCTATATCTAAAATTGATCTTTTGGACCCAAATTGGAATACACGAGATCTAGTATGTAGGGGTGAAAAACAAATAGCAGTGAAGGGGATAAGAAATATTGTCTCACAGTGTGATTGTTATTAAGGACATCCTCTTCATATCGTGACTTGACAGCAGCCTTTTCTTGACCTTTGATTACTGAACCTGTTCTGCTGTACTCCACATAGTCCTCCTGAAAGCAGAATGCACACGCACACACACAAAATCATCAACTTCAAAAACTATGGCATATAAAAACAGTCTTCCAGACAAAAAAAAAA
>BLXT01007646.1:570441-581309 GCA_019648995.1 Plakobranchus ocellatus | reverse complement strand
CCCCACTCTCCAACCAGCAGCAGCAGCTACACATTATTTAAAGAGTGTGAACAACAAACTAAAAACTGCTCCAGAAAATAAAGCTCTAGCAGTAAACACATTTTTAAAAGGGCGGCTTTAAATACGCCTATGAATAAAAATACGGCCTGGAAAAAAATAATTTCAATGTTGCAATGCAAACATAGAAGAGATTTTGTTCTATATCTTGTTATCTTGTTTCTAAAATGTTCTTAACATATTTATATATATATATATATATATATTATATATATATATATATATATATATATATATATATATATATATAAGTACATTGATTTTTTTTCAATCGGATATAGGATCAATGTCGTTATTTAGATTTTTAAAAATGTTGATCTGACTTATGTAGGCTCCTTTTCTCCGGCCTAACTCACCTGCATAGCCTATTAAAAATAAAAAAAAATGTTATACAGAGATACTGTATTGAATTGATCATAATTCTAGATCAGCTACTGTATTTCTTAATCTACAGGCCTACGCCGATTTCTTAGTACCGTAGGCCTAGCCCAGTAGAACTATAGATTAAAAAAATAAAAATAATAAAAAAATGAAATTGCTTACTTCTCTTAATATTTATTTTTATAATTACAAGGGCTTAATGCTGAAAAACATAGCCCTTCGTGAGAAAAATGTTGGAAAAAACGAATGTAGAACTAGAACGTAGAAGTATTAGCCTTCTCAGCCTTTTAATTTAATTTAGGTCTTTCTTAATCTTTCTCTTTGCCAACGTAGCATATTTTCATCCTTTTCTATAACTCTTTTTATACAAATTCCATTTTACAAAATAAAAACTATGATTGTTTCCTCTCAATGAAAATTAAAAAATAAAACAGATTATTCTCCTCTTCGCAACATATCAGACTCAGTTCAACTTATAACATCATCGTTTCCGATGGAACCTGGTCCCTCTTTCGAGAAGCCTATTTAACTAAGGGAGTTAATAGAGCCGCACGAATACCTGTGTATGTAATACGTTTTGTCTTTCCTGTGCAAGTTATGGACCTTGTGATCGCTTCCTCGCCTATTTGATCACATGACTACAATCCGATAGTAAACATTAGGCTAAGGGCTAGCCGATTAATCGTTACTTCCGCTAAGAAACGGGAGACGTAGGCTAGCTGGCAGTCAGTGGCTGGAGTAGATGCAGGTGATCTGGAACTGATGATCTAGATAGATCTAGCTAGATATCTAATTTAGATCCAGGATAGTGCTAGACCGAGACCTTTATTGATAATTAGATCTAGATATACCCCCAAGGGTAAAATTGTACAGCTGAACCACCATGCTCTGAAGGAGGTGCACAAAATGTTCTGAAAATAATAAAGCCCCCCCCCCCCAAAAAAAAAGGAATTGCTGGTTATTTCAGTCCTTGAATTTATGTAGCCTGAAAAGAAAATGTCTGTTGAACTTTTTAAAAATCCTTACTCCTGGGATTATTGATAGTGTGTTTCTCTGCTGATCAATTCCCAACATAGGAATCTCGAAGTGCAAGATCCATTGCTATTAAAACCTCTCTTATGTGCATGTTGTCGAAATACAACAAAATGTGCAGGTATTATGCGCTGACAATAAAACTGTGTGTGCCGGTATGACGTGCAGGCTGATGGTTGTTTCAAAACAACACAGGCTATCGCTCTATTCAATGGAAAATTTCTCAACTCTCGCCTATCTAAGAGTCATGCTATCTCATTGGTTAGATCCAATAATAACTACCAAATTGCAGATTATTTGAAGCACATAGGCCCACACAAAGCCAAGTTACAGTGCAAAAAGTGAGAGGCTCTGCATGCGATCAGGATACTGTCTTATTTAGTGCCTGGACCTGTGGATTAGGCCTGTTTTCATGGCTTGATTGACAGAAGAGGGAAGGGATGAGAGGGGCGGAATGACTGATGCTTGTCAGTGACTTGCAAGTGAATTGAGTAATCCTTCCTGCATTGATATGTCATGGGGCATCGTATTGTTGCGTTTGGGAGCCCATGTTTATGCCATCAATGCATATGGTCAGCTCTAGTGCCATCAATGCATAGTAGTCATGGGGATGTGCATGTAGCACTCACTTGCAAGCCATGAAGTACATGTAACTTGAAAGGGATGACTCCACCTCAGATTTGGAGTGTCATCTTTATGTTTGCAACAATATGAAGGTAGAGATGCAGAAGCCACCTGTCAGTGTCTGAGGGTGCCTTTCTTACATTCATTTGAGCCCCATCACCAGCCTCAAAACCTGAAATCACCTTGTTGTGGGCTGGCTATACACAAAAGTCCAAATCCTGCACATCAGTTACATAGAGCTATAGCAATAATGTACTCGATGGATTGCCCCAGTGATCTAAAATAAAACCTGTGACTGTATTCCATGAACAAACAACCTATAATTCAGCCATCTGAACACTAAACATGGCAGCTTTCTCATTCAAACTCATGGTCATTTGCATCTGATGTGGGTTAAAAAAAAAAATTTACAAACTTGGCTCCAGTCAATTTACAACATGGTTTTCAAGATTTTTTTCTTCTTCTTCAAGTGCTTTAAGTTAATTTCATTGATACAATCTGGCCTGAGGCCTAAAAATCCTCTTGGAACTCAGCATTCTTATTTATAGGCATACATATCTGTGAGTGCTGTCCCTTGTAGAATTCCAAGAAAATGAGAAACATGAATTGCTCTATACTATTTAGGTATAATTTAAATAAAACCAAATTTGAAATCTCTACATAGGTGATCCATCAATCTGAAAGTCTGAAATAATGGGCCCAATGTCTACAAGCAAAGTTATTATCATTTCATTAACATGAATTTCAAAGGCTCTGGCTCAAATTTCACATTGGGATTTGGTTTTGATATATGCACTTATATTTTCCTTCTAAAAGAAATCAATTTTCAAATGTCTGGATTTATAGTATGAAAATGTTTCAAACCTCCAGTTTTATCAAATCTAAATAAAGATAACTTGACGGTGCATCCTTGCTGTCTAAATTAACCAAATAAGTTTCGACCATCTATGATGACAAAATCACCAAGAAATCACCCATCAACAAATTAAGCTCATTCACCACCAAGTGAAGAGACACGGACCATTTTTTTTTTTTACATGATTCTACTCCTGCAGTTCAACTCTGCATGAATATTACCTGACTGATACTCGTTGGCTTTTCCCTTTCTAAATTGGAGATTCTTTTTTTCAAAATGCATTAGAAAAATGTGACACACTTTTGGGGTCCACCTTTTGGCTATTAATCATTTATGATTTCTTTCACTCACATGAGGCTAAAAATAAAACACTGAACAATGTGTAGTAAGGGCATAAAAAGAGGACAACTTTAGAGTTTATAGCTCCAAAGTTTGAGTGATCATTACACTGACAAAGTCATGATCAACCATAGATCTAATTAAAATATCCACCATTTCTGCAAAATAAATGTATCTTCAATGGGATTTTTGTTTTAAATAAGTTAATTTTGCTTTGATCTTTTCTAATGTAGTAAAATGTAAAAGATGCCTTCAGAATTGGGCAATCATGACACTGTGTCAATAATTACACTGCAAAACCAGATCACAAATATTCTTACATCCCTCAAACAACAAGATATCCTACATTTTCCATGAAGGAAAGAGCTCTTCTTAAGTGGATGATTGAAATGCTCCATTTTTTGGCATTTACCATGGATTTATGATCAGAACCAATGCTCTTTGTATAGATGCACTTGATCATTAAAAGCTGTCAAAAATTTCTCACACATTCACAAATGCAAGATATATTCTTCATTATCAGGATTTTCTCAGCTATTTTTTTTCATAAGTCCATTTATCATATGTCAAATATCAACTCTGGCTTTGTGTTTTGTGATATATGAGGGACAAATATTGAGTTTTTCTTTTTAGCATGTCTTTGTTGACAGAGTTTGTAGTGATCAACACAATCATCTTCACATGCCTATATTTTGTAATTTCAAGTAGAAAGTTAGAACCAAAATTTTTATAAGCAGTCACAAAGGCAACAAATAGCAAGTTAAAACTCCACCAAAATAAATCAACATTATCTTTTATTCATTCAGGACATGCACTTTATGTCCTATTTTTAGTTAAGTTTTATGACCTTAAGATAAGGCATGTATGTAGGTTTTAATGATAAAAAGATAAGGCATATGTAGGTTTTAATGCTTTGTGAAGACTGTTACCCCAAATCATGGCAAATGCTGTCTTACGTATGTCTGTAAGTCCTTTGAAATAGAATGATATAAGAGAAATGGCAAAAATCTCATGGCAAATTATATTTTTCAGAGTTTTAATTGATCCTTCTGTGTTATGACGACCTTTTGATACAGGCTCATATTGAAAATGTAAACTACAATAGACCACACCTAAACCGAAAACGGCTAAACCCAAAAGAAATGAAGAGTTTTCCGTTTTTCCTCTTATTCTTTCATATTAAACATGCGGTAAACCGAAAGCATTGGCTGCCTTACTATCGCTAAAGCAAAATAAAAACTACTGGGAAAGCCCAGTCACTGTCTAACTGACACATAAAAAAATCTTTTTTTTTTTTTACACAGTCCTTGCTCATCCCTTTCTTTTGCGCATTACTTTATGCAAACCCAATACTGTTAGTTACCGGTGCCTCACACTACAGACGGCTAGGCCCGATGTCTGGCTAGGTCTACTGCACTCACCTGCCTATCCCTTCTCTTTGACTACTCAGTTACGCAACGGGACTGTGCCAGACACTCCCTACATGTCTAGGTCCCGTCAGCACTAAGCTAAGCAAACACTGTTGCATCACAGCTGTTAATAAAGCCATCTCTCTTGTGGAAAACTTCAGTACAAGAAAACTTAGGCGATGATTAAATTGTACAAGTAGAGACTAGGACAGGAAAAGTTACTTAGGCGATGATGAAATTGTGAAAACTCTATTATAACACTAACAGGTGCAAGAACCTCTTAACTGAAAAGAAAAGAGAAGGAGATAGAGAAATGGATAAAAAAAGAGAGAAAGATTCGTGGATAGGCGTGGTCATTCACATTATGATCTGACAATGGGTGGGATTGGTTTTAACTTAATATTTCGGAAGTTGTTACTCTTCGTTATTAATCTTACTTATTTAATGCACTATGCTTTTAAAAACCAAAATAGAAATCATACTCCCTTGAATTTTGGATTAAACGTGTTCCACTGTATGTAGACCATGCCAAGTCAAAAACAAATTCTAAGTATAAGCACAATTTCTCATCCCAGACCCCAAAAGTTTGAATTTTGGTTGTGGATTATCAATGTCGTCTTAAAGTTTAAGAAAAAATAATTTTGTTCAGAAGTAACTAGATGAAATATTTTTTAAACATTTGTGAAAAGGAGCATCACATTTGAAGATGTGATTAAAGGCCGCTTAGATAGTAAAGAATCAAAAATATACCAAGTAGCCAACCTGTCTATTGCCCCGTCCTTTTAAATAGCAAATTTTGTTTTAGCATTACAGGCAACAGTTTGTCCTTCATCACATCACAACAAACAGTTTTGAGTTAGATAGTTTTCATTTCAATACGCCCAACTACATAAAGCATTTTATGGTTTGGGGTAAAAGGATTATCACTAAAAGTAACAAAAATTATACTTTCTTGACTTATTTGAAAAGAAATTCATCCCCATCACCAACGACAGAAACATATCCTTTTGTCACAGCTTCATTGTACTTCCATATTATGGTGGACTTGTTAAAGTTGGCCAGCCTTAATTCAGAAATTGCTTTTGACAAAATAAAAAAAAAGGAAATATAGAAAAAGTGCCCCCTTGTACAAGATATAGTGGTTATACTGTGAGATAAGATGGTAAGAGTCTAGTATCCATAATTTGTTACAGGTATAACTTTATTCTTTTTGTTGTAACTTTAAAAGAAATGATTTCAAGTCAGGAGAGTCTTAAATTTGAAATCAGTATTAAATCATCTTTCTTTTGATGTATGATATACATGTGTGTATTTGTAAATGTTGAAAAATTAATGTTTTCGGGACAATCTCATTTCATGTTTTGCAGAAGTTGCCAGACTTTTTTTTTCGTGTGTGCATACATTTGGAAGTTATTTGTAATTTTCATCAAAAATATTTTTAAATTATTACTCAATGACACCTTTTCACTTTTACAAAACTATTTTACAAATGTATTTTGTGTGTGTTTGAAGCAATATATGATGGTTTTATTCATCACAAAATGATATTCATACTTTTTTAGATATCTGTCGAATATTTGGATTATATTTCTGGCACTTGACATATCTTTATCTAATTTAGTAAAGTAGCAACAAAGGCAAAAAGATGTGAAGCCAAACTTTACCAAATTTAATGCACTATACATGAAGTTCGGCAAAGCTTGGCTTTATCATCTAATTCTACATCTAGTTCATTGTTCTTTGTTAGATTTTTTGGTTTTTGTTGGGCATAAAATCATTTTTGTTGCAAAGTCATTTTGAAAGGAAATTTACAGTCAAATTACTTTAAATTTTATTTGGCGTTTTTTTATTAATGTTTTCATTTTATATTTAATTTTTTGCCATTGCATACAAATTTAATTCCTTTTTTTTCTTTTCCAGGGTATGGCTTTTGATTAGTAGGATATAGAGACATCAGAATCTCAGATTTAAGGAAGTGATTATTCCTGGTTGGGGGATGTCATCTTTTGGAACTTTGCTTCACCCTCCACCAGAATGTGGTTGAAGTTGTGTTTTTTGCTGCTCTATGTTCTTCTTTTGTTTGTTGCGGCCCGTATTCTGGAGGCTTTGGCCTGGTGTGAAGTTGGCTTGCCTGGCTTACCCAGCTGCACCAGTCATAGTTGTCACTTGCTTGATCCTGTGCTACTGTCTGTTGTGCAGCTCAAATCTCTGCTGGACCAACGCGGGCTTAGCTATGAAGGTGTGGTGGAGAAATCAGAGTTGACTGAACTCATCAAAGCCTCAGGTTGGAAGTTGGGCGTATTTTTTTCATACTACACTAAGTTTTTTTTTTTATATGGTCAAGTGCCAATATCAATAGAGTTCATTGTCTAACACGATATGGAACTTAACATTAAATTTTACATTTGAAAAGCTGCCTTGCATTCATGCATTTTTTATCTTTGAAAAGCTTCTGAGGCATTGAAATATGTAATTCAAATATTGATAATAAACTTTACAGTAAGACACTATTTTCTCTTTTCATAAAGTATGTCTTCAGGTTTGAAATCATTTTTTAAGGCTGTAGAAATGTGGTAGGAAATATACTACATCAATGATAAAAAAAAATTAATTACTTTTACATATATAATTTTCAAGGTTTCAGAAATTTGGTCAGAGTTGCCCAATATCTTCTTTTATAATTGTTGACCTTCCTGTTTTGTTTTCTTTTTAAAAACTGTTCTCAAGGTTTTAGAAATTAGGTGAGCACTACACAATATCTTTAAGGGATTAAAAAAAATGTTTTTTTCTTTCCTTTTTAAGTTTTTATTTTCAGATTGATTAATTAAATACTATTTAAGTTCATTGAAATTGCTAGCTCTTAGACTCTCGTCATTCGTAGCAATGGTTGCCGAAGAGAAGCACAAATAAAGCATAAATATTTTGAGAAGTTTTCGCTGCTTAAATTATCTTTGCATTTTGAAATATTGATCAGCAATTAAAACATAATTATAAAAACTTTCTTGTTCTCTTTTAGGCCAAGTAAGTGTTGAGGAAGCAGAGAAGAGTCAAATTGGAGACCACACAGATGTAGAAACTAACTTCACATCAGGTGCACACTTCATTGAGCAGGTATGAAATGAAATGAAAGTTTGTTAGTAAATTGTTTTATTTCTCAGTCTTTAATTGCTTAGAAAAAACATATAGTAGTTCACCCCATTTAATATTTAACAATATCTCACACCTTTTCCTTAGTTCAATTTATTGCCAGAATACTGTTTAATTCCCTCTTTGCTTTTGCCCATAAGTTGTTAACTTGATATTTTGCTAAAAATCTGCCAAGTGCTGAGCCTGGCCTCTTCTCATTATCAAGAATAGTTTTTTTCAGTGTATATTATTTCTTTCTATGATTGCTAAGGCAAGAGAACTGATGAAAGATAGAGACAAGAGTCTAGCCTTACATAAATGTGTGAAGAAATGAAATTATGAGAAGTTAAGGGTTTTTCTATGGTGTAAAATGGAAACTGGAGGCTAATCTACTATATGAACTGGTCTAGGTCACCACTACAGTCCATCTAGATCTCAAAATCTAGCTGTAATTCATGATCTCTATCTCTTTAGTATTTTTAAATAAAACATTTCAATTTAAAAGATGTTGAAATAAGTATCAATAGGTTAAAATCTAATGAAACAATCTTTTGATAGTTGCCTTCAATTGATTGTATATAATATAATCAAATTTGTAAGGGTCAGATGGTTTGTAAACATTGAGTGTAGCAGAGCCAAGTACAAGAAAATGTATGATTATTTTCAAGAAAGTTGTTAATGGAGCGTACAATTTCTTTGTTTTCCAAAGTAGACATGTTTTCTAAAATTCAAAAAGTGACTGCAATAGGCAGCAGAATTCCTTTGAAAAATTTTGAGTGCTTTCTTCTTATCAAAGCTCACTTTTCTTTTCTTTTGAACATATTACAGTTATCATTAAATTATACTTAATTAGATCCAAATATGTTGCTGAATCTTATTCTTACTTATTTGCCTCCTATTTTAAACCCATTTTAAAATACACCCTAAAAGAAAATGTGCATTTGATCTGAGTATTGTGGCGCAGCTTTCTAGGATGGGCATAAGTCTACCACACAGAGCCAGGAATTATATGGATGAAAAAATAATCTGATTGTTTCTGGCGCTGATCCATTGGAGTGACACTCAAAAAATTTATATTCTTCACTGATTAGCATAGGTCCAGTTCAACACGGAAGGCTCATTATTAATCTGTCATGAATCTGGTTAACCAAAGAATTTGTAATTAGGCTAACCCAAATCCCAAATATAAGCAACATGTTAAGCTGGGCATGCTAAGAAATCATTTGATACACAAAATTGTTGCAATCTAATCTTTCCTGATTTTCCATTAATAAGACCACTGATGCTAGTTTTATCATATTTATATGTTTTGCCTATGGATCATGAAATAGATAAGGAAACACTAAAATAAAACCCTATTTTACACCTTTAATGGGGGGAGCGGCAACTCATTTGAGCATTCTAAATTTTGGGGGTCAGGTCATCAATTTGGCATTTCTGGGTTTTTTTGTAACTTCAGCCATTTCTATGCGTAAAACAGCCAAGAAATAATTAGATTTGACACTTTTTAAAATTAAATTTGATGATTATTTATCTCAATGTTGAACT
The DNA here is from genome assembly GCA_019648995.1 of Plakobranchus ocellatus. Classification (NCBI taxonomy): domain Eukaryota; kingdom Metazoa; phylum Mollusca; class Gastropoda; family Plakobranchidae; genus Plakobranchus; species Plakobranchus ocellatus. The sequence goes on along the minus strand of BLXT01007646.1, from coordinate 571,937 downwards.
GATCGCAAGATAGAGTGGAATATGACAATACTAAATACTTTGGGTAACAGGTCATTTTAATTTTTTATCCCAATTTGATGTTCTACTCCATCTTGCAATCAGTTCTGCATAGGTCTACATAGCACTCATGGAGAGCATTCATTCATTAAGACACCTTGGAGTAGGTAGTGCATGGGCCATGCTGACCAAGTTTGATATAAGTTTGTAAACACACAATGTCTCATGCTGACCACGCATGGCTCCTATTAGTTGAGGTTGTTTGCCAAGGTTTATTGGTTTGCTGGTAAGCAGCCCTCTGGTTCGTTTGCTGCAGTAGAGCAAAGGTCACAAACTGTTTGTTTTGCAAAGCAGCGTGTGTAATAATCAGCTGATTTTTTCTTACAATATTTCTATGCAGCTTTTCTTTTCTTTCAGTATTTTTTTTTTGTTTGGAATAAAATTAATTTTTACTGATAAAATTGTGAAAAGAAAGTCAGCAATGCCCAATAAAAAGAGGCACAGCATAAGAGAAAACAACTGGAGATTGTGCGAGCACAAAGATAAGCAACTCAAGTAGCAAAGTCAAAGGTAGGTATATTTTTGCTGTCTCTATTCTTGGTCTAGATCTAAATCTGTCAATTCAACATTTTTTCACTATTATGCTCTCTTTTTTTTGCTGCTGAACATAAAAGCTACACTCCAGCTCTAAGCTATCATGTAGCATTAGATCTAGAGATATGAAAAAAAAGAAACAATTCCCTGATTGAAATAATAATTCATAATTTTTTTTACATTTTGTACTTTTATGGCTATGTGTTTTCATTTTCTCTCCAATGCTGTTTACTCCTCTTTGCCTCTATGCTTCTTTTCCTCTTGAATATACCTGTTTTTCTTTTCTTTCTTAAATACAGGTAACAGTCATTGCTTGATCATTCCTTTTTCATCAACCTGCCTGCTGTTCCCGAGCCAGAGGAGCAGCCCCAAACTAGAAGTCAAAGAAAACTAGCTCTCTTTTAAAGACCTGGAGTTGATGAGCCCACAGACCTAAAATGCACTATTCTGGAGCCCCCTCTATTATCAAAACTGTTAGGAGAGTTGGGATGCCATGCATGCACTAGTGATGAAGGTCTAGCATTAGAAATACCTGGTCGATATGGACTAGCCATGCAACTGAAAGTTGTGTGCAGGACCTGTAACACAATCTCATCAAGCCATTTTACCTCATCATGAAATCTAACAACTCAACATTGACTCAGGCTTTTTATTGTACATAAAGCATTAGTCATGGCATCTCTAGGGTAAGGATTAGGACCATATTCGCTCAGCAACTTTTGAGAGTACTTGGAAATGCCAGGACTGCACCAAAAAAGTCAACAAGTTCAGTAAGAGAATATATATAGTCAAAATGAACAGCTGGAAGATCAGATTTTCAGGGAAACATAGCACTCGTATGACAGGAAGACATGTAACACTTTCACTTCTGCTTTAGTTTAGTTTTGGAAGTGAAAGTTGTTTAT